>JAUCMS010000128.1:1722643-1737699 GCA_032357445.1 Enteromius radiatus | reverse complement strand
AGGCCCAGCTGGTTCCTTTTTTCAAAGGTGACTGGCTTGAACCAATTTGGGAGGCTATCAAATAAAGACACCTAATTCACATTATATGAAAGGAGGGATAAAAAGGTGACCTTTTGGTGTTAAAGGCGATGTAATAAGAAATGTGTGTGCACCTAAATTTTGTGCTTGTGCACCTAAAAAAAAATGTTAGGCGCACAAGTGCAACCAGCACAAAAAGTTAATCTGGAGCCCTGTTCTGCACTCATGCACCTGTTTATGAGCTAACATGATCCACGAATAGTGCTTTCACTGGAAAACTGAGCACGATCAGTCAGATCCTAAGACAGGAAACACAGACAAAACAAGTGGATAAACCCATTTAGTGATAATATAGCATAATAAATACATTTTTTGGAGGGCAAACATTTCTGACAAAGAAAAAACATCCATTATAACTTTTGGGGAGTTGTTGTAGCCTCTGTGAAGTTTTAGTCGAATGCATTAGCTTTTTCAAGAAAATGAAAATCCTCTCTGGTCAGAGTGACCCGAACACGGCAGGAGGGCTAAGAAAGTAAATAATCGGGTTTGATTGACCCTTCCAGACAGCACAGGATCTTCACACTGGGTTTCTGCATGTGGGTCAGGAAGTGTAATCCAGAGCTGCTCTGGTTTTTAACACACTTTAGTGTCTGACAGTAAATCCCGTCCCAGCACTTGATCAAGAGCTTCATGTTTTGAGTTCTCAAGATCTCCAGAGCTCGTGTTCCTTCCCGAGGATGATTGATGCTTCAAACGAGCGTTAAACAGACAGACGTGAGCGTATTGATGAAGCAGATGTCAGTCTTAATGGGCGTCTGTGCTGCTAATCCAGTCTAATTAAAGCAGAGTGGAAGGGTTTGCGGTGGAGGGTGACGGTGTTGGTCAGCACTCGGGCATGATTCGGCTCAGCTTCACCAGGCTCTGCCGCTTTACCGTGGGTTTTTCACTGACTGTTTTTCTGGCTGTGTGTGAGTTTTGTGGCTCACAAGCGTGTGTTTGTGTCTCTTCCAGCTGGCCGAGTACCGGCAGAGGAAAGCTCAGTCCGATGGCCAGAAGAAGCAGAAGAAGAAGAAGAAGAAGCCGGAGGCGGAGGAGCAGGGCGAGGAGCAGACAGGAGATCCGAACACTGTGTTTTCTCTCTCAAAGACCCTCCGGAGCGGAGAAACGGTCACACACGACCAGACCTACACCATAGAGGTGAGCAGAGTTCAGACACCGTCAGGTCGCCTTTATATGACCCCCTGGAGCACAAAACTAAGCAGCACAGGTGTGTTTAGAAATACATTTCTCTTTTATGACAAAAATCATTAGGATATTAAGTAACGATCATGCTCCATGAAGATAGTTTGCACATTTTATACTGTAAATATATCAAAACGTCATTTCTGATTAGTAATATACATTGCTAAGAACTTTATTAGGACAAACTTTTTCAATATTTCGATATTTTTGCTCCCTCAGATTCCAGATTTCCATATAATTGTAGACTATCTCAGACAAATATTGTCCAGACATCAGTGGAGAGATGATGCATACATCTGTTTAAAAGAATTGACCTTTATGACTGATTGTGTGCTCCAGGGTTACTATATATATATATATATATATTTATGTAGTGCTTTTTTAACAAATACAGACTGTCAAAGCAATATTAAATACACGTAAAACACTGTTATATGTTTATCTGTTGCTTTGTTATTATAGTTTTGTTATACAGACAAGATCATAACTCAACTTTTAATTTAAGTTCAAATTATTATGTTTTTTTTATTAATCAAATGTAATTAATGTTCAACACTATAATGGTTTTTATACAAACTTTTAGGTGATGTATTTATTGTAATCCAAATTGTTGTTGGATGAATAAACGTTTATATTTAAAAACTTGTTTAATGCCAGATTTATTCAATTGTATATTAAAATAGTGCAATAAATAAATATATATATATACATATATCAGTATTACTTCTGTCAAAAATAAAGGCCTTAATTTAGAGCAGAAAGTCTTGGCATTTAGTGTTAATAATTAAAAATGATCACACTCTCTCTATAGCCTCTGTAACTATCAAGATACAGACATTTAATGGGGTTTAAACCCGTTTCGGTAGAAATGAAGAACTGGAGAGGGAGTTTGTGTCCTGATGTTATCTGAGCGGCGGTGTTGGTGTCTGAAATGCCTGTACAGTGTGATCGAGGAGCGTGTTATGATTCTAGTTACTCAGATAATGAGTCTAATGGCTTTAATGTAATCACAGTGCCCCGGTGTTAAAGGAGCGTGTTAACGCAGGCGTGCTGAATGCTGCTCGTGGGCTGCGTACGGAGATGTTGTTGTGTATGAACTGCTATAACTAATGTTTAAAGGTGAAGTGGGTAATTTCTGCAGCTTTAGTGGCTCTGAGGGGAAACAAACAAACACAGAGGCCATGCATTATTGAAGAGAGCGATAGAAAATAAAGACGTCTGCTCAGTGATTCAAGAACCCGGTCACACTGAGATTCAACTGTTGAATCATATTTTTAATTTCAGTTTTCGTTGTTAAAATGTTAGTCATTCTGTTATTTTTTTTGTTTTTTCTTTTAAATATTTTTTCTATTTTTATTTTATTATAAAATAAATAAGTACATATTAAAATTGCTTTTTTAAAAAAACTTTTTTTCTGTTACCAGTAAAATGTTTCTTCAGTTTTTAGTGAACTATAGCAGCCCTTGTTAGATTGATGGATAAATCTTCATGTCTTTAAGATTTGTCCTGCTGTAGATGAATGTGTTTCTTGATCAGATCTGGAGCATCAGAGTCTCAGTAATGGATGTGAATGGGTGCCGTCAGAATGAAAGTCCAAACTTCTTCCAGATGCACTTTTTCTCTGGAGGAAGAGTTATGAACTCTGATATTTGATTAGTTTGATCTTCTCCAGATGTTAACTGATGGACAGGAGTGCTGTGGACGGCACCCATCTCAGGGGAAGCACATTTCTCCTGAACTGAACTGCTTTAAAGACTGCTCTCTCTCTGCATGTATATTTGAACAGGTTATAGAAGATTTATCTTCCCAGCTCTTTTGCCGTGGTGAGAAATGTATGCGATGTGTGGATTGTTTTAAAGCCCGCAGGTTTGTGTTTGCGGTTGTAGATGAGTGTGAAATTAGTGGTTGCCCAGGCAACAGACCACTGCGTTTGAGCTGTGTGTCCTTGCAGCAGAAGCGCAGCGCTGGCGTGATCTGGCTCTATTCACTCAGCTCTCAATGCTTCAGCAGAGGTCTCAGTGTGTTTCTGAGGATACAGAGGGACTCGTCTGGACCGCACACGCTTGCATTTCAATCACCACGGCAAAGTTTCAAGTGCTCCTGCAACTTCCTCCTGAAGCTGTTGCCGTGGAAACGATGCTTGTGAGTGTTGCCGTGGAAACGGTGCTTGTGAGTGTGCTGAAAGCAGACGGAGGACGTTATTGACCTGCTAAGCTAACAAAGTCTTTAACTCGTAAATATAGACTGCGTATTGCTTGTATTAATACACAAATATTTATTTGTATAAGCCCACTTCTCATCCAATTATCAATAAAAAACTATTTTCATTAAATACATTTTTTTCCTTTACTCAGTACAGAAATGTTTATTCTTTTTCTTTAAGCACATTAAGTTATCAACATAACGTTATTATTTTCATTAGGCACATTTTCTCCTTCAATTATCTATACGAAAACATTTTGAATTAACCCATTTTTACCTCTAATTATTATAACAAAAGCATTTTTTTCCCTGGAAGCACATTGCTTACTCCAATTATCAATAAAAAGAATTATTTATTTGATTTTTTTTTATTTTAGCACGCTTTACCTCAATATTAAAGCTATTTTATTTATTTGTGTATTTATTTATTTTATTTTTTAATTTAAGCACATTTTACATCCAAATATGAATACAAAAGCTATTTTATTATTTGTCTATTTATTTTTTGTTTTTCTCCTCAAATTATCAGTGCAAAAGCGTATTTATCCATTTAAGCACATTTTCACCCCCGATCATCAATCTCTTTATTTACATTATATTAGTATATTAAAGTTTGCAGTATTGTGAAAATTGTATTAATTGTTGTTATTTTTATTAATTATAGTTTAATAATATTATTTACTTAGTTTACATAGTTTAGCATTTCCTGTATACTGTATATGTTAGATTGATGGTCAAATAAAAAGCTGAATTACAAATAAATAATACATCATTGTATTAAAGAAGATGTGTTGGGGTAAGAGCTGAATTAATAAATGTTAACACAAGAGATAAAAGTGACTAATAAGAGCAGCATTGGGAATAATGTGAAGTAATTAGCATCTCTGAGCACACAGTAGATAGTGAATAATAGTGAATCCCGGCCGGTGTGTTGTGTTTCTGTGTGTCTGGACGGAGCTGGATGTAGGTCAGTGTAATTAGCCGTGATCCATGGCCCGTGAACTCGTTCTGATCTGGAGATGGAGCCGAGGATCACAACGCCTTCGTTTCAGGACGCTTCTTTTGTAAAAGCGTCTCTTGATTAGTGACCCACTAACACCGCAGCCTCAGAAACTAGAACAATGTAGAAATTAACTGCACATGCGACCTCATTATGTTTTCTTTTTTCAGCCCGAGAGTGAAGTGTCGACGACAGCTGAAGACTGTTCATCTGAGGTAAGATACAGAAGGCTTTTTAACCATTTATGCATTTATTATATTTATTTATCAGTACAAAAAGCATAATTTTTCCAATCGTCAAGACAAAAACTATGTATTTTTTAATGTAAGGACATTTTCTCCCCCAAATATCAGTATTAAAAAAAAAAAATATATATATATATATATATAATTTATTTATTAGAGCACAATTATCAATACACAAACATAAATACATATTTTATTTATTTAAATAATTTAATTTTATTTACATATTTATTTTTATTAAGCATGTTTCTCTATTTTTCAATAAGAAAAGCAGTTTTATTTTATTAAGCGCATTTTCTCCAAGTATAAAATACAAGAACTATTTATTTGTATATTTGATAATTCCAATTATCTACACAGAGACTTAATGTGATTATTTGTTCTAATAATTATGTATTTGTTATTTTTGTGTTAGTTCAGTTTTTGAAATGTGTTTGTTTGTATTGACTTTTATTTCTTGATCACAAACAGAGATGAAATGAGTTCCTGTGCTCTGTTAGCTGACTGAGTGTGTGTGTTTTATGAAGCGAGTGTTTATTCCCAGGCATAAGTCGAGTGAGTCAGAGTTTGGTTTTGTTGATGACTCAAGGGACGTAACTGTGTTTGTGAACGCTTTATGATGCAGCACAAAAGAGAAATCCAGAAACCTTCACCGCTTGGTCCTCTCCAGCTCTCATGCCCAGCGCACCATGTGACCGGCTGGTTGCCAGGCAGTGAAATCTTACAAAACCTGCCTGATTTCTGACCAAAGTTTCTTATGCGTGCTTCCTCTGATTAGAGATCGACAGAAAGCAGTTCCTGATCACAGCCTAATCAAAACATTGAATCTCACAAATCCTGGTCAGGAATGTCCAGCACACATTTCATCTCAAAACACATATTTTTTTTAAATTTTTTGGCAATAGAAAGAATATTTATTTGTTTATTTATTTATTTCCATTAAGCACATTTTCCCAGTTCACAATGCAAACCAAGAATATAATAAAAATGATTTATTTTACAATATATTTCTTATTTATTTACTTATTTATTCTCGTTTATTTCCTTTCAGTAGGCATATTTTCTGCTGTAATTTCTTAAAATTATTTATTTATTTTCATTTTGCGCGTTTTCTCTAATTTTCAATACGTTTTATTTGTATGTCACATATTTTAATTATATATTTAAAGTATTTAAGTGCTAAGCATTTATTTTAGTTTAAATAGAAGGCAATACAACAAATACAGTTATCTGTACACAAAAAAGCAAACTATTTAAGCTAAAATAATGAAATGAAAAAGCATAGAATAAATAAATAGAGGTAAATGTTAAATGAAAAAATATTAAAATAAATAAAAAGCATCAAATAAGTTAAAATAAATAGAAATAAATATTGTAAATTATATTTAATTAAAATAAAATTCAAATAATAATAAATAAATAAATAAATATGTAATGTAAGAAAAAGGTCTTTTATAATAGTGAGAATCGTGGAAGAATTATGAAAGAGGTCCAAACCATTCACATTTGGAGGCTAAAAAAAAATTAATAATCATTAAATTAATGTCCAAAAATGTTAACGGTCTTAAAAATGGTCTTTGTGAAAGTGCTGTGCTGGAATCTGTGCGAATGGCATTGTGTTTGTGCAGATGTTCTCCTAAAAGTGCTCTCTCATGAACCGACAGGTAAATGGTTTCCACGAGAGGACGTCGTCTGTGATCGCGGTACAGTACTGTATTTGATAAAGCAGTAATCACTCTTCTGATGCACTAACCTCTCGTCTCCTCCTGCTTCACCTTCATCTCTGAGCCTCAGCTGCTTGTGAATATGCTAATGCAGTTCTGTGGCATTTTAACTGCGCTCGCTCTGATGAATAGGGGAAGACGGGGCTGCTTGGCATTTTGACTGCCGTATATTTTGTTGGTGGAGGGGAGCGTGTAGAAGCTGTACGAACTGCTTATACAAAGGACTAAACCATCGACAGAAAGGAATAAGATTAGATTAAAGAGATCATCAGGCCGTCATGTTCCTGTTTGCTACACACTGTGCCAGTATTAATGTCTAAAAGTAAAAATCCTATGCATGTTGCATTAAAATGCATTTTTGGCATAAAAATTACATTTTCAATTATAGGAATAAAACTAGCATCATAGTCAGTATTTATCAGTTATTTTAATATGATTTAGCTACTATTAACATTTTTAATGATGTCAAGAATTATTTTTAATTTTTAAATTTAATTTTAGTTAGTTTTAGCAATTTTATTGTAAAATTAAATATTTTTTAAAATAAAATTAATAAAAAAGTATTGTAATATAAATATTATAATATTTTAGTAATTTAATTTATTTTAGTAGATCAAGTGTAGCTACTAAAATAGTTTGTTTTAGTATTTTTTTATTTATTTTAAAGTTAAAAAATATTTAAACTTTTATTATTTTTAATATTTTTTTCTTTTATTTAACTTTAAATTATTATTATTATTTTTTTTTAATTGTAATTTTGTTGTTTTAGTAAAACACAGTTAAATACTATAGGAATAAAACTAGCACAATGGTGTCATTCATCATTTATTTTAGTGCTGTCAATGTTTTATTAATATTTTCAGTTAGCTTTTATTTTTCTATTACATTTATTGGTTTTTTTTAATGTTTTGGTAACTAGATTAACATTTATTTTTAAATAATGAATAAAGTAGTATTGAATTAAATAATGAAAAAATAATATATATATATATATATATATATATATAACTTAAATATGTTTTTATATTTGTTATATTTATTATTTTATATTTTTATAATGATATTTTAATATATATATTTTTTCTCAATTAAACGTTGTAATGTTTTAGCTTGGCTTTAGTGAACTCTAATAACCCTGGTATTCAGTAGGCAGCTCTCAGATTCTCCTGACCGACCTCCGTCACCGTTTCTGTGGAAAGGGCATTATAACGAGCGCTAATGAATCTTCTCGCTCCGTCCTGATGTGTCCGGCAGGAGGAAGACCTGCAGCCACCCGAAGCGCTCACAGAGCCTCAGAGCCGTATCCAGATCATGGAGGATGAGCTGGCAGCTAAGAACATGGCCGTGGAGGAGCTGAGCCGCGAGCTGGAGGAGATCAGGGCTGCGTTCGGAGCGGATGGAGTGCAGCAGGTACGTGAAGGACTCGTGAGTCAGGATGGATGAGTGGGCGATGGACGGATGCCCACACATGACTCTGATCTGACCTCACTGTGATTGGGCTCTCAGCTGCTCACGGCTCTTCTTTGAACAATACGAAGGTCTTTCTTTGACGTCTGCTCTGTTAGGCTTTCTGTCATGGAACGGTCTACCTCTTCATATTAGATTAGCCCCTCGATTTCTGATTTCACATCTGTTCTCTCAAGCTTTCAAGACCCCTTGATCATTGGTTCAGTTGTTATTGTGGTGTTTTAAATTTGATCGGCTTGTTTTATTCATCTTGTTTCTGAAGTTGTATTTTATTCTGAACAGCACTTTGGTCAACTTCGGTTGTTTTTAAATGTGCTTTACAGATAAATATTTTATTGTATGGTATTGTAAATCTGCAGGATTTTGTTGAAATATATAGGCTGTGTAGATTTATGCTGATCTTGATCTTTGCTTAAT
Organism: Enteromius radiatus; assembly: GCA_032357445.1. Taxonomy (NCBI): domain Eukaryota; kingdom Metazoa; phylum Chordata; class Actinopteri; order Cypriniformes; family Cyprinidae; genus Enteromius; species Enteromius radiatus. The sequence goes on along the minus strand of JAUCMS010000128.1, from coordinate 1,729,384 downwards.
ATCCTAGTGATGTTAGGCATTGAAGAAAAATGGCTAGTTTTAACCAATACAATGTTGGCTATTGCTATATTGTTTAATTACGATTCCAGCTGGCAGTGATTGAGACGTGTGTGTGTGTCACAGCTGCAGGACTTCGAGGAAGCGCTGAAACAGAGGGATGAAATCATCACGCAGCTCACTGCTAATCTGCAGCAGGCGCGATCCGAGAAAGAGGAAGTGATGAGAGAGTTTCTGGAGCTGACCGAGCAAAGCCAGAAACTCCAGATTCAGTTCCAACAGGTATCAGAGCTGCGCTACGTCTCGTTAGCATTACTGTGTGATTATTACAGCAGACGAAACTAAACTTCATTATCACATCAGAACAGCTTCTATCAGGAAACATCTTCAGCTGTTATGCTACTGTTATGATAATTATAGTGATTGCTAGGATAATAGCGATAACTATAGTGATTAGTTCGATGGCAGTGATGAAAATTGACAACACTATAGCAATAGTTTTATATATAACTGTAATAACTAAAGAAAACAATAGCAGTAATGATACCTATAATAATGACTAGTGATAATGATAACTAACTATAGCCATATCTCTAATCCTAACTAGAGTGCTTTCTCTAATAGTAACTACAGTGGTTACTGTAGTAGTAACTATAGCGATAATTATAGTGCTTACTCTAGGAACTATAGCAATTACTCTAATGGTAACTATAGAGGTTACTCTAGTAGTAACTATAGCAATAATTATATTACTCTTGTAACTATAGTGATAACTATAGCAATATCTCTAATAGTAACTATAGCGATAACTATAGCGGTTACTGTAGTAGTAACTATAGTGCTTACTTTACTAGTAACTATAGTGGTTACTGTAGCAGTAACTATAGCGATAATTATGTTACTCTAGTAACTATAGTGATAACTAGCAATGTATCTAATAGTAACTATAGCGATAGCGGTTACTGTAGTAGTAACTATACAGCAATAGCTATAGCTGTTACTCTAGGAACTATAGTGATAACTAAAGCAATATCTCTAGTAGTAGCTATAGAGGTTACTCTAGTAGTAACTATAGCGATAACTATAGTGCTTACTTTACTAGTAACTATAGTGGTTACTGTAGCAGTAACTATAGCGATAATTATATTACTCTTGTAACTATAGTGATAACTATAGCGGTTACTGTAGTAGTAACTATAGTGCTTACTTTACTAGTAACTATAGTGGTTACTGTAGCAGTAACTATAGCGATAATTATGTTACTCTAGTAACTATAGTGATAACTAGCAATGTATCTAATAGTAACTATAGCGATAGCGGTTACTGTAGTAGTAACTATACAGCAATAGCTATAGCTGTTACTCTAGGAACTATAGTGATAACTAAAGCAATATCTCTAGTAGTAGCTATAGAGGTTACTGTAGCAGTAACTATAGCGATAATTATATTACTCTTGTAACTATAGTGATAACTATAGCAATATCTCTAGTAGTAACTATAGCGATAGCTATAGCGGTTACTGTAGTAGTAACTATAGCGATAATCATAGCATTTATTCGAACTATAGATATAACTATATTGATTGTTCTAACTACTGCAGTAACTGTAGTGATTACTATTATAGCATCATTATATAGTAACTATAGCATAACTGTAGCAATAAGTATAGTGCTAACATTATCTTTAAGTATAATGATAACTACAGTAAATAAATAAATATAATGATCTATAGTGATGACAAGTATAATGATAACTAAAATAACAGGTATAGCAATAATTATAAAAGTAACTAATGATAGCCATAAAAATATTGAAAACTGTAATGATAACTGTAACGATAATTATAGTGACAACCATAAGGATGATAAATATAACAAACTATAATGTAGTGCTAGCGATAACTATAATGGCTGTAAAAATGACTATAACTGTAAAGATCTACTTTAGTATCCATAATGTTACCGTTTTGCTGCAGTTTTGTCGTCTGCTGCTTTAGTCAGGTCGATTCTGCTTAGATTAGCATAAAGTACACCCACCCACATACAGTGTGAAGCAGTAATTGCCTCAAACTTTTTGACTGACGCTTTTATATCGAAAGAAATGTACAGGCATACTAATCAACATTTCTCTCACCTCGTGCACTGTTTTCTTCCCTCAGCTGCAGGCCGGTGAGATCCTGCGGAGCTCCAACATCAGCTCCACCGCTGCAGATCTGCTCCAGGCCCGTCAGCAGATCACACTCCACCAGCAACAGCTGGACGAGAGGGACGCACAGGTCAGAGGTCACCAGGAGAAGACGCAGGAGCAGCTTTTGTTGATCACGCAGCTTCAGGAGAGGCTGACTGAAGCCGAGAGGGTGAGATCACTTTAACACAAGTCCGCCCACTCAAGAGCCATCAGCCCTAGTTTCCAGTCATGTGATCCAGCATCATAAGCTTTGCTCAAATCAAACCCCAAGAAATAGTGCTGCTCAAGTTGATGGTTAATGCACTGACATGTGTTCGCATTTGAGCCCTCATTAAAACAACCAAACAGACGTCTTTAATTGAACAGAGTGAAAAAGACCCTTGCTGAATCCTCCATTGCTTATTATCTGGAGAATCAAATTAGGGCTCTCGATTTAATGAGTTAATTGACTGACGATGATGTAGCCTATTATAATGCAATTAAATGCAAAAAAATTCAAGATACGAGGGCATGACCCTCTTATATTTATATCGTAGTTCAGCAGCATCACAGACACAGGAGTGCTGTTTTTCCCAAATATCTACACGATTGCAAATATGGTATTGATTTTATGCAACAGTTCAATAAACAAGAAGTTAATATTGTTACTTTTAGACCTGATCTGTTTTAGGTTAACGTGTTAATGTCGCAAACGAAAATAGTTCCAAACAAAGACCCGGCAGAGCTGTGGCATGTCTCCAAGCAGTGTTTTTACTAAATTAATTCATGGTTTTTCATGTCAATGATTCAGTGACCTAATTATAGACATTCACTTGATTCACGAATGAGCCGTTTTAATGAATCGGTTGAGTGAATGATTCAATGACTCACTCATTAATACAGTAAGTCACTGCCACTTTGTTTAGATAATCATTGTATTTTGTAAAATATAATTTTTCAATAAAGTAAAAAAACCTCCTTTTATTATAATTATTTATGCCGTGTTGAATCAAAATATTACTTTCTAAAGTTGCATTTGTCTGATATCTATTCAGTGCTTTTCTTTTCTACATTTAACACAAAAATTAGTTTAAATGATCCTTTGGAGGGTTGATTTGCAGCTAGGACTGGGGGGGGGGAATGATGCATCACAAATCGAGAATTGATTTTACATCAATTCTGAGATTTTCTGAATGCCATCACCGTTCTTTCTCGAGTGAATTCTGAGCTTAGTTTTGAACAGCAGATGGCAATGCATGCTTCAGAAACGGCCGTACTCTCGTTTCCAAATCCTTACACACACTTCAACCTAAAATAGTCATTGGGAAAATTAAAAAATGTTGAAGCGAATTAGAAGTGTTCACAGTGAGCTGTGTTTACATTAATCTGGCGTCATAAAAGCCATGGAAAAAAGAGGTGAAATCTTCTTCATGAGCGTTTGAGTGTGCTCCATCTGCTGTTACAACATAAGCACAGAATTGATTCCAGAATTGATGCGATGCATCCTGAAGATCCACAAATCAATTCTGCATCGATCTATCATCGCAAGCCTACTCTGTAGTCAATTAGACAGCAATAAAAAGCTTGTTTAAACTATAAATATGCTTTTTTTCTGTCTTCAGGTCCGCACACAAGCTGAAGAATCGTTTGCTCACAGTTTACGAGAAAAGGACTTACTGAACACCGAACATCAGCGTCTGATAACTCAGCTTCAGGATCAGCTTCTGATGTCCAAACAGCAAGCGGAGGAAATCAACAAACATCTGTCTGCGAAAACACAAGAACTGGACCACTGCGAAAAAGAGCTCTCCGCGTCCCGACAGAAAGAGCGCAAGTCGTCGGGAGAAATCCTGCAGCTCATGAAAACCGTGGAGGACCTCCAGCAGCGCTGCCATCAGGGAGGCCAGTCGGAGAGCGAGACGCTGCGGAGAGTCGAGGACGACTGGAGCCGACGCATGGAGCAGCTGCGAGCCGAACTGGACGAGATGTACGGCCAGCAGATCGTGCAGATGAAGCAGGAGCTTCGCTCGCAACACGCGGCAGAGGTAGAGCGCATCCGAGCGCAGCATGGCTCGGAGACCGAGAAGATCGTCCAGCAGCATCAGTCAGAGCTGGAGAGGTTTAAAGGCCAGCTGTTCCAGAGCACCGGAGGCGTTAACGTGCTCAACGTCAAGGTCATCGAGCTCCAGCAGAAGCTGCAGGAGACGCAAGTGTTGCGCGAGAAGGCGGAGCAGGAGCTAACGCAGACGAGCGCAGAAAAACTCGGCCTGGCGCAGGATGTGGAGCGTTTGTGCGACGAGCTGAAAAAAGCAGAAATGCAGAGCCCAGAGAAATTGCAGCATGCTATTAGCGAACTACAGGCACAGCTCGATTCGGCACGCAAAGCCAACGTGGAACTAGAAACCAAGCACGAATCGGAAATCACCAACTATAAGATCAAACTGGAGATGCTGGAGCGCGAAAAAGACGCGGTGCTGGACCGCATGGCCGAATCGCAGGAGTCGGAGCTGGAGCGCCTGCGAACGCAACTCTTGTTTAGCCACGAGGAGGAGCTCTCACGACTTCGTGACGACATTCAGCGGGAGAGCCAGCTCAACGTGGAGAACTTGCGCGACGAGATGGGCGTGAGGCATCGCGAGGCTTTGCGTGATTTTGACGACAAGTTGCGAACGGTGGAGAGTGAGAGAGTGGCGTTAGCTTCAGAGAGACTTGCACTGCTTAATGAGATCGTTGCGCTGAAAAACGACCTGAATCGTGCGACAGAAAGCGAGGAGCTGGTTGCGCAACTGAAGGAGCTGCAGGCGGAAGTCGAGCTTTTGAGAGCGGATCGCGAAGAAAAAAACTCAACGTCAACCGAGCATGAAAACCTTCTGCAGGAAATCGCACGCCTTTCCGTGGAAAATGGAGAAATGTGCACGCGACTAAAAGACCTGCAGGACGAGATCGAGAAGCAGAAAAACACCTTCTCCTTCGCTGAGAAGAACTTCGAGGTGAACTACCAGGAGCTGAAGGATGAGTACACGTGTCTGGTGAACGCTAAGCTAGAGCTGGAGGAGCGCTTGATACGAGACGCCGCGGAGTACCAGACGAAGCTCAGAGATCTTCAGGTGAGACGCGAGGAGGTGGATGGGAAGACGCTGGTGGAGAAGGATGCCTCCGAGCTGATGGAGAAGCTGGAGACGGCCGAGAATGAGAAGAAGAGCTTGACCGAGCAGCTCTCGCTGAGGCAAGAAGATGTGAAACGTCTTGAAGAAGAGCTCAAGAAGACACCGATTGAGAAAGACACTTCTGAGCTGATGGAGAAGCTGGAGATTACCGAGAACGAGAATATAAAGCTGGTGGAGAGGCTCTCGTTGATGGAAACTGACATGAAACGACTCCAAGAAGAGCTCAAGAACACACAGATTGAGAAAGACTCTACAGAACTGATGGAAAAACTGGAAATGGCTGAGAAAGAGAAGAAGAGCTTGACAGAGCGGCTCTTGCAGATGCAAACTGACGTGAAACGACTTGAAGAAGAGCTCAAGAACACACCGATTGAAAAAGACATTACTGAGCTGATGGAAAAACTGGAAATGGCCGAGAATGAGAATCGAAAGTTGACGGAGAGGCTCTCGTTGATGGAGACTGACATGAAACGTCTTGAAGAAGAGCTGAAGGATGCGCTGATTGGAAAAGACTCTTCTGAGCTGCTGGAGAAGCTGGAGACGTCTGAGAGCGAGAAGCAGGTCTTGGCGGAGCGTGTCTCGCTGAGGAGAGGCAGAGCTGAAGCGCTGGGATCTGGTGGGCTGAGCTCTGAAGAGAGGCATCACGCTCACATCTCATCTTCACAGGAGGAAGCTCTCGGCTCGCCCCCCCACTCTCTGGCAGCAGAGCGAGCACACACACACACGGCAGCGCGTGAGGAGCAGCTCTCGCCGTCTGACCGTCTCCCGTCGCAGGTAAGGTGTTTGTTTCACGTCTGCTCTCGTGATGCAACAGTTGCTCTGCGTTTGTCTTTCAGCTGTGCTCGATTCGATGTAGATGCTTTCGAAAGCTTTCTCTGGTGATGTATGCATGCAGCACTGCAGGTGAACGCTGTGGGAGGACTTGATGTGCGTTTGAGGAACGAGAGATGGTTTCAGGGCGAGAGAGAGAGAGAGACAGATGAGCTTTATTCTCCCGTTTCTGTGAAACTCTTTGATCTCCGCAGCTCTGAAGGAAAATGCGTGAAAATAGACAGCTTTGAAAGACCATCGTTTGCACTTTAACTCTTCATATTTCCCCCGAAACTCCATTTATGAGAGAAACTCATGCAAATGGGTCACATTTCACCCCAAAATCATAAGATATTTTTGTGTAAAAGTCATATGTGTTTCCGTACCACGTTTAAAGCCCATTTTCTTGCTTTGTTTGTTGCATGCTTGTATAATATTATATTATGTTTTTTATATATTATATTTTTTCATGAAAATTAAGCACACTAATCCCCTAATTCTCATTGTCATATAAGTCAGTCGTTTTGTTTTAATTTAATTTAATTTAATTTAATTTAATTTAATTTAATTTAATTTAATTTAATTTAATTTAATTTAATTT
>JAUCMS010000128.1:1675681-1690938 GCA_032357445.1 Enteromius radiatus | reverse complement strand
CGCTGGGGTGGGGAATCAACTCTGCTTCTCAGTTCTGATCCTCAACGATTCCCAGTTTCAATTTAGATTTTAAAACACATCTGTGTCTCTGGAGCACAGCAGCGGTCCTCAGCAGCACAACAATACACTGCATGGGTCAAAATTATCCATTTCTCTTTTATGACAAAAATAATTAGGATATTAAATAAAGATCATGTTCCATGAAGATATTTTGAGAATTTCTTACACTGTAAAAAAAATCCGTACATTTTACAGTAAAACCCTGCAGCTGTGGTTATATGATAGCAGCATTTTAGGTTTCACAGAATTAAATTAAATTCACAGTTAAATACTGTACTTTCACAGACATCAGTGGAGAGATGATTTACTCTCCCATAATTTAAGCATGAATCGATTCAGTGACTCACTCAAGATTGACTCGGTCCATTACTGGGTGAATCAATGTTTTTTAATGAATCTCTTTAATGATTGATTCATAGACAAACATATTTTTAACATCCCCTTTTCACCACCTAAAAAAAAGATGCATGCACAGGAATTGATCGGCAGAATTGAATTTTTAGTTTTACAAGTATTTGATTGAGGAACTGGAATTGATTTATGATTCCCGACCCCCAGCGTTACTGCTGTTTAACGGCCGGTTCACATCAGAGACATCATTATATCTGTGCTGTGCTCTTACTATAGAGTTACAGCGATTATTAAGACTTTTACAGTATCTCACAGTTATCGTCCTGCTTAATGTCACGTAGATGTAGCTCAAACTGAATTAATCTCTTTCAGAGCAAAGCCTGTGTTTACTGCTGTCATCGCACTGCTAAATATCGTCTAATTGAGTGTTTTGGGTCTTGCTTTCCATTACAAATATTTAATCATATATAAACAAATACACAAGTGAAGTATGTTTTCTGACAATTGAACCAAAATGAAGTGAGTTTAACTTTAAAACAAGAATAAAAGAAAAGCAAGCTCCATTCAGAGAGAAAAGTAGTTTTATTCATTGTATTTTAATTTTTCTAAATTATTACTTTTTTTAATCTGTTAGTAGATATTTGTGTTTGTTATAAGCATGAACTCACTTAACTTGGATATATTTATATCAGAATACTTCGTATCTGATGCTTCTGGTGTTAAAGCGTCATGATTTAGAAAAAATAGATATTGGTCCTGGAAAACAAGAAAAATACAAAGTTAGAAAATCATATCTCATACAGTCTGTCTCAGGTGTGTGTGTGTGAGAACAAGTTAATGTTTTATTGAAGTCAACATGAAGTGTTTGCAGTTTAACATATACAATTTACAAGAAAAATATCCAACATTTTTCTAATAATTTAAAACACAAATTTGCTTAATTTTAAAATATTTTCAGAAAACAAGACTTAATATATTAAGTAATTTTTCCTTTGTGAGCAAATGCATTTCTTTTAAAGAATATTTACATATTTGAACAGAAACAACATAATTTTTTTCTGCAATGAAGGAAAGAACTGAATAATAATAGAGATTGATAATATCAACAAAGAGTAGGAGCCAGTTATTACATTTTAACGACAGATTATGAAGACCGTTCTTTATAATAACAGGCACTGATGAGTTATTAACATCCAGACCCGATTAATGCAGTAATAGATGTATAACCCTGGAGCACAGACGCAGCTCTATCTGCAGCAATGAAGATATGTTTCTCTTTTATGCCAAAAATCAAGATCATTTTCCATGAAGATATTTATCTCCTACTGTCCAAAACTTCATTTTTGATTGGTAATCTGCATTGCTAAGAGCTTCATTTGGACATCTTTAAAGTTTTTTTGAAAGTATGTGCTGGAGTTCACTACAACAGGTTTAAATGCATCTAAGGTCACAAAACATTTAATATAAGAGTCGTTTTGCAAGGATTTGGATACGGTTTGTTTGAATCCGTTCGGATCATATATTTGATGTTGACTTGAATATGAATCAGAGTGAGTGTGGACCCGAGATCATCTCGACGCTAATCTTAGCTCCTGCCACAGTCTAAATCACTCCCGACAGACCACACTGTCCTAAATTCAGAGTCATGTGATGATGTTTAACTCTTGAAGGTGTCGGAGGAGAAGGACAGGCAGATAGCCGTCCTAAACGAACAGCTCGCTAAGCGTCAGCCCGCGGGAACAGAGCCTGAGGAAGAGGTAAAGGCGTATGTGTATGTGTGACCCACGCCGACTGTCAGCGTCACACACATACAGCATACAGCAGCAGCCGTCTAACCCGTGTGTGTGTGTCGTCTGGTTTGGTGCATCTCATGTCTTTTGCCAGCTTGTGTTTGCATCTTATTTTTAGCGAGCGGCGAAACGCATGAGCTTGTGTTTAAAGAGTGCATGATAGAGGAGCCGCTGCACTCTTTATTCAGAGCGGACAGGCTCATCTCAATCATCTTGACTGATTGCTTTGTTTTGATGTGGTTTGGTGTTCGTTCTTTCGTTGTTTAACTCATCTCACACCCTCCTGGTGAAAGGGATCGCTTGACCAAAATGGAGAAGTACTCACCCCAAACTCATGTTTTGATTTTAGCAGGATGCTAACGCTGCTCTTTTCCACACAGTGACATGAGAGTGACATATTATGATGAAAATACTCATGCATCAGTGTTATATATATATATATATATATTGTTATTTTATTTTTGTAAAATGTAAACAAAATTTTTTTTATAATAACCCTGTCATGTCAAACTCTCTGTTTTTGTAGCTCCAGGTCACTGTTTGAAGGAGAGTAGTCCTTTTATTTGTTGCCTGAAATAGTCGTATGGGTTGATGATGACAGAATATTTATATTTGCATGAAATATTTCTTCAGGAGTGTATTGAAACACTGAAATATTTGAGTCATTTTGACTCATCTGCATTTTAAAGGAGGAATGCATCTCCAAAAATAGATAATTTGTCATCATTTACTCACGCTCATGTTGTTCCAGCTTTGTATTATTTCCTTTTTTTTACTGAAATACAAAGAATGTCTGAGCTTGAGTTTTTCCTGTGATGAATGTGTATTGTATTATACTGCTGGTACCATAATAATCATGTGACTCGTGCTTTATATTCCTCCTGAAGTCATGTGATCACTCTTCAGTTATTCAGAGGAATGGAATATATGAGATATTAATAATTAATATGAATATAGATGAATATATAGAATATTTAATTAGTGATGCATTAATATTTCAGCAACCAAAAAGAATATTCACCATGTTTTTCTTCCATGTTTCAGTTTTACCTGTAAACCTCCTGTGTGCAATACTTCGTTTGCACAAATTTAAAATTGTTAATTGTTCAAAATTTCTGAAATATATAAATATACATATCCGTTAATATATTATTAAAATGTATTAGACGTTATTTTTCATTAAAATGTAATTAAACTATTAAATAGGAATCCAGAAACATTCAAATGTAAAAAAAAAATATTTTTGAAAAATATAATAGAATTTGGGTGAAAATGAAAATGTCTTGAAATAAAAAACAAAAGAGAATGTTGTTTTAAAAAATAGATATTTGAGTAGGGCTCGAAAAAAATTATTAGTTACATTTTTAATAAATTGTTGTTTAATTGTAATTGAAAAAATAGAATAAATAAAATGGAATGCATCTTAATTCAGGTATAAATAAATTAATAAGCAGTTTTGGTGCATCACTCCATTTAGCATCGCGTTTTGGTTTCCTTTTTGCATCTTGTGAGGGTGAAGTGATCAGATGGAGCATGGGAAGCAGCAGCTCAGACCTCACTTTGATGAGAGGATACTGGGCTGGAACCACATGCTGATTGATGGTCAGTGGTGTGTGTCGTGAGCTGATGTGTGGTTCTGCAGGCGGTGGAGCTGAAGGACGAGCTGGTGGCCGAGCTGCAGGCGCAGGTGGAGTGTCTGCGGAGCGAGCAGCAGCGTCTGAAGAGGAACAGTGAGGAGGAGGTGGAGCAGCTCAGCGCCGTCATTGAGAAGCTGCAGCACGAGCTCACCCTCATCGAGCACAAGCAGAGTCCAGACGAGTATGACGACATGAAGCAGAGGATGGAGGAGGCTCTGAGGGACAAGACCGCCGCGCTCCTGGTGCTGCAGGCCCAGGTCCAGGCGCTGGAGGAGAGCGCCGGGTCAAAGGTCAGGAGCCTGAGTCAGCGGGTGGAGGAGCTGGAGACCAGCGTGGAGGAGAAGGACTCGGAGCTGCGCGCGTGCAGGTCAGTGTTCATTACCTTATCCTGTGACTGGGTTGCCAGGTGTCAAAAGTGTAAATCCCCCTGATTAGTGGCTATGTTGAGACGACTCTGGGGCTATATCAGCATGCAGTATCCTCGCTGAGAAGTTCTTTAGGAGAAGAGAATTTTTCATTCTTGGGTTGCCAGATGTCAAGAATGAAAGTCATCTTATTTAGGGAGTTATTTAGTAGTGATGAGATGGCACTGTGTCTGTATCACCATGCAGTATCTTTGCTGTGGAAAGACTGGGATGTAGTTTAAAAGAATTAAAACTCTTAATTCACAGTTTCAATCTCTGCTAATTTTTATGATTGGGTTGCCAAATATCAAGTATAAATCCCCCTATCATTGACAAAGAAAAGAAGAAAAACGCCTCTGTATATTTTCTTCAACAAAAAAAGGGAAAAAATAGACCTCCATGAGGTTTCTTGCTTGTATTTGCCAAATTGCAAGAGCATAAATCCCTCAAATAAATGACAACACTGATGAATAATTGCGGTTTACAGTCAGCATGATTGAAATGTGTCGTAGTTTCAGAGTGTGACACAAATTCCCAGACTTTTGGTCAACTAAAACTTGACTACACTTCCCACTACTGCAGGTTGAAGGTGGAACAAGCTCAAATGGACGCTAACGCTCTGTACGCTAAAGTGTCTCAGCTGGAGGATAAACTCAGGGAGAATGTGGCCGCCGTTCTGGTCAGTCAAGCACAACTGGAAGCCATCCAGACCCAAACCAAAGAGCTCCGCGCTGAGGCCCACGCAGGAGAAGCCATAGGACCCAGCGCGCAGCTGCGGTCGGAGGGCCTCACGGCGCAGGACGGAGCCTCCACGGGGAGGACCAGTCTGCTGACGGAGAAGCTGAAGGAGCTGGAGGAGGGTCTGAGTGAGATGCAGAAGGACCAGGAGCTTCAGAAGCAGCTGTTGAGCAGCTCTGAGGAGGAGGTGATGGAGTACGAGAGGAGGTTAGCCGTCATGATCGACCTCCTGAACCAGATGAGAACCAGACCGAGCCATCCCAGACCGCCGCTGCCGCCCGCAGAGGTGCGTCACTGCTGTGCTGACTGTTATTAACCATTTTAAACCGATAGTTCACCCAAAACTTAAAATGGTCAATTATTAAAACAGAATACAATTTTTGGGTGAACTAACGCTTTAAATACATGAAAATGTGATGTAATGAAAGGCTCCAGGTTTCTTGTGTTAGTTTGTACGGCTGCACAGCCATGTTAGCATATCAGTATGACTATATAGAGGCCAACCGATATTTTGTCATGACCCCGATATCGACATTTTTTGATTATCAGCCTCAGCCGATAAGTTTTTATATTTGGCTAATAAAGGGGACTTTTATTTTGACAGGACTAAAAACACAGGAGCTCCCTTTCATCTTAATTATTATTTACTTTTATTATTAGCTTTTGTTTAAGAGTGCTATAATACTTTTCATATAAAAATACTGTAATACGATTCCAGAATCAAGAGTTTCCTATAAATCCTGTAATTGCAATAAATCTGTTTATTTACAGTTTTAATAATATTTAAGTTCAAATCATTTTTTACCATTCATTTGTTTTCATTAATGATTTATTTATGTATTTTTTCCTAGTAAATATTATATCAGATAAATATAAATTGCATTTAAGAAATTATAAATATAATTTACTATCTTTAAATAATCATTAAATAATTAAGTTTTTTTTATTTAAAACAATAAATAATATTCTTTTAAATGAATAATGTGATATAATTGCTTTATATTATCATATCCCTTTATATGGGCATCAGTCATCAACAATTTGTTGCAAAAAACATATATAGGTAAAATAATAATTGTTTTTAATATCATTATTTTAATTGAATTAAATCAGAAACATTACTGTTGTAATATTCACTGTACAAAAAGAAACAAATTGTATGTAAAATTGCAGTATTTATGGCAATATTTATATATCTTAATTTCTTCTCTTTTCTGAAGTTAAATCGTAGAGCTCTTATTTTGGCGGGGAACACTGTAAATGGACACTCTAAACATGCAGCACATATATATTTCTGGAATTAAATCTCAGCGTTTGTGATGTTATAGTTCAGGTGATGATTTCAGTTTTATTCTTCGAGTGTCTGAGATGATCTGAAGAGATGTGTCTGTCCTCAGGAGTCAGGAGAGAGCGGTCAGTCGCTGTCAGAGCTGCTGCAGGAGGTCAGAGGTCAAGCTGCGTCCGCTAAAGAGGAGCTGAACTGCTGCAGAGAACTGAGCCACAAGCTTCAGGAAGAGATCGAGGTGCAAACACCATGATCTTAGTCATTATTCACCGTTTTAGATTGTAGTTAAAGGTTTAATAATATTGTAACGTGTTTTTTAAATGTCATCAATTATTTTTAAAATGTCTTTATTTTTTTAATTTATCATTTTAGTACTTAAAGTTAAACAAAATGAAAATTTAGCATCAGCAACTAAGTGAAGAGTTATTTTATTGCGATCATATATTTTAAGTTGGCTTTTTGTGGTTTTAATTTCTAAGCTCCTCAGGATCTGCCGCACCTGAGGGAAAACTCTTTTACTCTTGCTGATGGTTTTGTGTGTGTTTGTTCATCAGATGAAGGAGAGCACGATCACGCAGCTCCAGACTGCTCTCAATCAGGTACAGGATCAAACGTCAGCTCAATACACCTCACTCTCTCTGCCGCTATCTCAGCAGTTTTGCTGTAATATAGCTATTTTCATTTCATAACAGGCTATAATAATTGAATAATTGTTTATTTCTGATACACTGTGTTAGCAGCTTATATCTACGATTGTTAATCACTGTCTGAAAATATCTAGAAAAGGTAGTAACGACTGTCCAGGACATGATCAGTTCTGACCCTGGGAACTGAAAACACAAAATACAATGCTTCATTAAAAATGCAGCTAAAAAAAACATCAAATGCAGTAAAAAAGTGACTTTTCTTCGAGTGTAGCACACTAACTAGCTACTTAAAAGTGTACCTGCTCAGAAAGTGTGCTAGCTAATAAATTAAAGCCTAAACTCTGTTCTCAATAATTCAGTGTATTTTTATTTTAATATTGTATTAAGCAGTTCTATCGTTTTATGAACACATCTGAAGTAGCACATTTGAAATGTATTGTTTTTGCTGAGATACGATGCAGTCGTGGTTACACAATGATGTCATCACAGTTCCGGCAGCTTCCTGTGAGAATAACCTTGACTTCCTGTTCCTGCTGCAGGTGTCCTCGAGCACACGTGAAGAAGACGCTGCCGAGATGACGAGACTCCTGGAGGAGCTGCAGGAGGTCAGAGGTCACGCCAGCAGCACGGTGCAGGAGCTGGAGAGCTGCAGGGGTCAAAAGGTCAAGCTGCAGGAGCTGCTGCAGGTGTCCAAACAATAAATACGTTACATTAATCTCTTACAGCTGCACGTGTGTGTGTGTAAATATACATATTCACAGTACACATGTATTATGGAAACGCAGGCTCAGACTAATTATTAATAATAAATGGTTGTTTGTTCAGGAGAGAGAGATGAGCATCGCTCTGCTGAAGGACCAGCTTCACAGGGTGAGTGTCCGCTGGATCTCACTCGTCTGATGGACGCTCACGCGCTGTGACCTTTAACCTCTGCTGCTCTCTCCTCAGGCCTCACAGGAGGGTGACCAGTCCTCGACGGAGCTGCTGGAGGAGCTGGAGGAGGTCAAAGGTGAAGCGGCCGCCTCCAGAGAGGAGCTGAGGAGCTTCCGGGAGCGCAGCCTCAAACTGCAGGAGGAGATCCAGGTACTTCCTGCCCACTTCTAGCTCCATGGATTAACAATTTTTATTATTATTATTATTATTATATTATTTTTGTTATTTTTAATTTTAAATTGTTTTATGATTTAAGTTATTTTTTGTGTTTCTTTTTAATTTGCTTTTGTTTAAAGAAAAATTATGCATTTTAATTTTACATTCTTATTTTATAATTTTTATTACATTTTATTCACATTTGTATTGTTTATTAATTTCACATTTTTATGTTTTAATTTCTTTTTTGCAATTGTCTTGTTTCCATATGTTTGGAACTTATTTTCCATTTTTATTAAATGTTTTATTTAAATTTTCTATTATGATTTTAGGTGTTTAATTTAGTTTTTGTTATATTGTTATTTGTTATATTAATAAAATATATTTTTAACATTATTATATTATAATTTTTCATGCATTATAAATTATTAAATTATTATTTATTTTATTATTATTTTTAAATTATTTATTATAATTTCACTTTTTATAGTTTTATAGTTTATATATATTTTATATTTAGTGACGGCAGTAAAATAATGCACAGAACTAAAGAACAAAACCTGGTCTTAGCTGAACGGTCGGTCCAGATCTTTCCTAGAAGCACAGACGTGACTCTGTCGATTGGTTTGTCTCTCTCAGGACAGAGACGTGTCCATCGCTGAGCTGAAGGACAAAGTTCAGGAGCTCCAAAATGCTTTGACCCGGTCCATTGAGGAGCCGCTGTCCCAGCCAAAACAGAGAGGAGAAGCCGCAGAGCATCATGGGACGGACAGAAGCACGTCTGTTCCTGGCAGGAGCTCCACAGAGCTGCAGGGGATAATGGCGGGCTACGAGGAGAAGATCGCTCAGATGCAGGAGCTGCATGCGGCCGAGATCCTGGACATGGAGGCCAGACACATCTCTGAGAGCGAGAGCCTGAGGAGAGAGAACCAGCAGCTGGAGAACGAGTGTGGAGCGCTGCGAGACGCCATACACACGCTCCGGAGCGCACAGGTCAGGGGCTGATTACACTACACTCCTGTTTCTATCAATGACTGACCATTGTGTTACTGCTTTCATAAAGCATCCTTGAATGAATTAGGTATTTTATTTTTTATGATTTTTTTATTTATTTATTATAATGTTTTTTTTGTTTAATTCGTTTTGTTAATAGTTTTTATATTTTTATATGTCTATAGTATTTAATGTGTGTGTGTGTGTGTATATATATATATATATATATATATATATTTTTTTTTTTGGATTTAATTTTATTTTTATTTTAAATGTTGCACTGACTACAGTTTTATTCAATAATAAGTTGTTAATTTTTATATTTTCTTAGTTTAAACTAACTAAACCAAACTAATGTTTAGTTTTAACCTAAGAAAATGTTTTTGTATTTTTAGTTTGCTATTTAGTTTTGCATTCTTGAATAATTCCCAATAAAACCAGAAACATGTATTAAGAAAATAATAAAGTTGGTGTTGAAGTGTCTGCATATATAGTGTGGTGTTTGTTTTTTCTCAGGCTGTGTCTGTGAGATCTGAGCGTCCAGCTGCCTCTCCGTTCAAAGACGGATACACCAGCGGTGAGAGACTCAGAAATACTACATATACTGAT
Organism: Enteromius radiatus; assembly: GCA_032357445.1. Taxonomy (NCBI): domain Eukaryota; kingdom Metazoa; phylum Chordata; class Actinopteri; order Cypriniformes; family Cyprinidae; genus Enteromius; species Enteromius radiatus. The sequence continues at coordinate 1,681,335 of JAUCMS010000128.1, read as the reverse complement.
ATTTGTTTAATCTTATGAGTTCAAAATTAGGGTTGGTACATTTGAATATATTTGCTCTTTTGCTCTTCAAAGCTGCATTTATTTAATTACAGAAAACAGTAAAAACAGTCGAATGGGCCCTTGATGAATAGAAGTGTTAATCGTGTGTGTGTGTGTATGTGTCACAGACAGCGGGTCAGACTGGAGTCAGCGAGCAGCTTCTGATGCTCCTCACCTGCAGCAGGAGAACCGCAGCACACCTGAAGGAGCCCGGCGGGACCCGGAGCCGGACGTCCTGCCTGACCGGATCAAGGTGAGCGTCTGATCGCGAGCACTCGACCAGCTCACGCAGCAGGAGGGCTTTTCTTATACCCATCACTGAGAGATAAAAAAAAAGATTACTCGGGGGCGGGGCATGGCTGTAATAGAGACAGAGCACATGTAGATATTAGATTAATGAGATGTGTGTAGACAGTGGCCAGTCTCAATGCTGAAAGATGCTTGTCCTGTTGGAGCGTGGCTAACGGAGGTGTTCTGACAGAGCCTGCTGCGCGAGGTCCATCAGGAGGGCATGCAGGTGCTGTCTCTGTCCGAGCTGCCTCTGACCGAAGGAGCTCCTCAGAGCTGGAGCAGAGAGAGAGACGCCTTCATCAACACCCTCGAGTCCCTCACACTCCTCATCAGCAGACTGCAGACACACACACAGGTGAGCTCACACACACACTCAGGGGTTCTCTGTGTTCAGGTGGATGGAGACTGACACACACACACACACACACACACTCACTCAGGTGTTCTCTGTGTTCAGGTGGATGGAGACTGACACACACACACACACACACACACACACACTCACTCAGGTGTTCTCTGTGTTCAGGTGGATGGAGACTGGCGAGCGGAGCTGTTGTCGGGTGTCCAGCAAGTGTTTGTTCAGGAGCGAGACGTGCTCAAGAACATCTTATACTCTCACCTGGAGCGACTGGACACGGCCGACGCAGTCATTCATCTCAACCAGCTGGAGAGAGCGCTAACCGAGCAGGTTAGCATACGCCGTTGTTATTCAGAGACACATTATAGCCAAACAATTCTGCATGCTGTCAAATTTGGGAGCAGATTACGTGAGTGTGAGCAGGTATAGTAAGGGTGTGTGTGTGTGTGTGTGTGTGTTCAGGACGCGAGGCAGCGGGAGCTGATGGGAGCGCTCTTCTCCGCTGACAGAGACAGTCTTCTCTCAGAGATCCAGCAGCTCAGAGATCAGCTCCAGGAGCTCACCGTGGAGCAGACACAGCGCCCCCAGCAGGACAGAGACGGTAACACAGCACCAGTGTTCTCTAGAACTACTGACTGAGCAGTTAGTTACTTTAATTTAATTACTCTTGAGAAGGTAAAGTAAGGGATTACTCTTTTAACTGTAATTTAATACTGTGTGTATCTGTAGAATAATTATAATGCAATACAATACTGGATTTAACGTCTTAAACTTAAAATGCATGCTTTTTATCTAACCATCTCACTTTAAATACTTTGGTGAGTTAATAAGATTATTAGCAACACTTCAGTGTCCGATTCTCTCTATTAACTAGATGTTTATTAGCATGAGTATTACTGGGATAATGTCTGTTTATTATTACTTCAAACACAGTTGTGTCTCTGGAGCACAGAAGTGTGTGCAGTTATCAGTTGTTTATTTGAAAGAATTAAAATACTGTTAGATGTATCCTTGTATCATTAACTGTTCCAGGTTGATATAGAATGTAAACAGTAAATAAGTTGGTGTTACATTTTATTTTGAGGTGTCTTTGTTACCTGTAATTATTTAAGTACTAAGTAATATTAATTAACTACATGTACTAACTGTATAGTTATGGTTAGGGTTTGGGTTGCTGGCATGTAATTATGCGTAGTTAATTGTTGTTACTGGTAAGTATTTGTAACATTTAACATTACTGTGATTTGTACAGTAATCTATTTACACTGTTAAAGATGAGTAACTAATAATGAGTGACTGTTTTAGAGCTTCAGCTGCAAACATGTGTTTATTTCTGTGTCAGGAGCCGAGAGCGAGAGGCCGCTCGAGTTCAGCTCTGAGAGACTGGAGGAGATGAAGACTGAACTCAACCAGACTAAACTAGAGCTAGAGAGCACTCTACAGTCACAACACAAACACCTGAAGGAGCTCGACGCACTCCGGTAACACACAGAGACACACACACACACACACACACACACACACACACACAAATGTGTTCTGGGGTCTCTCCATAGGTGTAATGGTGTTTCTACTGTACAGACTGTATGTGGTATTGTCCTACACTGACCCTACACCTAAACCTACCCCTTACAGGAGTCTACAGGCATTATTAGATTCTCAAAAAACTTGTGTTTTATAAGCTTGTTTCCCCATGGAGACCTGACAAATGTCCCCACGAGGTCAAAATTACTGATATTCCTATCTTTGTGGGGAAAATCATATATAAAAACAAGTCCACACACACAGAGAGAGAGAGAGAGAGACACTCAAGCTGGCACGCAAGGTTGTTTTAATTTAAGTAAAATAATATATAATTATTATATAATGAATAAGGTAGCAATACAAATAATGTATTACATTGTGTTACACAGTTATATAAATTATTAATTAAAATTAATTCAGTTTAATAAGTAAAATGTAAAATAATGTTGTTATATATAATAACATTTAAATAATATTTTATAATATATACATATATTGTTTATATTTATGTAAATGACTGAAGTAATATATAAATGATATAACTTCAATAATTCAAAACAATATTAATATGCTGGGAGATTTGAAAACTGCTTATATTCATAAGGGTGTGTAAGTGATTTTGATATCTGTTTGGGGATATTTTGTGTTTTCTATATCTATTGGCATTAGCTTTAACAGTTAGATTATTCCACTTAGTCTTGCTCATTTAGTTTTTCTGAAAGGGAAAGATTGCTCGACGCAACGAACACACATACAGTTATTTACTGTAATTATGGCAGTCATGTTTACCACTCACTGTAACTGTAGAGGCTTCAAAGTCACAAACATACACACAACTGCTTACAGAGCTGTTTCAAGTACTCATTAAAGTTCGTGTGTGTGTGTGTGTGTGTCTCTCTGTGTGTGTGTGTGTGTGTGTGTGTGTGTGTCTCTCTCTCTGTGTGTGTGTGTGTGTGTGTCTCTCTGTGTGTGTGTGTGTGTGTGTGTGTGACAGGGCGGAGGTCTCTCAGAAGGCTACTGAGGTGGACACACTGAACGACAGACTGTCTCAGGAGCAGAAGAGAGCCAGAGAGCTGCAGTGGGCCTTCGAGAAGGAGAAATGCAGGTCTGACAGGAAGCAGGAGACTGAGAGAGAGGAAGTGGAGGTAAAATATATTGTGTATAAACTGATGTGTTATTAAGAGGGTCAGGGAAAGTTACTGTTACTCCCTTAAACACATAACTAATTACGTTACTTAGTTACATTTTATGGAAATGTTTTACTTTTCAATCTGTTACTTTACTAGTTACTTGGAAAAGTAATCTGATTACTCTCATCCCTTGTATCACGTTACCCCCGACACTGGTTCTGAGCATCATCATTTGTTGAACTGAAGCCATGTGTCTCTGCAGGATCTGAAGCTGTCTCTGGAGGAGCTCTCGAGCGCTCTGGAGAAAGAGAAACAGACTTCAGCTCGGCTCAGAGAGAGCAGCGTCTCCTCAGAACTACAGGTCTGTCCTGTGGCAGAGGTCCTCGTTAGTTTGTGTAATATTTAGTCAGCCTTAAAAAGAAAAACGTTTTTTATTTTCTGAATACATTTTAGTCTCATCCTTTTTCATCAAGAAATGGCACGTTATAGTTAGTTATTGTTTACTGACCTTATTGTCGTCTTGTCTTTGCTTCATCTTAGTCATGGGAAAAAAGCCTGTTGGCAAACATTTTTTGTCATAGTTTTGGTTCACGTTAACACTGTGATGAGTGCTCAGGCGTGATCTCTGGTGTGTTCAGGTGCAGTTAGAGGCTCAGAGAGCTCGCTCGGAGGAGCTCAGCGGGGCTCTGGAGAAACAGAAGGAGCTCAACACACAGCTGCTGCAGCGCTTCCAGATGAGCTCCACCTCACACACACAGCCCGACACACAACACACACTCCTGCAGGCCGAGGACACCTGCAGCCAGGTGAGCCACCATGATCTTCAGAAATCATCATAATATACTGATTTATTATTAGAATTATCTGTAGACAACAGTTTTTATTTACACCACAGACACATACGTCAGCTACTCACATAGCAGTGTGTATTAGATGCTAAACACCAGAAGTGTGTGTGCAGGTGGAGGCCGGGGTTCTCTCGGTGGAGTCTCTGCTGCAGACACTGCAGGCGCAGCTGGCCGAGAAGCAGACGCAGGTGGTGCAGATGATGGAGCAGCTGGAGACACACAAGCTGGAGGTGCTGCAGAGCAAGCGTCAGTGGGACGAGGAGAGATCCGCCCTCACTCAGGACCAGAGTGCACTGCGGGCGACACGCGACGGCCTGCAGAGACGGGCGAGCGAGCTGCAGACGGAGCTGGAGAGAGAGAGGGACGGCGTCAGGAGGCTGGAGAGAGACCGAGACAGACTCCAGGAGACACTGAGACAGCTGGAGGACAACCACCAGGGCGCCCGGTCAGAGGATCGAACCCGCGACTGGGTGTTGCAGATCGGAGATGCTCAGTCCAGCGGTCAGAGGTCAGATCCGAAACACATGGAGAGCATCCTCAGCAGACTGCAGCTCATCGCCGCTAAGATCAACAGCCTGACCAGCGAGAGTCCAGACAGGTAACACTGTTAGAGACATACCCCTCAGAGGTTGAGAGTGGTTCCAAAATACGAACCATACCGTACCACTTCTTTGGAAGTAAATATTGTTCAGTTTCTAGCACAGACTGATAGTTTTGCTTCATTAGACCTCCAAATATCATCAGGAGCCACAGGGATTTATTTTGTGTTGCACTTTATGAATCATTAAAAACCTTCTTTACTGTTCTTTACTACTGAAGAAAAAAGTCAGTTGTGCAGGTGTTGCAGCCCATGACCCCTGTGTGTGTGTGTGTGTGTGTAGGTTATCTGGGGAAGCGCCGGACCGGGACAGTCTAGCATGGTTGCACAGTAATGTACAGGATGTGATGTCACTGTTACAGCATATCCCATCAGCCCCCTCTGCTCTCCCGGAGGTGAGTGAGCACATTGACACGGGTGTAACAGCATGTGGCTTATTCCTGTAACAGACCTTTGTAAATACATGTTTGATTATATAAATGTGTGTGTGTGTGTGTGTAGAGCGCCGCTCTGCTGGCGGGAGGATCATCCAGTCTGCTGAACGAGCGTTTACTGAGACAGAACGCAGAGCTCACGGGATTCGTTAGTCGACTGACGGAGGAGAAGAATGATCTGAGAAACCAGTTACTGAAGCTGGAGGACGAGCTGCGCAGATACAGACAGATGAAAACCACCGCCGAGAGCGTGAGTCAATGAATCAGTGAATCAGTCAGTGAATCAATTACAGACAGAAGAAAACCACCGCTGAGAGTGTGAGTCAGTGAATCAGTGAATCAATCAGTGAATCAATTACAGACAGAAGAAAAGCACCGCTGAGAGCGTGAGTCAGTGAATCAGTGAATCAGTCAGATACAGACAGAAGAAAA
>JAUCMS010000128.1:1632561-1643479 GCA_032357445.1 Enteromius radiatus | reverse complement strand
ATAAAAATATTATAAGAATTCTGAGCTTTACTCACGTTTTAAAAAACACTGCTATTATTTTGAACATATCTGTATATGTTATATAAAAATATATATATAGTGGTGCTCCATCTTGATGTAACGAGTCTGTCCTGCTGCAGGTCACTGCGCGAGCGAGCACCGCTACAGAGAGTGGATCTGGGGTCAGTTTTTGGGCTGGATGTTGAACGGTTACGTGATGGGTTTGGTCAAGGCTCTGTTCTACGTCACCGAGAGCATGGGACAGAAACACACGCTGCGCTTCTACAGAGGGGAAGTGTGGCTCAAACTACAGGAAATGGCCTTCAGGTGTGTCATGTGACTCGCTTCGTAAACAAATCTATTATTATTTTTTTGTTTAAATAGATTAAATGTTCTTTTATTCATCAAGGATGCATTAAATTGATCAAATGTGACAGTTTATAACGTTACAAAAGATTTCTCTGCTTTTCTTTTGAATTTTGTTCGTCTGTGAATCCTAAAAAATAAAATGTTTCACAGTTTCCACAGAAATATTGAGCAGCACGACACCACGGTGTATTTGTATTTGCAGAGCTCATCTGTCTAAGGGCCAGTGGAGGGCGCTGTCTCCGTCTCAGGCCCTAAAGTTCCCGAAGACCACAGTAACGTCCCGGATCCGGTTCATCCCGAAGATCAGCAGCATGAGACCCATCACTCGCCTCGCCGGACCCAAAGAGTCACTGCAGGTGAGTCTGACAGCCTCCAGAGAAACACTCCAGATTACTCAGCACTGACTCAAGTGTGTGTGTGTGTATGTGTAGATCTTCCAGAGCGGTGTGCGGCTCCTGCAGAATGTTCTGAGTGCGTGTGTGCGAGAGGCCCCGGGGCCCATGGGCTCCACGGTCTGGGGCTGGCAGGACATCCACCGGGTTCTGAAGGAGTTCGGGCTGCAGCAGAAGAGCTCTCCGAGACCGCTGTACTTCGTCAAGGTGCGTCTAACTGAAGGGTCCAGAGAGATTCTGGAGGAAGGAATGACCTCTGACCTCCTCTAGTCTTAGAGAGGAAAACTCAGTTTTTTGGCAAATGGAGATTTCAGAAAGTACTGAATTGTGTCCAATGTGTAATAGAGAGAAGTATTTATTTGATAATGATATTTCCCCCCGTTTCAGATTCTTAGGGTGCTTTCACATCTGTGGTTCGGTTGATTTGGTCCGGACCAAGGGCAACAAATGATACATTGTAGCATTTTTCTGCCATTTCGGGTCCTTTTCGCACCACACTGATTGCTCTGGTCCGAACCAGTTGAAACGAACCAAAATGTAGTCATGTGACAACATCTACATCACTGGTTGGCCAGATGTGCCATTAAACGTATTTCGTAAACTGCTTTTTAATTGGTCAGAATTAACGTGCGGGAAAATTCCAATGGAACTCCCGGAAGTAAACAAAGCGAGGAGACAACATGCCGCTACCAAGTAGGAAAACGAACTCTAGTGCGATTCAACCGAACTAAATGAGGCAGGTGTGAAAGCACCCTTATTCTCCAATGAAAGGTTGTGAATTAGTCTCACTGAACTGTGCCAGTCTCACTCATTTTTCCAGCTGTGTTTCCCATGATTCCCGGCGGTGTTGTGTGTGTATGTCAGGTGGATGTGAGCGGGGCGTACGACAGTCTCCCTCATCAGAAGCTGGTGGAGGTGTTGGGGGAAGTGCTGCACCCGTTCTCTGAGCGGAGCTTCTTCGTGCGTCAGTACGCTCGTGTCTGGAACGACCCTCACCTGGGCCTGAGGAAACACTTCTGCACTCGAGTACGTGAGTGTGTTCGAATGTAAGTGTGTGTGTGTTGGGATTTGTGGTTTACGAGGACACAAATGTGTATAATGACATGTACTACTACGTAAACAAGGTTTATGAGGACACTTCCTGTGTCCCTGTAAAACAAAAGACTTAGAAAACATACTAAACAGTGTTTGATGAACTTCAAAAACGGCACACAGTCTCTTGTAAGGGGTAGGTTTAGGTGTAGGGTCAGTGTAGGACAATACCACATACAGTCTGTACAGTAGAAACACCATTACACCTATGGAGAGACCCCACGAGGATGACAAACCAGACGCGTGTGTGTGTGTGTGTGAACCCTCACCTGGGCCTGAGGAAACACCTCTGCACTCGAGTATGTGAGCATCAGTCAGTGAATCTGTGTGTGTGTGTGTGATTAGGCTGAGATGAGCGAGCCGCTCAACATGAAGGGGTTTGTTGTGGAGGAGCAGGCCGGCGGGACGCTGCATGACGCTATCCTCGTGGAGCGGGTGAGACACTTTCATTAGCTTAAGTTCTACTTAACTCTCACGAAAACGTTTTTCACACGCTTGTTGTTTTAAAATATGGATTATATTTAAATGTTTTTTTTACACAGTTTTTAAGATCCATGTCATATTTTCATATTTACTTTTTAAAATGATTTATTTTTGCATATATGCGTATTTATGTATGTTTTTTGTAAAAACATTTTTTTGACTTTGTATTGTTTTGAAGTGTGCTGACTGTTCAAGAAAATCTGAATGATATTATCTTTATGATTTGAATGTGTGTATCATATTAAATTCATCTTCACTGTGCGTTCCAGTTAATCTCAATCTTAAACCGTAGTCGAGTTATTTTGATTGAAGGCACAGATAAAACAATAAAAACATGATTTTGTAATTATTCTATCTTTTCATTTTTCCGTCAGCAGATGTCACTGTTTTACCGGTATAAATGTTTCAAATAAACATATATTTTATATTTTAAGATTTATAAATATACTATACAATATAAAAACCTATATGTGTGTGTGTGTGTCAGCACTCGTCTGAGGTCCGAGGTGGAGATGTGTTTCAGTTCTTCCAGAAGATGCTGACCAGCTACATCATCCATCATGACAACAAGTGAGTTCATTCCTTCATTCACTGATGATGTCACGGCCTGTGTCCGTGTTGGATGATGTCACAGCCTGTGTCTGTGTTCCAGGATGTTCCATCAGGTGTGTGGGATCCCGCAGGGGTCATCGGTGTCGGCGCTGCTGTGTAACCTGTGTTACGGACACATGGAGAACTCTCTGCTGAAGGGCATCGATAAAGCAGGGTGAGGCCGAACACAAAACACCCTCATAATCCTGAAAATAGAGCTCAAAACCCTCTGCAGTGAATGGGTGCCGTCAGAATGAGAGTCTGATATAAACATCAGGATAATCCACAGCGCTCCAGTCCATCAGTTAACACCTGGAGAAGACACAAGATCAGACTAATCCAGCTTTAAGATGATTTTAACGCAAATATGAGTCTATAATAACTCTTCCCCCAGTGAAAATAAATCGATTTAGACCAGGGTTTGCAGATCTTTTTTTTTTTTTCATATTAAACAACAATGTAGTAACCTTGTTTTCTGTATAGCCACAGGTTTGCTACTCTTGGTTTAACTGTAGTAACCCGGGTTTTGTTGCAGGTTAGGGTTAGAGGCAGGTTTTTGTTTATGTCTGTGAAATCTGACTAGCAGGAAACAAACAAATGAATTAAGTTCTGTTTTCTTCAATTCTCCTCGGTGTAGTCAAGCTGTTCAAAGAAAACATTTTTAGAAAACGTTTTTATATAAGAAAGAAAAGTCACTTACAAAATGAGAACAGATGAACATTAAACATGAAATAAATCAAACAAGTGAATGAATCAAAACCCAACTCTTGGATTCATCCGTAATGATGAATATCAGTGAACGTGAACCGCTTTGAGTCCAAACTAGTTTATATTGACTTAGATAATACATATTCTTTATTTGTAATTTGTATTTTATTTTATTATTACAATTTATTTTCATTTAATTTTCAGTTTTAGTTCAGTTAAAATTTTTAATAAAGTTAAATTAGCATTTTATTTATGGTTTGCATAATATTAAAATCTAGTATTTATTTTTTTACTTCAGCTTTTTCCATCCACCAAATGATGTTTTTAGTCATTTAAATGAATCATATAATAACCCTGTCCAAGCATCAGCACAGGATGTGGTGTTTGCACTCGTCTCATCATGTGTTGTGTGTGTTTTAATGATGGTGTGTTTGTCGTTGGCAGGTGTCTCATGCGGCTGGTGGATGATTTTCTGCTCATTACGCCTCATCTGAGCAAAGCCACAGAGTTTCTGACGTACGTCCACATGCAACACACACATAAATAAATAAATATATATATATATATCTATAAACGGCAATTAACGGCAATTTTGTTGTTGGATGTAATAATGAATGTAGCAGAAATCATCTGAAGACGCAGTGATTACCGTTACTTTCGTTTTGAAGGGAATGCACATAATTCCTGATCCAGCTTCATCTACAGAAGAAGTGGGTACAAGGGGTTTTTAATGAATGTTTGTAAATGGCCATTCCCAATAATGTGCTACTAAAGAGAGGGGCGGGGCCAGCAGAGCTCATTAGCATTTAAAGAAACATGGATCAGAGCAGCGTGCTGAAAGCAGAGCTCATTTTGACGGGGTAAAAACTGTTTTTTATACCACTATGAAGACATTTTATATACTTTTCTTTAAGACCCTAAAATATCATATCAATTTGTGGAAATTGATCCCTTCAATAAATGATTAGCAATACTGAATCCTGAATGGCTACACTATATTTCCCAGCAGTGAGGGTGAAAAACGCACAGCTTCATTGAGAGAGACTCTGAGAACTAATCTCTCTCTCTCTCTTGCTCACTCGCTCGTCGAGTAGTTTTTTCATCACTGGATATAGCTGTTGGCCATTAAATGTTTTTATTCTAAAGCAGGTGACTAATATAAAATTATTATTATTATTATACAAACTTCACTCACCCCCAAGCCATCCCAGGTATATATGACTCTCTACTTAAAGACAAACAGTGTCAGAGTTTTTTTTTTTTTTTTTTCGTATCCGGACAAAAATAACTGCCGGATGCGCGTTCACAAAAGTCAAGTTCTGGCTTCCTGGTTGACCTCTGACGCGAGCGAAGTATAAATTATGGGGGAATTGTAATTTTTGGGTGAGCTGTTTCTTTAAATTCAGGATTCATATAAATTCCCGCTCTGCTTCTGTGAACAGTAAAGACCGCCTACTTTGATTTGAGTTGATCTCAATTATTTTGACACTGTCCTAAAAACAGCGCTGCTTAAAGGAGCGCAGCAGGTCTGGTCAGGTTCTAGTCCCCTCGATGTCTGCGGTGTTTACGGGCCCGGATCACTCACTCACTCGTCTGTCTGTCAGGATGCTGTTGGCCGGTGTTCCTGATTACGGCTGTCAGATCAACCCTCAGAAGGTGGCGGTGAACTTCCCGGTGTGTGTGTACTGGCTGGACTCGGGCGTGAGTGTGCTGCCCTCCTGCTGTCTGTTCCCCTGGTGCGGTCTGCTGCTGGACACACACTCGCTGGACGTCTACAAGGACTACTCACGGTAACGGCGCTGCTGCTATCAGGCCGTAGATCAGGGAGGGCCGCTCTTATCTGAGCACTGATGAGACATCACCCGTTTATATGCCTTCCAGCCTGACGCTGATTCTGTTATATTGAAGTACATCCTTGCTCTTCCAAGCTTTATAATGGCAGTGAATGGCTGATGTTTTTCAGTAGTCTAAAAGAAGTCCAATAAAGCCCATTCATCCATAATAAAATGTCCATAATGGCTCCAGGGGTGAATAAAGGCCTCCTGTAGTGAATCCATGTGTTGTTGTTGTTAAAAACATATCATTTTTTAAAAATTTAACAAACCGTAATTTCCACCCATTCACTGCCATTATAAAGCATTAGCCGTGGCATTTTAATATAGCTCTGATTGGATTCCTCTGAAAAAAGGAATGTCTTGAGGGTGATTAAATAATTTTCACTTTTAGGTGAACTATCCCTTTAAACACCAGTGATTGCAAATATATAAGTATCTATTCAAAAATATAAATAACTATTTGACTGTGTTCCTGTCTGTCATGGGTTAGTCAGTGCTCTGCCCAGGGTTATTATAGTTAACCAAAAACCATAAAATCATAAAAAAGCATATCTGTTACGTGTCATATAATAAATGCTAACTGAAATAAAAGATTTCATCTCAGCCACTTGGCAAAGGCAGTATTTCTTATTTTCATTTAGTTTAACTTAGTTTTTATTTAATTTGTTTTATCAGTTTTAGTTTTTTAAAACATTTTGTAAACATAAAAATAAAAGACAAATGCGTGACAGAATCATTGAAATAGAATAAAACTCCTCAATTTATTTATTTTGGTTGCCACTGCAGTATTTCTTAGTTTTAGTTTTTGTCGATAAACCCAAAGATGTAACTAAAAAAAGAATACATATGATATAAGCATTAAAAAAAACAGCAAAACATAAATAAAAATGCTATAAAAAAATAAATACTAACTGAAATATTATTATTATTTTTACGTTTTGTCTTGGCATTTCTCTTTTTGCATTTAGGTAAACAAAAACGTATTAAAAACTACATAGACATAAAAAATTATATACACTCCCGTGAGGTCAGTAAGATATTGAATGGTTTTTAAAGATGTTTCTTCTGCTCATCAAGGCTGCATTTATTAGATTAAAAATCCAGAAAAACTGTAATAATGTGAAATAATATTTCAATGTAAAATAAGTGTTTTCTGTGTGAATATATTTTAAAATGTAATTTATTCCTGTGATGCAAAGCATCATTACTCCAGTCTTGGAACTGATTCTTTGATCATTAAAATATTAAAAAGAGAAGCATTTATTTCAAATGGATAATAATGTTCAGATCTGCTGTTTCACTACTGTTCAGAAGTTTAGGATCAGTACATTTTTATTCTTTCTTCTTTGAAAGAAATGAATACTTTTATTAAATGAACAAAAAAAAGTCACAGCATAGATTTACATTTTAGAAATCTTTTATATTTGGTCAAAATTTTTACTTTTTTAAAATTGTTATTCATCAAAGAATGAAACTCTTCCCAACATTAACAATATTAGTAATAAATCAGCAGATTAGCATGATTTCTGAAAGTAATGTAATGATGCTTTGTATCACAGGAATAAATTACATTTTAAAATATACCTTTGCTCCACCCCCTCAGGTATGACGGCCTATCACTGCGCTACAGCCTGACGCTAGGCTCCGCCCACTCACCGGCCGCGGTCATAAAGAAGCTGCTGTCGGTCCTCAGTCTCAAGTGTACCGACATCTTTCTGGACCTCAGGGTGAGACAAAACCCTGAAAACTCAACGCTTCCACAGCCTTTCTCGGTTTGATTGGTTTTCAGATGAGCGGCACAGTGATAATGATGATAGAGTTTGTGCAGAAATCATTCGTATTGATCTGAGAGCCGTGTGCTGTTTCTGCAGATGAACTCAGTGGAAGCGGTTTACAGGAGCTTATATAAACTGATTCTGCTGCAGGCGCTCAGGTAAACACTTCACACACAGCTCAGAAGAAACTCATCAGGGATGCTTTAAATTGATCAAACGTGACAGTAAAGATGTTTATAACGGTTTCAAATGAATACAGTTTCTGTTCATCTGTGAATCCTGAAAAATAAAATGCATCACAGTTTCGACAAAAATATTGAGCAGAACAACTGTGTTCAGCACTGATAATAATCAGAACTGTTTCTGAAGATCACTGAAGATGCTGAACATCACAGAATTAAATGACACTTTAACACACATTCACAGAGAAAACAGTTATTTGACTTTACTGCACTTTTAATCAAATAAATGCAGCCTCGGTGAGCAGAAGCCCTTAAAGCAGTGTGCATGAGTTGTTTTGTCTTGTTTGTTTTGGCAAACGTTTAACTGGACGTGCTGTGTGAATGATTGTGTGAAGCATCAAGCACAGCGGCTTGTCAATGTGTGTCAGGTTTCACGCGTGTGTGAGGAGCTTACCTCTGGGTCAGAACGTGGAGTCCAACCCCTGCTTCTTCCTGAAGATGATCTGGACCATGGCTCGAGTCACCAACAGACTCATCAGACACATCAATAAAGGCACGAGCGCTGGCTCTGCTTCAGAGAGTCACGTAATGCATTATTATCAGCAAATAACACAAGTTACGTAATCAGATACTGTTTTTTTACTTGCTAGTAATGCATTACATAAGAAAATATCTGAATTACTTTTTGAAAAAAGCAACACTAGTTACTGTTTTTACATTCATTGATTGACAGCTCTTGTGTTGCCATGTTGAGAGAAATCAGGAGTAAGACGTTACTGGAGATCTAGAATAAATGTGACCATGGCAACCCCAGAGCTGTCAGTCAGTCCATGAGAAACCGAGCGACTGTTTGAGGAAGTGACTCTGAATCGAAGAGTAATGTGTTGTTCTCCTGCAGGTCTGGTTCTGGGTTCTCCGGACGGCGGGGGTCTTCTGCAGTATGAAGCCGTTCAGATGCTCTTCTGTTTGGCGTTTGAGGTGGTTTTCACGCGACACCGATGGCTTTACCGCTGTCTGCTTCCTCCGCTGCACAAACGTATGTTCTTTTGCTTTAGATGCTCATCTTCAGTCCCTTCCGTGCTCCAGGCCGTCGTTTGGTGTGGAACGAGGAGGAAACTGTTGCATTATGGGTTAGAGAGACTGTAAGAGCTGTGTCATTCAGAATAATAGGACTAGTACATTAATATAGTAGTATTAGTTTAATTATGAATATTTTGAAGTAGTTTTTATAGTCACAGTTTTAATTTTAACATACATTTTAGTTTTCTCGTGGTATTTTATTAATTCTTATTTCACATTTTATTGCTCTTACTTTTTCTTTGCAATATGCCCAATTATATTTTTAGTAATTGTAGTACTTCAAATTAAACGCATGTACACCAGCACACGTATTAGTTTAGTTGTTTGTCTAGTTTTAATTAATTTTTTTTATTTCCAGTTTAAGTTTTAGCCATTTAGTCCTTCAGCTTACACTAAAATGAATATGTCCATGGAAAGTATATTTTAAGGTGAAGTACTAAAATGACTAAAACTGAAAAATAAATAAAAATAAAAAGTCAAGACACACAAAATAACTAAACTAGCATAGATTTGAGTTATTAGTCTTTTTGTTAATTTTATTGAAAGTTTTAGTAAGTTTACTTCTTAAGAATAATTAGTATATTTTGATGTATTTAGTATTATTTTTATTGTTGTTTTTAAATTTTAGTTTATTACATTTTATATTTTTTTTATTATTTATGTTTATTTGTTTTTTACTCCAAGTTAAACAAAAATGAAACGTTAACTGAAATGAAACTAGTCTAAATATTTAAATTATTTATTATTCCTCTTAACATTTTGTATTTTAATGAACATTCATTTTATTTTAGTTTTGTTAATATAATATTAGAATTTTTATTCATGTTTTGAATCAGCTTTTATTTATTTTTACACTTTTTTTTTTTTTTTCATCAAATGTGGTTTTGGAAACTTTTCTTTTTTATTATATTATTATTATTATTATTTTTTTAAAATATAGTTCCATTTTAGTTTTCATTTGTTTCCACTTAGTAATTTTATCTTTTTAGTCGTGTTTAATAGCGTATTCCCTCAAAAGCCCTAAGCAAGCAGAAATGCACCAATCAGAGCAACCGGTGTTAAAGAGCTGGCAGAAATGGCGTCTTTAGAGTGTTTTACTAGCGACTGCCAGCTCATAACACTCTTTAATCACGTCATATCTCTGTTCCTGTGTCTTTGACTGGTTTTATGGGTATGGAGCAGAGCAGGAGAAGCGCTCTGAAGCCTGTCAGCGAGTGATCAGGTGTGTTCTGTGTTTGTAGGGAAGCGGCGTCTGGGCCGTGAGCTGCGCGGTATCAGGCTGTCACGTGTGCATCAGGCCTCCACTCCCATAATCCCTCAGGACTTTAAACGCATCCGGACGTAGAGCGGTAAACGCTCCGCAGCAGCTGACTAAACAGATCCCAGCACCTCGTAAACACTTGATGATTGTCGTTAACCGCCTGGAGATAAGAGCGAACGTAACCACAGCGTTCAGAAGATCTGACGTTATTTCTGTTCTATGTCTATGTTAATGCATCTGTCATCTAAACTAAATAAACTAAAATCTGTTATTTCAGCACAGAATATCTATGTCTGTCTGTCCATCTACAATTAGAAAATAAAATTATAAAGTAGTTTAATGTTTTCAGCTATCGACACAAAATATTAAATATTACATTTATACAAATGTTTATGTAAAATGTTTAAAGTAAAAGTTGTTTAACTTGATCATGATTTTGGAGTTCAGTAAATGATGTTTCATAACAAATTTCGGGAGGAGCACGCACGAACGATCAACCAGCTGCCGCCACTCTTCTCATTTCCAGTTACTCTATCAGAGCTCTATCCTCCGCCTTAAATACCGCTCACTTCCTCTCTCTGGCATCTTTGTTGTTTTTACATCCCTCTGCCTTCCCCTCGCCAACCAGAGCTGGGTGTCAGGCCCCGACCAGAGGAGAAAGGCCCCTGATGGGCCAGGTTTCTCACAAAACTGAGGTTCCTGCCACCGTCACCTTCTGCCTTTCATAAATTACTAGGGATGTAACGTATCAAAATTTCACGGTACGGTAATACCTCGGTATGAATGGCACGGTACGGTATTTATTGAATCATTTACAGGAAAAACAAAACTAATTAAGAGGCTCAAACTAACACTTTAGCCATCTATCTGTAAACTTAGAAACAGGAACTTCAATTTTAACCTTCCACACATCCCATTTAAAACCCGCTTTAGATTGCTAGATGACGTCATGTCAGTTTGCATATTCATTACGTCAGTGGGGATATTATCTTGCTTCTCTGTGCTCACACAATGTTATTCAATGCACCCTAATTCTCAATATAACTGTGACTGAAATGCACGCCATTATAAGACCTACTGAACTAGCTCTACCTTACAAGATGTTCATCTAGATTAAAATCCTTATTTATAATCGTTTATAATTATATTT
>JAUCMS010000128.1:1591560-1603999 GCA_032357445.1 Enteromius radiatus | reverse complement strand
AGGTTGGAAAGTGACATTCAGGCTGTTGATTGGTACAGTAATATGCAGACTAGGACCAGCAAAATAAGACTCTTTTTCTCATCTCTTTTTTCGTGTGGCTCAAGGAGGGCGATGCACTATCGCACACCATGGGCCAGCCGCCCCTGTTCAGCAGTCAAACCCATGACCTTGGCATGTACTTGGCAGTATGCTCTACTGTTTGCTATGGAAGCTTGTTTCTGCCACTGAATAAAATATAACAAAATGTTACTGAGGCTTTTTATCTAACAATTCTGACTTTTTCTCAGAATAGTGAAATATAAACTCGCAACTGCAAGTTATAATGTCAGAACTGTGAGAGAAAAGTCAAAATTGCGTGATTTTAAACTCCAATTATGAGTTATAAAGTCAGAATTACGAGAAAAAACTCTCAATTCCTGTGACTTATATAAGAGATATAAAGTTGCAATTGAGAATTATAAAGTCTAAAAATAAAAAGTTGCAATTCTGAATATTCCGCTCAGTATTGGTGTTTATAATTTGCAATTGCAAGTTTGTATCATTGAACTGTGAAATAAAACATTTTTTTTTCTTTTTTATTAAGTGGCTTCCATAGTTTGGGTTACAGTGGATAAAAAAAACAAAAAAAAACAAAAAAGCTGGATGTTTGAAGCATGGATTCAAACCTGCATTTCCCAAATGAGCACCAGAACTCAGTGCATCTGGCATACGGACCACTGAGCCACCGCTCAATCATCTAATCCCAAGTGAAATTAAAATATTGATTTTTAGTTAACAAGCACCATTCAGTAATTTGCTTTTTATAGATCCTAGAAAGAACATCAAGGACAAAACGTGGCATCAGACATCTTCCCGAATGCAACCTATATGTGATTGACTACACTTCTTCCTTCATTTAAATGGCCAATCCAGCACCTAATTGAGCTTGGCAATAACCGCTTGGCTGGTGGAGGGAGCTGACTTGTCTCCAAGAGGACTGAAAGAAACGAGTTTCTCCATCTCAGCGTCTCCAAGCCGAAGCTGTAGCTTTGAAAAATGAGGTGACAGAGAGCTTACATTGCGGGGGCTTGGCAACAGCAATTTCAAACATTTCCTGCTTTTAATTTGCGCTCTGAGGCGCGCCGACACTTTTGACAGGCGACAATAAGAAATATTTAACTTGCTCTTCTGTGCATCAAGGTCCCTTTGGCTGCTCCCTGCGGAATCAAAAATGACTAAAAAGCACTGTGAGTAAGACATGTTGACGTCGAGAAGTCAGTACAAATGACATGTGCGCGCTTTTGAGCGTCACGTGCTTGAGCGTTCAATAAAAAGAGCGAATGAAGTCGCCGTAAAATTCGGCAGGTTTCGGTCCTGAACCGGCTGTGGGAGATGGCGACCAACAACTAATAGCAGATATAAATGACCCAGCTCTGGCTGTTTCTGAGTGGGAACTGTAAAGATGCCTCAGTTAATCAAAGAGCCTAGACTGTCGGCTTTGAATCCCATCTAGGAAGCGCGCATCAGAAACTGTGGCTTTGAACTCAAGGACACGCTTTCCGAAGCGCACATGAAAAACCTTTGTACAACAGGAAACTCGTGTTATGTCACCAAATTCTGCAGATGCGAGACAGAAATTGACAAAACGCCACTGCAGCAGACACAAGGCAAAGATTACGACATATGTTTTTGAGAGATTGAGCATACAACCAAGATTTCTGGATGCTTTCGTGATCTTACCGTAATTGAAGGCACTTTCTTATACCAAGTTAGAATTTTTTTGCATGAGAAAAATGCGTCACCTTTAGGAACTAGAAGTTTTGTAATTCAGTGGTCTCTCACATTATAATTAAATGCTAGGTTTATTCATACAGATTTGAAAACCTTTGATTTATGTAAAACAAAAAAGCAAATTGGCATCAGACAAAAAAAAAAAAAGCAAAAGAAACTGCAATAGGATCAGACTGGAAAACAATCTTTTATAAACAAAATACTGTTATTTAAAGTCAAGGTTGTTGTTTTTTAATTGTTCAAAAGCCAAATATTTTAATTATGATGTGTACACACTTTTCACAAAATAGGTTAAAAAAAAAATCTGGGGTGCATTTCCCAAAAGCGTCATTAGCTAATAAGGTTGTTAATTCCATTTAACTCTATTGGTAACCATGGAACTTGTGACAATAGTTGCTTTTGGAAAACAATGTTTTTTTGGTTCATTCTGGTTGGCTGTTTTTGTAAAAAAAAAAATTATAATAATAAATTCCAACTCAACTTTAGATGTGGTGTGGACTGTTCTGTTGTATATTGTAGAGTTTGAATGATTAATAAGAACATATGGTCACTGGTGTGAACATCTCTTTAAAGCTAATGGGAAAGAAAAAGATACAGCCTGAAAGAAGTGAAGCACACCGATGAAGAATGAGGACTTGAGAGATATGCAGCATGCTGCCCGGAGAAAAGCTTTTATATAGTTTTTTTTTTTTTTTTAACTCTGCATGATTGTGTTTATATGTGCAAAAACTCAATTCATCAAAGCCAACAGTGCAAGGAAATTGTTTACATTTGTTAGATTTTAAAATGGTCAGGTTTGTCTGCAGTTTGAAGTTAAAAGATACCAAAGAAACAAAAATCTGTGTGCCAGTCACCTAATAAGAATTTGATTTATAATTGATGGACATTACAACATTCACAATGTTATTTTGTTATCAAGTTGCTTAGTACAAAACAAATAGTTGTATGTAAATAAATGTGACAGGTTATTAGGTGGACTCTACTCTCTCTATCTTGCTTTTAAATGTAATAAAGTGAATGACGACTATGGTTGTCAAGCTCTAAAATAACAAAAAGCACATTTAATCTCACAGTGCGATAACTTTGCATTAAAAAGACTGAAATGCATGTCATAACTTACATAAAATCGCCTGTGAGAGATGTAAATTGGGACAATCATGAACAAATTGTTCTTTTTGTGTCAAATATTTCTATTGAATCAGCTGGAGGGGAGGATTTCATTAAATAATTACTTAAATTCAGTCAGTTCCTCATGAAAGTTATTATTTACCTTCAAAAGAATATATGTGACACTGGAGCACAACAGTCACAAGTAGCATGGTAAAATTTGTAGCCATTGCCAAAAAATTTTTAAAAATTTCCTACCATAAATACATCAAAACTTAATTTTTGTTTTTTTAACATGCACTGCTAAGAACTTCATTTTAAAGGCGATTTTCAAGCTCTAAAATCACAAAAGAAGGAGGAAAAAAAAAAAAACTTAAGACAATCTAATCATCTAGAGCAAAAAAAGCAATTAACCGCTTTTCCACTATTGTGCTGAGTGGTTCTCTTTGCAGAACCGTTCCATTCCGCGCCCGATCCGAGTCGACCGGTACAGTTCTGGTTTTGTTTTCCACTGTGAGGCTGAAAACGGATCTCTTTGGAACTCAATTCAAATGAGTCGTTGCCGTGGTAACACAAATGTTTACATGTGATATGAGGTGTACATAACCACCGCGTTATGGTGGATAATCAGACATTTCATTGGATTTTATTACTAATTTGTGTTTACGTTGCTCAAAATAGTGCGATTAGCAAGCTACGGAGAAACTAGCGGCCAGGAAACAGACAAGTGACAGATCCTGATTGGCGACGTCATGCAGAATTCCAGGCCGGGAATGGTTTGTAATCGGAAAACTGGAAAAGCGGCTATTGTCTTTTGAAAACTGTTTCTCAGACACAATGATTTGTTCTTTTGAGTCAAATCTTTCCAATGAATCTCTGTGATAATGTGTTCTTGAATCAAGCTCTCACTGAAGGGGAAGGTTTCAGCAAATTTCAGTTTGTTCCTTTCAAAAAAATATAATGCCATAAAAACTATTTCCATGACAGCTCTCTCTTTCATTATACCAAAAGAGCACCACTTTTTTGGGTTCCCCTAAAAAAAAAAAAAAGGAAGCGTTACAAGTTTGCAACGATACAAAGGTGTGCGTACGATGTTGACGAACTATTCTCGTAAGTATAATCGGTGTAATTTCATGCACACTCATTGTTTGTGTTTATCAAATGTGGGAGCCACAAACTGCGATTGAGCCACTGGAGTGCCAATGCCAGCTTTGTCTAGCTGGTGCATTGAATCCCACAAACTGGCAAGAACAATGGAGCATGTAGGTGTGTGTGTGAGTGTTTATACAAGCAGGGCTCTCCGAACAGGTGTCAGAACAGCTTTTATCCATTCAGCCCGCTCCATTTCTCCGGATCCCTTCATGAAAACACGACTCAGTCATCCCCCAGCTATTAACTGGAAAGCATATGGCGAGTCCACTGCGTGTCCCCCTAAAACTCTGCACGAAACTAATCGAAATCACACCAAAACACAAAGGGACTCCCCTCTGACCTCCGACACACACTGACAGATGGGGAAGGACAGAGTCCAACCACCCCGAAAATGATATTCGCACACGTCCGCCTCTCTACACCAAGTCACATGGCTTCCGTGCTGAATAGATGCGGCGTGCGACAGCTTTGAATTGTTTCTCATGAATTCGTGACACGTCGGGTGAACATTTGACATCAAAAAGAAGCTGACCAGAAATTGAATTGCAGTTTTCATACGACAAGCAGGAAGAATCACGCAGAAAATAACAAAGTCTAACCGGATCTTATTCTGACACCGTGCTGCTGACATACCAAAATATAAAACGATGCATTATATATATTTATCGAGCACTACTGCGGCCAGCGCATTCAATTTTCTCAGCGACAAGCGTTCGGGGAGAAAGAGAGCTGGCAGGGGAAAGACAAACAATCCAAGAGAAATAAAGTGACAGATTTGGAGGGAAGAAAGATAATAGAAAGAGAAAGGAAGATAAGAAGACAGTTTATATGACCAAAAAAAAAACTAAAGTTAAGTCATTATTACCTTAAGATATGAAGCATACCAATGTTCAAATTAGGGCTGTGCAATTAATCGTCATCGCAAAAAAAAAAAAATATCGCAATTTAAGCACATGCAATTTCTAAATTGCATAAGGCTGCAATTTTATCTATTAATTTATTTTCAGAATTTTTTTATTCAGAAACGGCACAAAGAAATTACTAACGCAATTACCTATCATATGTGCACAGATATGATGCCTGCGCACATCGTCAGTAAAGACGAGCACAGATACAGTGTGTGGTCCAGAAGAATGATGGAGTCCTACATGAGTTTAACGGTCCACTATATTAATGTAGAAATGGTGGACATGCTGGTTTTTCTTGCAAAAAACCTTTAAGAGAGCAATCTGTTTTTTGGTTTTGATTTACATTCGTTTTTATGTATTGTTATAACTGGAATTGAGGTTAGTTAATCTTAATTTCTTTCATGTTGTCTGTTTTTAAGACAATTTATTACAGTTTATTTTATCAAGCAGTTAGTATTACTGTATGCTATTAACTAGAGTTAATCTTAATTTATTTGATGTTGTCTGTTTTAAAGACACTTTTACTACAGTTTTGTTTATTAAACTTAATACTATGTTATTTCATTGTAAAATGTTTTGTTATGAACTTCTTGTGCACTGAACACATTTAGAATGTATGTATGAAGCTTGTTTGAAAAAGCAAAAACAGTTGCCAAAATCGCAAATAAATTTGCAATCGCAATATTCGTTAAAAAAATCGCAATATGATTATTTTGTCCATATTGCGCAGCCCTAGTTCAAATGATTAAGTAATTGTTCTTTTTAATCAAACTGTCCTAACAAGTTCTTAACAAGGTAACAAATCATGGACTTTATTTTAGTTACCACTTTTTTTTAAAATCATAATTGCCCTATCTTTTAAATGAACTGAGGAGATACACCTGTCAGTGTATTTTCTTCATCTAATGAGGAATGTCAGAATCATAATAATCAGAATGCATGATGCAAATGTCCATCAAAATATAACGTACAACAATGTTCACTAATCCGGCAAACTTTAAAAAAAAAAAATTTACAGTGTCTCGTCACTTCGTAACGTTACTGTTGAACCAATGATGGACTATCCTGACGATATCTTTCGTACGTTTCTGTGTTTATTACTTGGCAGTCAATGGGACAGTCACAAGCCTCTCAGATATTTTTTTTTTTTTTGTCCAAAATATCTTAAAATTGCGCTCCGAAGACGAACAAAGCTTTTACGGTTCGGATTAACATTAATGATTAATGGCAAAATTTAAATTTTAGGATGAAGGAAACTTTTAAAGATTTTGCTCAGTTCTCTGCTCATTCTGATTTATTCGCACACGTGTTAAATATGCGTTATCGTCTTTGACAGACAGCATGTTGAAGTCGCTCAGGCTCCTCTCGGAAATCATTGGCGTAGTGTATGTAGGAAATGTTTCTATTACATGCTACAGCTGAATTCTGCATGTTGTGGCCTAATGGATAAGGAGTTGGGCTTGTAACCCAAAGGTCGCGGGTTTGAGTCCCAGGTCTGGCAGGGATTATGGATGGAGGATGTGAATTCCCAGCTCTCTTTCCACCTTCAATACCACGACTGAGGTGAGACCCTCGAGCAAGGCACAGTTCCCCCAACTGCTCCCCAGGAGCCGCAGCATTGGCTGCTCACTGCTCTGGGTGTGTGTGATCACAGTGTGTGTGGTTGTTCACTTTTCACTTCTGTGTGTGTGTTAAATGCAGAGCACAAATTCTGAGTATGGGAAACCATACCTGGCCACATGTCACGTCCTTTCCTTCCCTTATTTTTTGACAGACATCGATGTTTGATGATTTACAAACGATGTGGATTTAAAAACAGATGGATCGTTAGGTAATAATTATTTATGGTAAGATGCCCACGAGTGTGTCGTGTTGAAGTTTACAGTTCTAATATTCCAGCCTAAGTTTTTGACAGACATGATAACATGCGTGAGGGGCGAACTACGCTTGATTTATGGGTAATTATAAAATGTGTTGGAAAAATTATTTGAATTGTCAAAAATGTTCTATTTAATTAGTTTTTAGTTTTATTTTAAAAAACTTAAATCTATGATGCAGATGCTGCTACTGTATATATTACAGTGAAAATGGCTTTTTAAAACTTGCTGCATTATTACCCCTTGCCAGATTTGGACTCAAATCACTATTCGAAATGATTCAGTTCTCAAGTTCAATGACTCAAAGGATCCTGTTAACATCTCACTGCAAGAAAAGATTTTGGTAAATAACAACATAAATACAACATCTGACATCAAAAAGAAGCTGACAAGCAAGATGATTCGGGCAGAAAATAACAAAGTCTAACCGGATAGTGCTGCTAACATACCAAAATATAAAAACAATACATTATATATATTTATCGAGCACTACTGTGGCAAGCACTTGGATTCAATTTTCTCCGAGGCATGCGGTCGAAAAGAAAAACAGCTGGCAGGGGAAAGACAAACAATCCAAGAGAAACAAAGTGATGTATTTGGAGAGAAGAAAGGATGCCATAAAAAGACAAGAGAAAAGGAGACAGAAACACTTTAAGACATCTGACCAAAGACAAATGCTAAAAATAGAAAGTTAAATTCTCAAATAGCTGTATTAAGTAGCTGTTTGTGTTTGTGCTCATTAAAAAAATCACACTTTGAGCTCTAATGAGTCATGAAGCTGTAAATGTCTGAGGTGTTAAAGAGGGATTTTCAAATGAAACCGAAAGGCAAGAAAGACGACGAGAGGAAAAATACCCCACAAAAGAACGAAAATGCTCAAAAGTGTAAGGGTCACACCAATATTCCTTTGTCTCAGTCAGACATAATGGACCCCTGGTGCCATATTGATTCAGAAGCATCGACTCGTTGCGAAAAAGAGAGCAGCAGCGTGAGCTCCATTTGCAGCTTTTTATTTACTTATCTCCAGCGGTTTGATGTAAAACCTAATAAGAGCGTCCAACAAAGCAACCCTTTCTCATTTTCGAGGACGTATGGCTAACTGCCATGAGCGACACTGTCAAAATAAATGGCATGTCTTGGGTATTTCCCAGCATTCCTTTGTACTGGAGCACAATTCATTGTTCGCTTAAAGGGATGGTTCACCCAAAAATGTCAAATCTGGCATGATTTACTCACATTCATGTCGTTCCACACCTCTTATTTCTTATTACTTCTTCTGTGGGACACAAAAGGAGATATTTAGGAGATTGTTCGTACTGCTCTTTTCCTATAAAGCCTAATGTGTCATATTTGATAAGCAAATCTAAACCTATCAAAATTGCTGAAAAACCTAATTTACTACATGCCTTTTGTCGTCCGATTGATAGTGTATAATATTTCTTAAAGTTTTGTAAAACCTTGACTGATTTTAGGAATAAATTTAAGTCTAACTTTTATATTGTTATTAATATTTGAATATGACTAGTCTGGATCAGTTAAGGTTGATCAGACTATCCATACATAATTTCTTAGAAAAAAATTATGTCAAATTAAATAAACTAATACATATAATAACAAATAAAAGTAAGTAAATAAAAATAAATACATAAGTCAAATATAAAAAGTAATAATATAAAATATAAAACATAAATATAAAAAAATTAAGAATCAAATACTTGTAAAAAATGGATTAACATGTTTTTTACAAATAAAATAAATGTAAATATAAAAATATATATACAAGTACATGTTGAAATACTTATATGAAATACTTTTAAAAAGCAAATAAAACTATACAACTAAATGGAAAAATCTATACATGCATAAATATGATAAAGAAAGAAATACAAAATAAAACATTGATATTATTATAGAATATATAGAATATTATAAAATATTAATAGAATCAAGTCAGCAAATAAAGTAAATACACAAATAAATGTAAATATAAAAAATAATGTATAAAACAAATATGAAATAAATGAGAAAACAAATATTAAAATAAATGGAAAAGCAGTAAATGCGTAAATACCATAAAAATATATATAAAAAAGAATATATAAATACATATATTAAAAAAAAAAAAATAATAAGTAAATAAAGTAAATATTAATACACATAACAAATTTTAAAAACTTAAACATAAAAAATAACAAATTTATAACATTTTTCTAAACATCTCCTTTTATGTTCCACGGTATAAAGAAAGTCATAGATTTCGAATGAACGAAATCTGAACGAATGAAATGTGATTTTAGGTGAACCATCTATACAAGGACACTGATAGCCAGACAAAACATACCATCTTATGGACCTTTTGCATCGCAACTAAGTCACTGGAAATCCAGGACACTATTTCTGGCTTTGTGAAAGAATCTTGACTGCTGGCTTTTGTTCCCAAGGGCACAATTTAACCAGCCCTTCTGTGTCCAAATCGTCTGTGCTGGAGTGTCAATACCAGTTTTTCCCTCAATATGTTTTTTTTGAAGCCACACTGCCAAGAAATCCAAGTAATTGGATTTAAACAGTTCAAAAGTCTCAAAATAATTAGAGACAAGGATCCCAGTCTCCAATGTATTTATCAGTTCTGCCTGCTATCAAAGATGAGATGGGGGTGATGGGAGAGAAATAGAGAGAGGAGGCGGCTTTAAAAAAGCCCCAAAAACTACACAAAAATACAAAATATCTACTGAAGAAAACACCTATTGCAACTTGTGCCTCTACAAACTTGTCCTAGTTAAACTCCTTGTGATTTTCCAGTAGGTGGATAACAAATATTCTCTGAAAACGCCACGTCGAGACTCAAATGTAGAATACTCTTTGCATTAAGGAACAAAATCTTGATGTTTGAAGGATATCGGCTGATGGAAATATGCACGAAAAAAAAAACTGCTAAATAAACCTAATTATCATAAGTACATAAATTAAATAAATATATATTATTTGGTTCAAAATATAGTTTAATGGACAAATAAAACATCTAAAATGAAAAATTTTATAAAAATGTAAATATAAAAAATACATATAACTCCAACCATAAAGTAATAAAAATTAATATAAAATCAAATAAAACTAATTAAATGAAATTAAACTTTTAATCTATATATATATATATATATATATATATATACACCCACACACACACACATACACACATATATATAATATATATATAATAAATGTAAACAAATAAAAATAAATACATAAACATACAAAAGAAAAAGAAAAAAAATGTAAAAATAAATAAATAAATAAATGTAAAAATATCTAAAACAAATACATGTTGAAATACTTATATGAAATACTTTTAAAAAGCAAATAAAACTGCATATCTAAATGGAAAAAGTAAAAGATGCATAAATATAATAAAGAAAAAGCATTATTAAGAATTAAAAACAATTAAAAGTCAGCAAATACACAAATAAATGTAAATCAAAAAAATAATGTATAAAATAAATGTGAAATAAATGCGAAAGAAAAATACAAAAATAAATGGAAAAGCAATAAATGTAAACATAAACATAAATAATAATAAAAAGCAAGTATTACCATAAATTATACATAAATACTATTATAATAAACATGAGCAAATAAATAAATAATCATTACCTTGTGTGTGTGGGGGGGGGGGCAGTTAAGATAAGTAAAGATGCAGGGTATGAGTGCAAGTGTTGCGTTGACTTTTCCTCAACATCTGTTAGACCCAATTTTGCCGTGGTTTGTGTCAAAGAACAGAAGTTGACGGTCTTTCGAACACATTTTTAAAAGCATTAAGCAGCGTGGCCTGTCTGACACCGTCACACCATCTGTGAGGATACCCTGAAACTCTACTGTTAGCGAGAAACAGAAACAACAGTTTCGGGAAACAACAAGAGAGCAACAAAGCAGTAACTAATTCTTTGCAGATGCGTCTCAGGGGCTTTATCTCGTTTGCTCGCGACAAAAATGGTAATGAACAAATCTGCAAACATGAAAACAGCTGCTCCACATTAAATGTGACAAAGTGCGCTTTCCCCACGAATCTAAATGCTGCGATATCACCTTATTCAGAGCTCTAAATCTTTCCAACAATGTGCAGAGTCTGTTTTATTTGAGCGGGGAATAATTCAATACGCCGTGTCCTCGTTTAAAGTCTCTCTTTACTGAAACCTGACTGCTATTTTTCAAGTGAATGAATATTAAAGATGCCTCTCTGTACTTTATAGCAGAGGATGGATATCACACGGATGACCATAAAAACCTTAGGACCTGCCATAAAGTTTTTAATTTGACTCCTTATATGCAGGGATTTAGAAGACCACATTTTTGTTTCAATAGAGCTTTTCTATTAAAGCAAAAGAAAAGAAGAGAAACGCCTCGTCTTTTATGTTATCGTATTTGAAACAACACAGAAGAGGGAATACCAGTGAATAATCATTTATTTTTAAAGAAAATAAAATAAACGAAAAAAGTATAAATTAATTCTATATTTTATGAAGTGAAAGATAATTATTACAAAGCATTTTCAGTGTTTTTTAGCCAAGATTTTTGGTTAAATAATCAATGATTTAATAATCATCGTTACTCCAGTCTTCAGTGTCACATGATCCTTCAGAGATCATTCTAATATTATCAGCACTTGCTGTTAAATATTTTTTGGAACCTGTGATGTATTTTTTTAGGATTCTTGAATAAATAAAACATTTAAAGAAGAGCATTTATTTTCAATAGAAATCCTTTCTAACAATATACACTACCATTCAAAAGTGTGGGGTCAGTACATTTTTATTCTTTATTTAAAAGAAATGAAAACTTTTATTCAGCAAGAATGTGCTAAACTGATAATATTTAAGATTTATATTGCTAGAAAAGATTTATATTTTTAATAAATGCTGTTCTTTATAACATGTGACAGTGACACTTTAGACTGGAGTAATGATGATGAAAATGCAGCTTTGCATCACAGAAATAAACTATATTTATAAAGTACATTAAAATAGAAACCCATTATTTTAAATGTTCTTTTCCCTGTATTTTTGATCAAATAAATGCTTGATAAACATAAGAAACAAAGCAAAATATATTACAAAATATTATATATTTATATATATATATTTTAGTGCTGTCAAATTGTGATTAATCACATCCAAAATAAAAGGTTTTGTTTACATTATATATTTGTGTGTACTGTTTATATTTATTATGTCAGGGATAATGTACAGCTAGCAGGTTGTTATAAAGCCCGACAGGCTTATCGGCAGCCCGATGCGAAGCTTCTTGCCACAAAAGTAAATTATTCATGAATAAATAAATAATACAATACAATAATAAATAAGGGGAGTCAGTCAAGTCATCTTCTATCCACTGCTGAAAAATTTATTTGAAATTTATTTCATTTATGTTGAAATTAATGCTGAAGTCCTCCATTTTAACTCGTGGTTTAAGGCACTGATATAATTGATATTATAGGCACTGATATAATTGCTATAATTACTAACTATAATTACTACAAGATGATGCGTAGTACCCTGATGAGCCTGTGTTATTAGTTTTACCGGTTGTTATCTGGGAATAACAAACCTTGGAATGTGGCGACTGACCAATCAG
>JAUCMS010000128.1:1540838-1556149 GCA_032357445.1 Enteromius radiatus | reverse complement strand
CAGTCTGTACAGTAGAAACACCATTACACCTATGGAGAGACCCCAGAACACATGTGTGTGTGTGTGTGTGTGTGTGTCTGGGGCTTTAAGTGAACAGATGATAAGTCTCCAGCCACCTGCCTCCTCTTGACTCCCACAATCCCTCTGGATTTACTCTTGTGTCGTTAGAAGCACTGCATCACGTGATCTTAAGTGCTTTATTGCTTTAAAAAATGACATACACAGCTTATGGGACTCTAAGTCATAAAAATATAATTCACTGTGTGACACTGAATCTCAGAATAGTGGATGTCAGCTTTTAATTTGAGATAAACTATTGTCAGATACACAGAAACTTTACTATAGCCATCCTAAATAAAGGTTTGTATGAGTGTGTTAGTGCTGGACTGCGTTAGGCTGTATCAGAGCGTGAGCGTGTTATTTGAGAGAGGGTTTTTGTAAGATTGTCAGTAAATATGAACCGAATCTAGAGTCTGATTCGTAATGTGAATCAGGTGTAACATAGATTGATTCGTTCAGATGAATCATCTGAGCTCCGTCTGGAGTGAATCAGTGCTCTGAGATCAGAGCTGAAATGCCTCTGTAACTGATATAAGCAGGTAATTTTAGCAGCCGCTCGATGATCTGGAGGCCGTTAGCCTGTGATATCTTTAGAAAGTGTTGACGAGACAGAAACACGTGAAAGAGAGACTGTGCAGAGGTCAGGAGAGAGGTCAGAGAGAGGAGGAAGAGAGACAGATTTAATTACCTGCTGGATCTCATTCAGAGTCTGAAAATAAAAACAAATACGTTTAGAAATAAGAACAAATATATGTACATATAGGCTGTATTTAGAATTGAGTTTAGAATATCAAACTAAATATTATGAGATTATTATTTTCATATATTGTTAGATTTTATATTATTCTTTTTTATATATTTTATTATTTTAGTAAAATTATAATTTTCTAGCGATAAATGTTAAATAAGCATTGTGATGAATTAAATGTTCATTTATTGAATTATAAAAATAATTATTTGTTAATGTTTATTTAATAGTTTAATCTTTATTGTTTATATATTTACAGACTTCCTAGAATTATGAATTCGAACGTTTTCTTGAGTTGAATTCATGAGTGTAAATATATAAATGTCAATTAAAATAATGTTTCAATAAAAATAAAAATTAAATGAATATGTATAATATAAAGTAGAAATTAAGAAGTGAATTTCATTTTATTTTTAAATCTTTTAAAACCCAGCGGCATTTACAGGGAAAATGACTGCGTGTGTGCGTGTGCGCGCGCGTGTGTGTGTTGTGTGTGCGTGTGTTGTGTGTGTGTGTGTGTGTGTCGTGTTGTAAACAGACACTGATGGCTTTACAGTCTGTGAGCAGAAACACACTGATGTTAAACTCATAACCTCAGAAAACACACACACACGTGGTATGGCTGAAAAACACACAAACACACACATAAACGGCAGCAGAACTACACAAACACACAGATCCCTGCCGGTGTGACAGCTGCTGAAAACATCTGCAGGATTATGTCATCTGCTGTTTGAGAGAGATTTAAATCTATTCTGTTTCTGTGTGTTATATTTATATTTTTAATGCCATATATATGTGTGTGTATAAATATGTATGTATGTTTTTTATTTAAGTGTGTTGATGCTGAAATCCTCATGGTTAGTGTCAGCTCTGTGCCGTCTCATTAAGAAGCCCATAAATATAAAACAGTTTTATAAACAATAAATTATTTTATATTAATTTTTTTATGGTATGTGATTTTTATTACGTTTTATTTTGTATATTTATATACTGTTTTTTTTGTTACATTTTTGTATTTATATTTTAAATTTTATACATTTATGTGGGTATTTTTAGATACAAATGCTTTTTTGTACTTTGTATATCTTATTTTTATTTTTCAGTTTTTTTTCCCTAGATTTGTTGCATATTTAATTGTAGAATTTATATGTTTATATTTTTAAAATAATTGTAATTTAAATTACCCATCGTGAGGTTTTATACCCAATAAATAATTTAGTTTTTAATAATTAAAATACTTTTTTTTGTTTTATATTTGATATTGTTTATATTTATATGTAATATATATAGTTTTGTATTTGTTAAATGAGTGTTTGATATTGTGTGTGACTGTATTTTACATTTGAACTCAAAGTCACGTCAGAAAGAGTCTCTCGCTGATTTCTGTGTGTTTCTGAGAGTTTATGAGTGTGGTTTATCTCCGCTTCTTCTCTCAGCATCAGCTTGTCATTGTTCTGGGAGTTGATATCATGTGTGAAGTGGAAGTGACAGAAACCACCTGACCATTAGCATACAGTGTGTGTGGGCAGCTGTCGTTCGCTGGGCATTGTGGAATACGGTGACATCACAGCATTCTGGGTCACAGCAGGCATGAAGGTGTGAAGTGTGGGAACTTCAGTGAGAATGAGTGTGCCTGTTCTCTCTCAGGTCCTGTGGTCTGTCTGTTATCTGAGTTATTTTTATCTTTTAGAAGCACAGGAAAGGCCTTATGGGAAGTTGTAATATCAGGTGAAGTCATATTTCTGTGTCACAGATCACATTTGATTTTTAAAGTACGTCAGTGCTTTATTTGTTCTTCAGATTGTGTGGCTTAAGCTCAGTCTTAAACTCTATTACATTCAGGGTCATGAATGTGTGAGGAAGGTTTTGTGTTGCGAAAACTTTGCTGTTCATATTTTGGGGACTGATAACATGAAAAAAGTAGGGTGAAAATTATGGTGATTACAGTGAAAAACAATGTTTTTTTTAATAAAATAATTTTATATATTTTATTTTCATTTTATTATGTATTTCTTATTTTGTGTTCAATTGATCACAATTAATCACCTCCAAAGTGTTTACATAATATACGTGTGTACTGTGTATATCTATTATGTGTATATAAATACACACACATATATATATATAGAAAATATTTTTGTATTTACATGTATATATTTCTATTCATATAATTTATATCATATATAAATATATTTAAGATATAAACATAACATGTGTTTGTATTTATATATACATAATAAATATACACAGGACACACTGTATGTTATGTAAACAAAACTTTGATTAATTGTAGTTAATCATTTGACAGCACTGATATTCTTATATATCATTTGATACATATAAATGATTTCTATAATTTATCTGTATAATTATGTACATGCAGCACGACACCCTAGCAACCACCTAGCAACGTCCTAGTCACCGCCCACCTGACTCTGTGTAATGGTACAGTAATGTGTATAATGGAGTAAATGTAGGTCAGTGACCTCTGACCTCAGACTTTTGCAATTCGCTGTCTCCGTGGTAACAGGGCAGCATTGGGCTGCAGTGATGTCACGGCTGGAAACAGGAAGTGGTTTGCTCGTCGGCTCTGGATCTGGGTCTCAGACACACGAGCCGCTGCAGCTGCAGATATTAATAATCATACGGCTGAGGATCAGATATCAGCCTCAGCACACCAGCAGCTCTTCACATACTTCTGTTCAGAAACACTCTTATTCTTAACGCATTCGTTATTATTTGGCCAATAGCTTCTTTAAAACATCTTGCATTTTGTTATTTTATAATGTATATACTTTTTTAAATGCCTTATACTTTTTAAAAGTGTGCATATTCATATAATGTAATATAATTAGTGCTGTCAAATGATTAATCGCATCTAAAGCAAAGTGTATAATATATATAATTGTCGCTATAGTGTTTCGGCTGGTTGCTAGGGTGCTTTCAGTGGTTATTACTGCATTATCATTCAGTTGCTACAGTTTTAATGTGTGGTTGCCAGGGTGTTGCTATGTGGACTTTTCAGTGCTTTTTACTGCATTTCACACACACACACACACACACACACACACACAGTACTTGCATTTGTGGTTTATGGACACACACACATGTGCAGACCCTTGGCTCTGTAGGAGTGTGCTGTATTTGTAGTCTGTGTGTGTTTGCTCATTTTGTAGTGTTTTTGGTTCATCAGAGCTCAGGACTGACCGCAGGTGACCCGCTGCAGTAACACAGCAGTACAGTCATGATATCAGCCGCTAATAACAGGACCCTGCAGTATTCCCATCGTTGTGCTGTGAACATGAGACTGTGTGACGCTGGCCGTTAGTCCTGACCCTTCTGACTCCGTCTGACGGACAGCAGCTGCTGCAGAGGTCAGAGGTCAGAGAGTCCTTAGACCATCTCAGTCTGTAATTGGAGATACTGTACTTCCTTATTGTACAGCACCTTGGGAGGGATTTGCAAGACAAGTCCATTTTGCTTTAGAAATGTAATAATATTATTTATATTTATATTTTTATTATTATTATTATGGTT
Source organism: Enteromius radiatus (assembly GCA_032357445.1). Taxonomy (NCBI): domain Eukaryota; kingdom Metazoa; phylum Chordata; class Actinopteri; order Cypriniformes; family Cyprinidae; genus Enteromius; species Enteromius radiatus. The sequence goes on along the minus strand of JAUCMS010000128.1, from coordinate 1,551,801 downwards.
AAGTTTGACTTTAATAAAGTTCTTATTTTATTAATTTATTGTTTAGTAATATTAGTAATTTCTTTTTTTTTCTCTCTCTCTTTTTTTTGTCAATTTATACAATTTTGTCAACTTATTTATAAGCTCTTAAATATATGATGTTTATAAACATGTTATATTTAGCTTAACCTGATAATATGTATGTACTCCTGAAATATGTATATATCTTCTAGATATATAAATAACAATACATAATAATAACATTAATAGTTTGTTTTAATTTGTAAAGCTGTTCAGATTGGTTGATAATGATTACTATTATTATTATGATTATTATTTGTATATTATTACTAATTGTAAAGTTTTTGATATTTTTGTTGTTTTTGTTTTTATTGTTGTGTTGTTTATAAATTATTATTATTATTATAAAACACTTAAATATTTGTGTTAAGCACTTTTTAAATTGAAGTAATATTTAATTATTATTATTAAAGTAAATGTTTACTTTATTTCAGTTTATAACGCACTTATGCAGTAAGCATTTTATAAATGTAAATAATTTCTTCTTCATATTTATTTTTTGTATTTATAAAGTGCTTCAGATTTGTAATGCTAAGCACTTTATAGCTTGAACTAATGACTAACTAATTGTTAATAATACATTTTTATTTTATTCCATAAATTATAAATGCTTTAGGATTTACAATATGCACTTTATAAATTGACACAATAGTACTATTAACCTTTTAATTAATAAGATACAATTTGTTAATGAATTATTTTCTTGTTCTATGATATATTTGATCAGGTTCATAAAGTAAAAGAAAAAAATATTGTTTTTGTTATTATTATTATTATGTATGTGCTCTGTTTTCTTAAGGCTCTGAGTGTGAATGAAAGAATCTGTGTTTGTGTCCAGATGACTGTGCTTGAGATTAACCGGTCGGGTCACACATAATCTGATTAGGATCTGGACAGAGAACCAAAAAACCTGCGGGATTACACCAGTAGAAACACGGACACATGAGGCATGAAAACAGTTTCAGTGTCATTCAGACAAGGCCGCTCGTCAGTCAGAGACAGCAGGGCTTTAATTAGAGATGGAAATATGATCTGGATGAAGGCAGCAGGAAGTGGCTCTGTTAGAGGCAGGAAGCTGACTGACAGTGAGGGGTCAGTGACTGATGTCCAGATATGACTCAGTGAAGTGAAGGACAGCTGCGAACACGTGCTTTTATTATCAGAGACGTGTTTACAAGTTACAAAACTACAAGAAAAAATATTGTGCACTGCCAGCACGACAGCGCTAATATCATTCAGATGCTGTAATATTTAATGAAATTTCTCATTTTGTTTTCATTTTACTTTCAGTTAAAGTTGTAGCAGTTTTATTTCTCAGAGGACTGGGACAGACATGGAAAACTCTTCATTCTGTGACTAATTCTGCTGTTTATTTTGATTTTGATGTTTGTGTTTGGATTATTGTCCCGATGGAAGACCCAATCTGCCAAAATATGTCTATATTTTTTAGTTCATGTCTCTAGTTTCTAGTCATTTTACTAGTCATTTTAGTACTTAAGCTTAAACTTATTTCATATCAATTAGTTGCCAAGGTCAAGTTTTTTACAGAATATGCATATTTTATTTCATTGCAAAATGACTACAGTTTCTGGAAGGGATATGTTAAATGAAGAAACAGCCCTGAGTGATTAGAGCGTGTGTGTTATTGATGATGTGTCCATCATCACACTGATCTCTGAGTGTATGAGATCGATCAGTGATTGGTCAGAGCTGTGGAGCGTGATGTTCTCGCCGCTGGGAAGGTGACCAGGTCTGGATGCTGCTGGAAATACTGCAGTGTTTGCTGTTATTGATGCTCGGAACAGATTTGATCTGAAAACAATCGATTTTTGAGCATGAGTGACTTTAATTATCGTCTCTCTCTCTCTCTCTCTTCTAGAGAAGCTGTATAACTGTAATGGCCGTGACCTGAGGAGGGCGCTGTTTTCCCTCAAGCAGATATTCCAGGTATAAAAACACATTTACTTAGCGTTATCATTTTTGATCATAAACCGAGTCATTGAAACAACCAGATATTTTCCATTTCTCACCTTCATTTAGCTTAACCTGATGCACAAATACTAATAATAATGTTAACAAAACAGTTTTTGATTAAATTTTAGTTGTAGTTTTATTCATTTTTTTGTGTTTTGTTATAACATTATAATGATGGTGAGAAATGGCAAATATCTGGTTGTTTCAAGATTTATTTCAGGTAATGACTCAGTGGATGATGTTGCTTCACGATCATTCAGTTTTAAATAAAACCTATAAACCTGCACAAAACCTGGTTATAATGACTGTTAATGATACACATTTAAACAGAACACTTTTTCAGCTTCGGTTTTATTAGTTTTTTTTTCAGTTAGCATTCATTTAATTTAAAGTAAAGAAAGTTTGTAAGGTTTTTATGAAGTCAGACTTCATTTAGTTGTAGTAAAGGCCAATTCTAATTACTACAAATAAAGTAAATACTAATCTTATTGCTATTTATTTACACTGGATTTAGTGTGTTTAGTCACAGCTGTCCTCAGACTGTAGTTAATCACAATAATGCAAACAAACATATCACATATTATATTATTATAACAACTTGAATTTATGAGCAGTGCGAGACCATCTGATGAGTGTGTGTGTGTGTGTGCGCAGGACGATAAGGACCTGGTTCACGAGTTCGTTATGGCTGAAGGTCTGACGTGTTTAATTAAGGTCGGCGCTGAAGCGGATCAGAACTACCAGAACTACATCCTCAGAGGTTTGTTTGATTTTAGTGTATTTTCATCACCGTATGAGAGAGAACAGTGCCACCTTTTGGTTGTCATGGTTATGACTAGAAACACATGCTGCTTTTAATATTGTGTGATAATGATTTAAAAACCCTATCATGGTGCTTCTGTAAAAGTTGATGCTGATGAGTGTCTCTGCAGCTCTGGGTCAGATCATGCTGTATGTGGACGGGATGAACGGGGTCATAGGTCACACCGAGACCATCCAGTGGCTCTACCTGCTCATCGGCTCAAAGGTGACACACCGTGTGACCAGTGTGTGTTCATCACAATCTGAGAGTTAGATCTGATCCGTGTGTGTGTGTGTGTTTAGTTTCGTCTGGTGGTCAAGACGTCTCTGAAGCTGCTGCTGGTGTTTGTGGAGTATTCAGAGTCCAACGCACCGCTGCTCATCCAGGCCATCAACACCGTCGACGCTAAGAGAGGTACACAAACACACACACACACACTCACTCAAGTTACACTTACATTATTGTTAATTATAATTAATAATATAATTAATATGCATAATACAAAAATAATTAGTTTGTTTGGTCAGTCCTGAGTTTTTCTGCTAAATAAAGTTGTTTGTGTGTGTGTGTGTGTGTGTGTGTGTGTGTGTGTTATGGTCAGGCTGTAAGCAGTGGTCAAACGCCATGGAGATTTTAGCAGAGAAGGACGGTGTGGACACAGAGCTGCTGGTTTATGTGATGACTCTTATTAACAAGGTGAGACACACACACATTGAATCTAGAACAGATGTATTAAAAATATTAATAATAATAATAATAATAAATAAATGAATAAATGCATATATATAAATATCAACAGATCAATTCTAGACTTCTATGAAGAAATGTAAGATTGAGTGTGTCTCTGTGTCAGACGCTGGCGGCGCTGCCCGATCAGGACTCCTTCTATGATATGGTGGATGTTCTGGAGGAGCAGGGCATGGAGAGCGTGTGCAGCCGTTATCTGGGCCGGAGGGGCACGGATCTGGATCTTCTGGAGCAGCTCGGCGTCTACGAGGTCCGACACCGTCTGACAGACGAGCGAAGTCTGATCCAGTGTCTGGTTCTGATCCGCTCTCTCTTCCTCAGGCCGCTCTGGGACACGAGGACGGCGATGAAGACAGAAGCCGCTTCACTGTGGGCGGGGCCGAGGGGCGGGGCTTACAGAGACGCCGCAGCCGAAGGCATTCTTTGGCCAAGTCAGGCCACGCCTCCCCACACCGCACTGGACAGGAGCTCAACGACAGGTGAGACGACACGAGACAGCACTCATCCACACACGTCCATTACAGCAGTTCAGTCCAGTTATGGGCTTATTACAGAACAGTGGAATCCAGTCATAACAATGCTGTTTATTAGGAATATTTTAGAGTAATAATGTAAAAGTAAATGTATTTAATTGCTGCCGTTTTAGATGATAAATTAGTTTTGATCATAAAAACATACATCACAGAATTTGGGAAAAATAAGAGATTTCAGTAGGCCTTTGTTTTTGTTAAAATTTTTATAAAATAATAAATTGTTACATTTTTTTTACTTTTTTATGGAATCTGTAAAATATGGAAAATACATTGTTTAGTAAAAATATAAAGCACGTTTCACATTATTGAAAAGGTGTAATAAATTGTTGAGGTTTAATGAATTCATTTGTTTAGACATGGTTTTTAATTACATTGAAAATGCCAGTGGAAAACATAGATTTTAATAAATCAATAAATTGTTAAAATAGCAATACATTAATAAATAATGAACTTTTCATGAATACATTGATTTAGGCAAGGTTTCCTGGTTTGAGTTTGATTACAGTTTATTTAAAAAATGAAAACATCTGATGAAATGAAAGCACAGATTTCAGACAGGTGTGAAGCCCATGAAGGTGTTTGGCATCAGTGGCGTCTGAAGGTGTCTCAGTAGACAGTAGTGCAGCTGAGGAGGGTTTAGAGCACAGCGTGAAATCACTCATTCACGTGTGTGTGTGTGTGTGTGTGTGTGTTCACGAGCTGGACTGACTGACTGATGATGATGATGATGGTCACACTGGTGTGGCTCTGTGCTGCTGCTGTCTGTGGTTTCTCTGCAGAGAGGAGGATGAGGAGGAAGCTCCTGTCACTGATGATGATGATGAGGGTGAAATGAACCCCTCTAGTCTCAGTATGGTCAGGTATTTTAGTGCAGAGAGCGCTGCTTCTTGAGTCACAGTCACAGACGTCTTGTGCTCCGTCAGATTCACAGTTTGACCTTTGACCCGAAGAGTTAGATGGTTTTTAAGATGTATGTGTGTCACTCACTGCTGAATGCTGTTGGCAAGAAATTCTTCCCACACCATTAAACTTAACGACTCATTACAAGCCTCATATACATCCCTGATATACTGAGCTTCGTGACATGATATCTCAAATTCACTTCCTCTAACTTTGTGTTTTCAGTTAGGTTGTCCTAACAAGCCGATCAATTTCATTTAATTTCTACTCCGTTATATTTTGCACATATATTTATTCACATGTATATTTTTTATATGATTATTCCGTGTATTATTTACATTTTATATGTATGTTATTATACTATATTGTTTGTATTAAAAATTGACATACATTTATTTGCATATATTATACATATTTCAATCATTTTATAAATATTAAATTTATATATATATATTTGTACGTACATATATTATAAGTTATGTTATTTATTATTTACATCTATATTATAATTATCATATTATGTAATCTTTATTATATTTCATTATTATTCAATATATGATCAGATTATTTATAATTACATATATTTACAATATGTGATCAATGTAATGTAATGGTTACATGTATGTATTTACATATAAAATGTGGTTTACATTTTATATGTAACATTTTAAATATTTTAATGACATATTTAAAATTTTATCAGATTTTATATCATTTAAATCTGTTTATTCACATATTACATATATTATGTATTATTGTAGAGTAAATATAATCAGTATTATGTTTAATTTGCATGTATATTGTTATATATTATTATTAGATGCGTTTTCTACATAATTACATATTATTATTTTATATAATATTAGTATGAAGTATTTATTGTGTTACTGAATAATGTATAATCAGTATTATGGTTAGTTAGCAGGACACGTGTGTATGTGATCAGACGTTATGAGTGTGTTTTAGCATCGTCTCCAGGAGCATACAATAAAACACAAACATTTTATTTTACCCATGATGCCGTTCTTCAGCACGTCAGAGCTCAGCAAACTCACACCTGAGGAGGCGGGGCCTAGGAAGCCCCCAGAGGCCCCGCCCCCTCCCAACTCCGCCCAGCCGTCGCTCCTGGCCAATCTGCTGGCACAGCGGCGCTCGTCCGTCAGTGTCCCGCCGTCCAATGAGATCAGCCCTGCGCTGCGAGGCTCCGCCCACCTGCCGTACCTGCCCCGCTCGCCCTTCTTCCTGTTCTCCTATGATCTGGAGGAGCAGGAGGATCAGAAGAGCAGCAGGTAGACGCTGGTATCCCATGATGCACCTGCTCACGTGTGTCTCTGGCAGATGATTCACTCCTCACTGATTGGCTGACGACCAGCACTGCTCCTGTTCCCCGTCTGAATGTGTCACGTTACACTCGATGCTGATCTTCAAGCTTTCTGATTCAAGTCTTCATTAACTGTGTGTCTGTGGTTTCTCTCAGGTCCTCCTCTGCTGTTAGTTCTTCGTCCACAGCAGCCAAACAGCAGAATGACCGGTGAGCTCCGCCCATACACTTCTTATTTTTCTATATTATCATTCTTATATTACCATTATTATATCTTATTTACACATTATTTGCTGATTAATTATTTTGTTTATTATTATACTTTTATATACACACACACACACACACACACACACACAATGTACTATAATTTTTATAATTATAATTTATAAAGCGGATATCTTTTATTTACATGTATTTCAGGTCATTTATGAGTTGATAAAAAGCAAATAAGTAATTAAATCATAAAATGTGAAATTAAATAAATGGTTGATAGTTTGGAAATAAAAACAATTAAAATATACACTAAAATAATCAGAAATAATGTTTCCATGTTGAATGTGATGTGAGCTGGTGCTAGAGAATGGTGTTGATGGTGCTGGCTGTGTTCAGGCCGGCTCTGGGCGGGCTGCTGTCGTCGTCGTATCGTCAGCATCAGGAGTCTCTGGCGGCCGAGAGAGAGAGAAGACGTGTGGAGCGAGAGGAACGCCTGCTGCGCATCGAGAGAGAGGAGCGCAACAAACACAGGTCCAGCTCTACATCACACAAACATTCAGATATCATCATACAGACCACCTGATCTCACCTGCTGTCTGTGTGTGTGTGCGCGTGTGTGTGTGTGTGTGCGCAGTCGGGACTATGTGTCCAACATGGAGGAGGCCAGACACGCTCGAGAGGAGAGGTGAGTTTATTCACCGACTGACCAGTCATATTAGTCAGTAAACTTCATGGACAATTGAGGGTCAAACCCAGCAACTAATTAAGCAACCTAATAGACACTATACACCTGTACACATGAATATATAAATCAGGTTTTCTACTATGTAATCATTTTTTTATTGAGTTGTATTATATTAGTTAGCTGTATTTCATAGTTATTTTTTAACCTGTTCATAACAGCCCAACTGCAGTATGATTGAAATTAATTGCAAGCACAGTGAAAACTTATCTGTCTTTGCAAATAAACTATTCATATATATATATATACACACGTTTTTGTTTATTACACATATATTACATATATTTTTTTTCCCTTTAACACATATATTGCAATAATATATATATATATACGGTGTATTTACTATAAAAAATATGCATATGAATGTATATATTTAAGAAAACTGTTATGTTTATATATTATAAAAAATAATTATATCAGTCCATGCTAAATATGAAAGTATATTATTACAGAAAAAAGCAATGTTTCAGTCCTGATGAAGTTGTATTTAGCACGGACTGATAGTGTGCGGGATTATTTTTTACGATTTGCGTTCGACACAGTTGTAATATAGTATATAATATCAATTATATGAATATATATGAAGTGTATGTCTCTTTATATTCTATGCATAAGGGATTTTTGTTACTTTTTGCATCTTCATCACATTAACTAATTAGTATTACATTTTTTTATTTTTTTTAATATTGTTAAATACATTTGTATTAATGTATCAGACTATTTAGCTTTTTTGAGGTGTCTCTCTTTTAGGTCGTGTAGTGTTATAATGAGTGTGTGATGTCACATCTTGAACAGGTTTAGTCTTATTTTCCCTCCTCAGCCTTTTTTAAGCCACTTCTCCTCGAATCCAAACACATTTCTCCTCCTCCTCTCGCTCTGGTTTGACTGAGAGCACACAGCGTGAGAGTGTGTGTTCAGAGCAGACGTGTCTGACTGTGTTTGATGAACGTGTGTGTGTGTCAGGTTTAAGACGGCCGAGCGACTGGCAGACGAAGAGTTTGAGCGAGAACGGATACGATCAGCACCTCGCGGTCTCAGCCAAACGGACACGGACACCTGCCAATCATCCCGCAGTGCCACGCCCTCCTCCGTGACATCACAGGATGACCAGGACACGCCTATCACATCGTACCCGCCCTCTGAACCAGGTAAACCCACCTGACACCGCTCAATATGTGACCAAAAAAATCTAAATATTGAGAAAATCATCTTTAAAATTGTTCAAATGAAGTTCTTAGCAATGCATATTACTGATCAGAAATGACGTTTTGATATATTTACAGTAGGACATTTACTAAATATCTTCATGGACATGATCTTTACTCAATATCCTGATGATTTTTGTCATAAAGGAAAAATGTGTAATTTTGACCCATGCAGTGTATTGCTGTAAAGATACCTGTGCTCCAGAGACACATTATAATCACTGAATGCAAGTTATCATATAAGATGATTTCAGAGAAAACACAAAACTAGACTCGTCTGTGTAGTTATAATCACTGAAGGAGATAGCGGCAGGCCGATGTTTGTGTGTGTGTGTGGACAGAGATGATTGGTTTTTAGGCTGTCATGGATGTTCATCATGTTGAAATGTCCCACAGCTGCTGATGTGTTTCACAGAATCATGAATTTTGCACATGTTCAACATGCAATGATTTAAACATGTGCCCAGCGTGAGGCTTACTTCATATAGGGCTAATAGCAAGCTATATAATAATATTATATATATATATATATATATATATAACAATATTTATTACTCTATGGACTTTTTAAGGGTGAAAGCCTATGTGTGTGTTTTTGTACACACATACACATAAATATATTTACTTAATGTTATAGTAAATAAATTATTAAGTATGAATATATGATTAAATATGATCAATTTTATATAAATATTAAAAATCAGAATAAAACAATGCTATACTCTGTGTGTTTGTGGGTAATATAACATGTATTATATATGAAAAATCCATAATATAAAAATAAAAACATTTGTTAAAAATAATTGTACATATGCCTATATTAAGTTAAATAAACATAAAACAAACAGGAAGTAATTTGTTCTACCTGCAGTAGTTGATATAAATATTATAAACGCACTATAAACCGAACATAACTGTAGATATATATCCTAAAGTTATCATAGTGTGTGAGGACTGTTCTGAAGTCAGTGTGTGTTTATTGAACTGTTTAAAAAGGACTCAGTCATGAGGACTGATACTATAACCTCTCCATCACCTCACACACTCACACGCGCTCTCAGACAGGCTGTGTGTTATTTCTCAGAGGAAGTGTGTGTGTGTGTTTGGTGGAGTGCTGACACAAACAGGTGTGTTTCCTGTTCATATCCATAAGGGGCCTGCAGTCGGGGCCACAGAGGGCCCTTACAGAGCCCGTCATCTGAGGGACTTTATTAGAGCAGGACGATACAGGAAGTCACATGATGAGCCTGATTAAAAGCACACTATACACACTATTTACTGCTCTCTTCTGCTCACCAAAGCTGCTTTTATTTCATTACAAAACAGTCAATATGGTGAAATATTATTACAATTTAAAACAGCTGTTAGCGATATGAATCTATATTTATTATTGTGATACAAGCATCATCATTCCAGTCTTTCAGAAATCATTCTATGCAAGGAATTCTAAAAAACAAAAATAAAAGTAACAGTGAATATATTTATAATGATGCTGAACATCACAGAAATAAATGACACTTTAACACAGATTCACACAGAGAACTGCTGATTTGAATCATAATAATATTTAATTTTTTTTTACTAGTTTATGTCTCTATCACCTTCCCCACAGACACCAATGATCTAGAACCGGACGTGGAGGCCAGTCTAGAACCAGAGGAGAAGGAAGTAGAACCCAGAGAGGAACAGGAAGAGGAAGTGGAGGAGATAAGTGCTGAACAGGAAGTGGGCGGAGCCGAGGAGCAGGCAGAAGAGGAAGAGGAGGGGTCTGAGCGGGAAGCACCGGATGGGGAAGCGGAGGACAGCGGGATCTTGAGTGATAAAGAACGACAGAATGAAGAAGTGAACGAGAAGGATAACTGCTCCGCCTCCAGTATATCCTCGGCCAGCAGCACACTAGAGAGAGAAGATCGACTCCCTGCAGGCGGAGCGGAGACGGGTGAGAGTTAATCCACATTAATACAAATATCATATTAATATTTTATATTCATATATTGATCAAGAAATATATAAAAATAATTATTGCTTCAACTATAAATAAGCTCAATTTGGTCAAAAATAAACAAAAAAATTACATAATATTATATTTAAGAAAATACGTAATAAGTGTATATTATATTTAATATAATACAAAATGATTGGGTGTATATATATATATATATATATTACAAGATTACATTTTAATGCTAAACTAGACTAAAATGTTAAAAGTTCTGAAAAATCTTAAATATTAAAATATGTTAAAATGTAAAGCAATGTATATTTTTGAATGTGATATAATACATAATATACATGCTCGTGTACTGTATCTTAATTTATTATGAATTAATTATAGTAATTACTAATAATTATAAATTCTATAAATAATGTAAAATTAAACATAGGAAATCTGAAATATAGCAATACAGCTAAAATTATAACTGTTAATATATTTAGTAATATAACCTATACTACTAAAATATC
>JAUCMS010000128.1:1495124-1505468 GCA_032357445.1 Enteromius radiatus | reverse complement strand
CCGATGTTTGATAGGGAGCCAGTGCAGTGTTGACAGAACCGGGCTAATATGCTCATACTTCCTGCTTCTAGTAAGGAGTCTGGACCAGCTGTAGTCTATTTATCAAGCGTGCAGAAAAACCACCCTATAAAGCATTACAATAATCTAACCTTGATGTCTTAAACGCATGAATTAACATCGTTGAGAGCATACGTCACAATTTAAATACGTTTTTGATATTTAAAAATGCAGTCCTACAGATGCTAGAAACATGGCTTCAAATGAAAGATTGCTATCAAACAACTGACGATGAAGAACTGATAGAGCAGCCATCAAGTGTTATCTCCCAAGGGTAACATGTAAAGCGTAAAAAGTAATGGGCCTAGTACTGAGCCTTGAGGTGCACCATATTGCACTGGTGATTGATATGATACGTTTTCATTCACTGCTATACAATCAGATTTGAAGAACCAGTTTATAGTTTTTGTAAAGTTTAGGCTTACTTTAGGCAATCAGTGTAATTGGTCTATCATTAAATATGATTTTAGACATTACTCAGGGGATAGGTGTAGAGATACGGTCAACACTAAAATTTTTGATTAAATTGTTGTTCCATGGTCAATAAAACACGTTGACCCAGGAACACGTCGAACTCAGCAAAATCACGACATGCGAATGGGGGTCAATCCAACTGATGACCTTCGAGTTTTTTGTTGTGTTTCCAGCCAAAATATCTAGAAATTCTTAAATCAAGAAGGATTTTCTGGACAAGTGAAAAAAAAAATGGTCTTGTTTTAAGAAAAAACAAGTCAAAATTCAGTGCGTTTTTGCTAACATGATTGACAGATTATTTAGCTTGTTTCAAGCAAAAACCTTTTGATTTGTTTTTGTTTAAAAGCAGACAAAAATGTATGTAATCTAAGACGTATAGTGAAAGAGAAAATAAACTGTTCCCGAACACAAAAGATGAACCCGATCATTTCTCAGCAGTATAATGTAAGAGATGTGAAAGTTAGTAGTTCCCTCTGTATTTAAAGTGTTTCACAGAGCTTCAGACGTACTTCACTCACAGACAATCACTTCAGACGCTCTTCGCTGACTCCAGCTTGGTAAGATTATTCATACTTGTTCATATGTCTCCAATTCATGATTATTCACATTTCTCTAATGATTACATTCCTCATTATAAACACAGGTGATCATATATTTTACTTTTTTAGTTTAGAAATTAGATAAAACTTTTTTTTTTAAATTGGAGAAAAAAATGTGCATGATGTTAATAAGTTAGTAAGAGATTGTTGGTGGCCTAAATAGAACTATTTCTGAAGCAATATTCTCATTAGTGTTCTTTCATATTTTACAAACGTAAATCTGCATATTTACTTATGTGACCTTAATATTTTTTAACTTTATTAAATGTATATGCCATCTTAAATAATAAATATTAAGAAAAAAACAATGTAATACTTTTACATCATTATCTTTTTCAAACTTTTCACCTTTCTCCTATTTCATCTGGAGGAGCGGTGAATATTTGAACCTTTTGTAATAGTTGTGTTTGAGTACTTTAACTCAATGTAAAAAAAATGGACCTCAAAATCATACAGTCACTGAATATCCCGAAGAAAAAAGTCAAACAACTTAATCAGAACAGGAAATAACATGCATTTCTTTCAATCCTTTTTGTTTTATTAAACATGCTCCACATGTTTCAGATTCTGTATAGGTGTGTAAACCTTTGAGCACAACTGTACATTATCACATACTTTTATCACACAACTGTATATTGTAAGTTATGAATTATCATTATCTTAAGAGTAATCTGTAAAAATGTTTGATGTTGAACACAGGTGAAGTGAATCCACCTGAAGAGATGACTCAGTAAGTGTTTCTTGTTCAAAGCTTTGACTTCATCTTTATTACTTTTTAATCAGCTGGCTTCACAATGACTGAACTAAATGTATCACTGGAGCCTTTAATATAAAGTTTTAGCTTAGTGTTATGAGTATATTGCAAAAGTGCAGCATGCAAATTATTAATTGCATAATGATTAATAGAATTTGTGTCCATATTTCCAGTGCTGTCTACTTCTCACAAAAAGTTTTGATATTTCAGGGAATGGCAAAAAAGCATTGAGGCACTCAACTCAGATCATAAAACTCTCACAGATCAAATAAAGCAACTCAAAAAACTCAATGATGAACTTGAATCCATATCAGGGTGGTGGAGTTATCTTTCTAACCTTTCTGAGCGGCGGACCCTGCGTGATGATATTGAGAAGACCACCACAAAATTCAAGAACACAATCAACTTAGTGACTTGTCAGCTGAATACAATTTGTAAAACCATAGGAAATCTTCAGAGAAGGCAGAACAAGTCTTCTCTTCAAACAGCGTTAAAGGAATGTGATGAAGCTCGGACAGCAGCTTCAAATATTAGCAAAACAATATCTACAAATTGGAAAGAGTGCAAAGAAACTACTGATACATTTCTGAAAACTTTGAAAAGGGCTATAGATGCACTTCAATATGTTTAGTTATAAATATTAGTTTAGTACGCATTGTTAATACTATGATTAACCATTTTGGAGTACTGAGTCTTTCAATTTAACGAATCCACCGAGTTCATTTATTTAAACAAATAAAGTACCTGTGTTAACAATGTATGTGTCACATCCCTGGACTGTCATATCGTTCTGTTCATTATCCCATGTGTTTTATGTGTGTTCTAGTTTTTGTCATTGTTGATTATGTTAATTGTATTCAGGTGTGTCTAGTTATCAGTGTCACAGAGTCACTAGCCACGCCCCCTTCAGATGCCAGAGCAGCAGCACCATCACCATCACCCGCTCTAATTACACACACTTGTTCCCGATCACTATCACTGCATACAACCTCACACACATCCTTCAGTGTCTGGTATCAGTGTTATCATCTGCTCCATGCCTGTTACTTACCATCTCCTTGAGGACTCAAAGACTTCCTTCTCTGCAGCGTTATCCACCTCTGAAACCTGGACCCAAGATAAGACTGTGTTTATGTTTTGAGGATTTCCTGTTTTATTTGTTTAGTGGAATACTGACCTTGTTTCTGATTATTCTCAAATCCTGAGTTTATGTGGCTCTCCGTCTCCTTGCAGTCTTTGAGCTCGTAACAGTATTAATGTGAACTGTGTGCCCCACTGTAAACAATCTGACACAACCACAGTTAACTTTTTCTGGAGACGCTCCACATAAACATGAACACTCTCATGTCTCTCCAGTTTCACTTCAGCTCCATCACAAGACAGAGAACATTGACAACCTCTTCTGTAGAGGAGCAGAACCTGAGGATATTAAAAATAAAATGCTAATATGATATAAATAGGCTACATGTATATTAATCAGTCTTCATCTAAGCTCATCTCTTTAAATGGTAAAAGTGTAATGTTAGAGCAGTAATGTAGGCAAATTAGTACACGCTCACACACACCTGAGATTCTTTAATTAAACATTAAAATATTAGTGTGTTTGTTGTTGTTTTTTTACTTTAAATACAAATGTAAATGATGCACAAATATTTTATTTAGCAATTTGTATGTTTTTTATGCATCTGAATTGTACATTTCAGCATCAATCAAAACATCCAAACATGTTTTGTGTTGGTAAATGTTACTTATTAATACCTACTTATAAGAATGAGACGAGGATGATCAGCAGAGAAACTGACTGAGCAAACACTGAGGAGCAGAGGCAGGAGATGAAGCGATTTTAAAAAAGAAGAAGGGTTTTGAGAGTTGTGAATAATGTTTTTAATGCTCAGACTTCATCTGATGAATCCCAATCCAACCTTTGTGTGTTATTATACCACAGACAACAGCAAAAAATTACTGCTTCACTACAACCTCTGAAATAAATACACTCTACAACAATATATCATATAAAAGGACAAATCAATGAATAAATCAACGAAATAAGTGGTTTCAATAATTATTAGAAAAGATTAACAGAATAAATGAAAAATGAAGAATAAATTAAAAATGCACAAATATAAATGTATGATTGCTCTCTTAAAATAACAGACAGGTTGCTATGAAGAACCTTTTAAAATCAAAAAGTTTACAGTATTATAACTTTACAATATCACCAGTGAAAAACAGTGTCAGTGTTGATTTATATTAAATTTAAGCTTCAGATACTATAAAACAGCTCTCCAGACTAAATCTGCAATCAATTAAGCATTTCATATTTATTGAAATTTTTATATCCTTTCATTTTAAATATATATTTCTATATTTACAAATATTTTATGTATTTAAAATGTCTGGAAAATGATCAAGCAAAAATAAATATAATTTGTTGTTTCAGACATGTGTGTTGTTTTTTATTAATCATACTGATATTGAACTTTATATATTTCATGTTTTGTTCCATATTTACAATATGCTTCCTAATGTTTATCATAATACAGTCCTAAATAATGCACAAGATTTATGATTTGAACAGTTTCAGCGTTTGACAGACATGCAACAGTAGTATTAAATGAGCGACCCACACTGGACAAAACTTACATGTCACATCACAGCAAGCCCTTTCAGTGCAGGTCCCTTTAAATGCTAATGAGCTCTGCTGACCCCGCCCCTCTCTTCTGTGAGTGGTGAGCTGTTCTTAAGGGAATGTAAATTTCAGCATTCATCATTGAACTTGTTAATTATTAGGAAAGGTGATTTGCAAAGATTCATTAAAAAAAAAAATCTTTTTTAATAGTTTTTTAGATTTTAATAGTAAAGAATACACATTTTAAAATCCATATTTACATATAGTGCAAATGGATGTTTAAAAAAGTTATGTTAAAAACATTCAGACTCAACATGCGTAACAGTGTTAGAAACCCTGACATCTCTAGGGATGTGCCCAAACCTGAATAACGTGTTTGTAAACATTCTTCAGAGCTGTCCATCTCTGCTCTACGATGGAGATCATCAAGTCCATCTCAAAGGCATTGATGGTAGCTCGAACATCTTAAGAATATGCTTTGGAAGAACTAAAGTGTGTTTTTTACAGTGTTGAGCAGTGTAGTGAATCACACACATATCTGTGCTGACGATGATTAATTATGAACTGCAGAGATTTATAACCAAACTTTGGGAGATTGTCACAAACAAGGAGTGATGGCTGTTGGTGCTCATGACCTTTTTGAGCAGCGTGCAGCATACAGCACCGTAGTGCTTCAGGTGTCCTGGACCTTCTCCATTCACACCTTCTTTAACGTCTTTAAAATGTGTGCAGCTGTCATCATTCTGCTCAATTTAATTGATTTTAAGGTGAAGAAAAACTTAACTCTCAAAAAGAGAGTACTGACCCATCCAGAGAGGAATATTTATGTTCATTCTAAATTTTAAGTCCCTGTAGTGTGTTTCTAGTCACTGATTGGTGATTGTGTGCATGGGGGAGGGGCTTATACCGTAATGTCTCATTAGATTCGCTGGTAGCCCGATTTACAAACACACTCTTGAACCACGAAAAAGATCATCAGTACAACAATCCCAGCGGGTATCATGGCAATGCGTAGTGTGTAGAATGAGTTACCCAGAGGTCCACCCAAGCCCATTAAAACAGTCCTGCGGGGGAAAGAACAGCTCAGAGTCAGACAACATTATTTATTATTTTCAGAACTGATCTGATCCTGCTACTAAAAATTCAGGGCAGTTGAAGAATTTATATGATGTTTAGATATAAACAAATTTCGGGAGAAGCATGTACGAACAGCTGATTCCTTAATTAGCCTATTATCTGATTACCTAGGATAATCCCTTAAATAGAGCTAACTTCCCTTTGCTGGTATCTCACTCTTTGCTACCCTCTTCCTCCCCTTTCCCGCCCTCGATCTTAACTACTCTCACTAATTCTTTTTTGCCTTTTATTCCAGATCGAAGAGACCTGCTGGTGCATGTTGTTTGCAGATAGCTGTATTTACAAACATACCTATAGCTACCTGGTCATTTCTGCTTAAGCAGCAAACCTACCATTGTTTAGTCCTATATTCTTATTCCCACACATTTCTCATGATTAGATGTGGATTGTTCTGTGGATTTATTATTTTCTACCCTAACTATCACGCTGCTGCTAGGTTGAAAATATAGAGTACAGCTAAGATGTTTTTTTTTTTTCACAAGACACAGAAGAACAGACAGCAACAAGATAGCAACATTGTGTTTCAGCGAGTATCTGACTCACCAGCTGATGTATTTGGTGTCTTTGTAAAAAACAGTGTCTCCAGCACCGAAGCTGATGTTCAGGCCATATGTCTGAGGATCCTTTGTGAAGTATGCCTGAACCAGAGCGGACTGAGGGGTCTGGTCCACAAACACAAGATCTGAGGGTTTACAGCTTGTGGCATCTTCAGATGTCGGATTAGCTTTACGATACGCCACAGGTTTCCACTGATTATAACCCCACACGTTATCACCGTTCACTGGGAAAGACACCCACTGAGACATCTGAGAGAAGAGACAGCACAATGATGATGAGTTGAGAAAATTGAGAAAAAATACCTTTAGAGACTCAGAGACAGCAAAAATATAGGTGAAAATGCTGATATTTACATGATGAATGAATTCTGATGCCTGTAAATCAGTAAGATCTCTATAACAGTGCAGTAAGATGAGATTGAAATGATTCAAACATATAATGAAATGCAATCCACTGATGATTAAAAGATGAAGAAATAAAGGCTCCTCAGAAGATGTGACATGTTTTAAAAGCTATTGAAGATCATTGCTCTGCTGAGGAACAGTGAAGGATCCGGATGATCAGATTCTTCTAGAAAATGACTGATGGAGAATTAAGTAAAGCTGAGCTGCTTCAGTCCAGTAAGACTTCATCTGGAGATATGACTGCATTTCCTTGAGAAAAATCACTCCAGATCTGACACAAGAAGCAGCGGCTGAAGTTGGACATTTGTACAATTATTCTAAAAGGTCTTTTGCTCATTAAAAACTATCAAGACTATCAGTCTGACAACAGAAGGCATGGAATAGATTGTGTGACAGGTTTGACTGCAATGTTTTGATCACACTGATCATTTAGTATCAGATACACAAGTCTGAGACAGTGTCCAGGTCTGCTGAAGTGCCTACCTGAAAGAAAAAGGGCTTGTACTCATCGTCTATAAAGGTTTGGGTGAAGACTCTTTCCCGGAATCCAGAGTCTCCAATGGACTGAAACTCCAGAGCGAATCTAGAGCTGGTTCCTCGCGGCGTGAGACCATCCAGCCACACACGCAGCTGAGACGAGTTGGCATTATGACGGAGATTTGGCATGTCTTCATCACGACCCACTGACTCAAACACTGAGACCTGGAGACAGAAGAGAAATCAGATGCACATCTACACATAACCTTGTGTTCGTTGCTGTAGTTCTGCTCACCTGCAGACAGAGGGAGCCGTTGAGGAAACTCTCAGTGTTTTCTCTACCACACAGTGTTACTATGTGCTCCGACTGATTAACAGTGATCTTCGGTTTGGACCAGGTGAAGTTCTGCAGCTCGTATGGAGGGTAAAAGCTGGACTTTGCCGCGTGCTGTGGGTCAGCTACGTTATTGACGTCGTCGTACTCCCACACCTGACAAACACATGAGACTTGATGTTTTAATTTTTAACCTTCATTTCTCATTTCATTTTATTCTGTAATCTGACGTGTCCACAAACCGTTGCCATGACGATGCACGAGTTTCACTTAAAGCGTGCTTCATCCACAGCCTCTTTTGCAACGCAACAAAATAGTCCTGTTGATTATAATCAGTGATGCTGTCTACAATAGATGTGGTGCGATGCACAAATTCTGCATCCAGTGTAGACACTGTGTTATTTGACTCTCTGTGACTTGAAGTTTGTTGGTGTTTGGGCAGAGCTAATTGGCCTTAAGGCCTTTCATATGTATACATTAAATCTCAACTGTATATTTATTCATGTAATAATGACTGTATTTACCTTGGTCAGCACTATTGCCCTGCTGTATCTCACACTGCTCTCTGGCTCCACTCTCAGGCTCCCGGGTGAACTGTGGTTGATAAACGCAGGCCAGTCCACCTGTACTGTAGACTGAGTGCTGTAAGTGTTAACCATCAGCAGAGCTGGAGCTCCAGAGGAACACAGCAGGAAGTGAAGGGAGTCACTGTGCCCCAGACCTCGCACATGAACCAGACCCACTCCAGGAGGAAGAACCGTCGGAGGAGTCAGACTGGGATTCAGCTCCACAGACACCTGACAAATCAACAGAAATAAAGAGATACATTAGACTGATCACAATCAAACCTTTATGAAATGATTTGAATTGCAGATATTTGAAGTGCATTATTTAAATAGTCCACATGACATCAATGATTCTACCGTAATTTTATGAAATGTGTAATATTATAAAGGTCTTACGGATTTGAAATGCCAGGAATGCCTTAGATGTCGTTCTATTGCCTAGTTTTAAACTAACAACTATAATATACATATTTATATTGCTTAAATTGTTTTTGTTAGTTTTTTTGTTTTGTTTTATATTTGTTATACTTGGGTGTTATAATATAGCATATGTGTTGTGTTGTTTTATATATAAGCTACTGGATACCGTGAAATTAATTCTGGATTATTAAAATATCAGTCAATCACAATGGGAACAGTCATGGATGATATGTTCAGAGGAGATCCATCTCTTACAAAAGTTGAAAAAAAGAAGAAATTTGGTTTTAGGAAATGTTTTTATAGCTCCTTTTACATCGAGAGAAAGGTGGATAAAGTTAAATGCTCCACCTAAAAATCTGTTAAATATTGTCCTTTAATGGAAAAAGTGTGACTGCAGTAAAAACAGGGCCACAAACGGATGTTAAATGCCTCAAGGCCTTTGTAATAAATAAAAAAAAAGAGTTCAATTAAAATCATTATATTCTAAAACAACTGCTTGTCCACTGAAATAAAGATAAACAAAAACAAAGACCGCCGGTAAAAAGTAGTAAACATGGTAATTATATTTTACTTATAGCTCATTACAATAGTGTCTTTACAACAATTGTAGATTTTAGTCTCTTTTTCAAAGACCATCAGTGTTGTGCTCCAGTCATTAACGAGAGCTCAATTCTTACATCCTTAGAAACAGAAAAATTAAAAAAAAAAGCAGATCCATTTTTACCACATCCAGAAGGTGTTTCTAAACCCAATTCAATCATTTACATAAAAGCTTCAGGCTAAACTTATGAACCGGCTGATGTTTTATCATTGCATATTTGGTGACATTTAAATCATTCAGTCATTAATCTGCTCTTATGTAATTGGACTCTTATCTTCTCAAAGCCTTTAGGCAGTCAGAGATGCAAAAAAACAATCGACAAAACGTCAACATGGTGTCGATCATGAACCAGAACAATTGTGTGCATCTTTAATTCAGTTAAACTGTTTAGTCTTGTAAGTAAATTTACCTAAATATTATCTTGAAAAAGACACATCTAGAAAGCCTTGTCAAGATTACTCAAATAACTTTGCAACAACTTCATATCAAGTTAGAAAAAATATCAAACTGTTTTTTGTTTTTTGTTATAATTACTCTTACACTGAGTTCTAAGCATTTTCCAAACTGATTCTGTATTTGCAGCGTTTCAAAGGTTGTTTGATGTTATTCTGGTATAAAGTGTTTATTGCTGTATTTTTCTTACCTTCCGTTAAAAACATATCTCCACGAGTCAGAAGAAAAATTATACAACCAATCACACACCATACCACAGTGGTTATAATTTTTGCTTTAAACCATGACATGGTGTACCCTCTGAACAGAAACAAAGGAAAGTTTACTTTTACTTCCCCTCCTTCTTCTTCTTCTTCTTCTTCTTTTTAAGGGAGGTTGGGAACTACAATTTTAGGTGGATTTACTCCACCTTCTGTACTGGAGTATGAGCTAGAGATTTGTATTTTTATTAACATCTTTTCTTATTTGAATTATATAAGTAGACGTGACAGGAGACAGGGAACTGTTCAACTCTTTTTCTGAAGTCTTCACAGCAGATGTTGGCACAGCATTGATCCAGTCTGAATGGATATTGTGCAGCTGTATGTCTATGAGGAATAAAATATACATCAGTAATCATCTGCTAACTCTATGTTACAGCCATAATTTCTTACAGAATCTACAAGATGTTAATTATTTCACCAGAATAAGAGGGAACACAAAATGCATTTTACTTTTTTGGTACTGCCCTGAATAATATATTTTGCTTGAAAAATGTTTCTACTGTATTTGTGCTTTCCTTTTTCAGTGCCAAGTTGTTGTTTACATGCACTGTAAAAAAAAAAACATTGCCAATATTGAAAAATTCAAGGCAACACATTGCATTCAAATTTTTATGTTTT
>JAUCMS010000128.1:1474036-1489948 GCA_032357445.1 Enteromius radiatus | reverse complement strand
ATTAGGTAGGCTTTAACGTATTCAGCCTTTCAGTATAGGCCTACAGCAAAGTAGAAAGAGTTTGGCCTCATAAAATATGAATGCAATGATTACAGAATAACTAAAAAAATGCAAAGAATGACAATCACTGATTTTTGAAACCCAAAACAAATCCAAATCAGAAATAGTGTCTAACTATTGCATCCCTTGTTGCACGTCCCGTTTGCTCGTTCTGGCCGAATGCAGGAGGTTGGTCAGGGTCTCCAAGGGACTCAGGTGCATCATTGTCAGCACAGAGAGTTGCGATGTTAGCGATGTTGTGCAGGACGATACAGGCAAGGGCTATGTTGCATGCTTTCTGTGGTTCCGCTCTCAGGTAGTTAAGGCATGCATGAAGTGTGCCTGTGCCGGTGTATTTGTTGTTAGAAAAGGAGTCATCAGCCATGGTAGGAGTGGGTAGGCACTGTCTCCTAATGTTATGCCATCCGATCGGTTGGTTTGGAGGTCTCTGTATAGAGCACTCTCCCTCAGGATGCGTGCATCATGGACAGACCCAGGCCACTTGACAAGGTCAGCATCACACACAGGTTGGACATTGATGCTGTGCCTCCCCTTTCTGTTTATAAACTCCCATTCATTCTCACGAGGTGCTTGTATATGCACATGTGTGCAGTCAATTGCTCCAATAGTATTGGGCATATTCCCCAAAAGAAAAAAGCTGCGCTTGGCCTGGGCAATCTGGTTGTCCTTTGGAAAAGAAACAAATTCATTGACCAGGCTGGCCAGTGCGATTGACACATCTCTCACCTGTCACATCACACACAGCTGATTTCACCACTCCCATGTAGTCACCAACAACTCGATAGAAAGTCCCGAATGCATAAAATCGGAGAGCAATGAGGATCTGGTCTTCCACCGACAGGCCGTGACTCCTTTGGGTTCTGTGTTGAAGTTTTGGCCTGAGAAGGTTCACAAGGTGCTCTATATCAGCCTTCCCAAAGCGAAACCGGACATACAGCTCCTCAGTGGTGTATTGCTCCAGTGGCTTGGTACGTTCAACATACACCCTTTGACGATTCCCTTTCCTGGCAAAGTGAACAACACCTGCCATTTCACTGTCTCTCTGTGAATCCTCTGAGAAAGGCTGATTTATATGGCTGTGTAATTGGTCTTTTCAAACACACCTATTACAGCTGATTAGTTTTGGCTTGTGCTCAATTGAGGCAATTGGACCCAAGGCCTATAAATGATGAACAATGTTCACTATAGTAAAGCAACGGAACCATGGACTCAAGAAGCTGTAACTTCACTGCTGCTGAAACCAATGCACTACTAGAGGGTGTTCGGTGCCATTATGGAACAATAGTGGAAAATTTTAATTCTGTTAAGGATACCAACAAAGAGAAAAATGATGTTTGGATTTTAATCACAGAAAATGTGAATGCCATAAGGTCTGGCCAGAGGAGGACCACAGACCAAATCAAATTGCGGTGGAAGAATCTTAAGGCCAGGGCAACAAAGGACCATGCTGAAGCCAAAAACCCACAAACGGGCAACAAGCCCTTTAAGAGGGGAGATTACACAGATGTGGTCCTCGACATCATTGGAGGTGAGAAGTCACAAGCTCTCCATGGTATTCAAGGTGTTGTAGAGGTGTTGGCGAGCCTTGGATTGAGGAGGAGGAGGAGAATCTGCCAGTTCCTCCTGAGGCTGATCCAGAGAGCGTATTTATATTGAATCTCAGCTCTGCTCCTGAGGAAGAAGCTGGATCCTCATTGGTTGAGCCAGTGGTAGTTGCCACAACATCTCAGAGGAAAGGCTTTAAGCGCCCTTCATCAAACAAAGATGATGATGATGATTACAAGGCACTTCTGCTGAAAGGGCAGAAGCACAGCTTCGTCTGGCAGAGGAGCAACTGACTCTGACCAAACTGCAGCAAACCAAGGCCAGACTCCTAAAGGCTACGCTCAGACAAGCTGGTCTCTCCACATCAGATGAGGAAGTCTGAAATTATATTTGAAACTTGTTATAAATATCCTCAATGTACAGTGTTTGTGTTGTAGGTCTCAGATGAGCGGACTGCTGGAAGAGGATGGGGTGATTATTTTTTTTTTATTATTTATTTATTTTTTTTTTTAATGTGTGTGTTTTCGTTTCAAATAAAAATAAACTTATATTGACCCCACACTGGCTATTCTGCTTGTTGCTCTTTACATATCTACATTGTGATTTCCTGTCCTGTTTGAGCACTGCTTATCCAGATTTGGTGATCCTGAAAAGTTCCTATCCAGATAAGATTGATCCAATTTTTCTATAGTTTGACTTTTTTCATTCAAAAGTTCTGGTTGTTCTTTGTTTACCTGTTCATGTTCACTGCAAATTCAGAAGGGGATGTTTTTCGATGATGGTTACACGAATTGAGAATATTGCATCAAAAAGACAGGAAAATATGTGGAATAAAAGAAAATGAGTAATTAAAATCCTGTAAAAAGAAGCAAGATTCTAACTAAACTTAAAAAAGAGAAAATTAAGACAGCATTACTTCAAGAGACCCATCTCAATGTAATAGAGCATAACAAATTCAATGGGGTTTAAATACATTTTTTTCTTCATCATTTGGATCTGGACTTAGGAGAGGGGTTGCAGTTTTAATCGCTAATAAAATCACTTATGAGCATCTTGCAGAAATGAAAGACAGAGAGAGTAGATACATACCCAGCCAGCACACTTATGTGGGGCCCAGACAGTTTTGTCCTCAGTTTCCATGTTGGCCCCACATGGGTCAGCCCAGATAAAACAATGAAATGAAATGCATACTACAGAGTGCTGTAAAATAAGACACAAGCAGCACTGCAGTTTATTAGATAATTAGCTGATTAATTGAGTGATGATTGATCATTATTGAAGACACCTGATGTTAACAAGAAGAATCAACAAAGAAGAAAATCATTATTTTTACAACAGCCGTTCCAGTGGTCAGTGTGTGTGCTTTAGTTGGGCTCTTGACCCTTATATTAATAAAATTACATGTTGTTTTGGCTGCTGTGCTTGAGTTACAACAGACAGACAAACCAAGAGCAAAACTCATCAGGTGATGATGATTATGTTTTTTTTTTGTTTTTTGACCTGAGTCTGAGCTGAACTTGAAGATTATTATCTGTGTTGTATGTTCTTTATTGATAATTACAGCCTTGTGATTAAACATCCTGAATTTTCCGCACATTTTGAAAGGATTTCTTTTAGGCTCTTCTGATCCAAAAAAAGCGCCTACCTATGGTTCTGTGAGCCATAAAAGCAATGATGACACAGACAGCTGAACTTTCCTGAGTACTTCTAAATCCTCCATTAGTCTGTTTTGTTTCTGCTACATTACTTTACAAATTTTCTAAATAATTAATATTTTGGAAGCCGCCAATTATGTCCATATATGCTATTTTAGCCCTTTCCCCAAAACTTTACTCATTAACCTGTTGCTTGACCTTCGTAAAAAAATGATTTAATTTTCAACGTAACACTTTAGTAGTATGTTCGCTGCCCTAAAATAGAATTGAAAATTAGGAAGGGCCAAACACTTCCTAGTTTTGGAATCTTGCTAATCCATATGAATTGAGAAATAGAACTATATAATGTGACAAAAATAGACATTGGGATAAAATGATGGATACAAATAAATGTAAGAATTTAGGGAGCACATTCATCTTCACACAGTTGATTCAGGAAGAAGAGACCAGCGGCGAAAGTCCTGTGTGCAATGGAGAAGTATTCTTATGGCACAAATTTGGAAGTTATGATCGTTCCCGCCCTCTGCTGGTTTTGGCGCGTTACTGCTGCCGCTCCTCCCGGAAGTTCAGTGCCGTCCGTTGGAAATATAAATATTATCATGGCGTCCGTGACTTTTCGCGACTGTTTTCTCTGTATTTCAGCTTTAATTACCTTCGTGTTCGTGTTTGTGACCGGTGCAGATTTTGTTCGCTTCGTGTCGTTTCGTGCCATCTATCATAACCTTAGCGGAGCCGCGCCTCTGTGTCGAGGTAACGTCACGTTAAGAGAGAGCCTCAAACAATACAGAAACTTTGAAAGTTTAATAACAAAGAAATGCACGAATATTACTATGCTGTTTCTAAAACCATGTGCATATAAACATACTAATGCATTGTTATTGAATTTTGAATTGACGCTTTGTAGTAAGTTGTAAGGCTGTTCTAAGTTTATAGTTTCTTGGTAGCGTAAGTATATATTTAACAAAAAGATTTATTTTTGAATGTAGTTTACTTATGGATTTATTTTATATTATCATGCATTTAAACAGGTTGTTAAATTGCATACATGCAAGTTGCCTACACGTAAACGCAGTTCAGGAAATAGACGCACGCACATGCGTCATATCGTCATTTTGGAATGTGTGCGTCGCGTGCGTACAGCCCGGCTAGCTCAGTCGGTAGAGCATGAGACTCTTAATCTCAGGGTCGTGGGTTCGAGCCCCACGTTGGGCGCAATGTTTTTATCGTGTTTTCTCTCTGTATTTTCTCAGACTCTGTGCCTTGGTCTGTGGCTCTGCGGGACGGGGTGGTTCTGAAGGCTGTAGCTGTGGATGTTTTCCTTCTGGTCCTCTTCAGTCTCCAGCACAGTCTGCTGGCCTGGACTCCAGTTAAGCAAGTCTGTCAAAATGTGTTTGGGGTTTTAAGCAGAACCGTGTACTGTTTCACCACCGCAGCAGCACTGCAGGTATATCTATATATGTAATTGCACTGTATATATTGCAGACTACCTGATTTTCTTGAAAGTAGTATGTGACCGTATGCAACAATAAATATTTCTGGCATTAGTATGCTGCATTGCCTGACTGCATGCTTAATTCTGCAAGTGGTGTGCAGTTATAATAATAGAAATAAATGGTACTATTTTGCTTTTATTTGTGATGTTTAGTATGTTTAATCTTTCAGATGTCATGGTTAGATTATAATTAAGTATAAAGACTTCCTTATGTGTAAAATATTAAAGAATATTTAGTTTCTATTATGCAACGTTATTTTTTTACTCACTATAATACTTTATATTTAGATTTATTTTACTTTTTATTTGTATTTTTTTAATGTAATCAAATTTATTGTGTAAATAAAATGTTATTTAGCAATTTAGCATTATTTTTATTTTACTTAAATTTATTATTTATTTAAATATAATGTTGTGTATTATTTGAATGAATTATGTATTAATGTATATATGTGTGTGTTTTTCTTTCTTTTTTTTTTTCCAGTTTTCTCTAAAAGTGTTCACATATCCTTCTGGCACTCTTAAAAAAACATTTTTATTTTTTTAACCAAACCTGTAAAACCCTAAGAAAAATAAATTAATTTAATAACACAAACCATAACATTGAAATGTGATGTTATAAATTCAGCCCTAACTGTAATCATCTTGTCGGTGTAGATATTGATACACTACTGGCAGCCAGTCACCAGCGCCCCCTGCCTGTGGTCAGTGCACAATGCACCCTGGGATATCTGGTTCCCTCTCATCTGTTTTATCCTACACTTCCTGTGCTGGGCAATAATCTGCAGTATCTTGCTCATCTTCGACTATCCCGAACTACTGGGTATCAAACAGGTACATTTGCATCTACAATACGCGTTTAGAACAACAAAAGCCATATTTGTACTTTATCACATTTGATTTCTAAGGCCTCCATATGTTCAAAACATTGCTATTAAACGTATTGCATCACTCATATTTTTCCACCAGTTTGCAGGTTTGAAATGCTCTGTCCTCTGTGTCTGTCAGGTGTATTATGAGTGTCTGGGTCTGGGCGATCCTCTGCTGCTGAAGTCTGAGCGTGCTCAGCGGCTCTACTCTCACCTCAGGCATCCCATCTGTGTGGAGCTGCTCACGGTGCTCTGGCTTCTCCCCACGTTCCCGCTGGACCGGCTCCTGCTGGCTGCGTACCTGTCCGTTTACCTGATCCTCGCTCACTCGCTGGACACCCAGGACTGCGCTTACCTGCGCCGGCAGCTCCGCAGCAAACTGCAGCTCTTCTCCGCTCCACTAGAGGACAGCGATCAGACCAACAATACACATAAGACTAACTGAATGATAAGAGTATAATGCTGCCTTCAAGCTGTTACCTACAACGTCAGAAGTTACAAAACTATTTTCGGGCATTTTCATATGACAGTATGCCACTCCAAAACCTGCCAGTATTTGAAGTCTTCATCCTTAATGTTCATTTTTTTCTGTGTGTTGTGTTTACTTTCACTGTCAACAAATTAGCATTTACAAATGAATAGCTGAAATGATGTGTAGTTTTACTCTCTGTAGTTTTAGTCAGCAGAGGAGGCGCTGATGTATTTTGGCTGCAGGTCAAAGGTCATCAGATTAAACCGCTCTACTCGGTACTGACGTGACTAATTAGGACACGAAACACACGCATACACTTGCTTACCTGACATCAAGGCAAGTCAGGTGGGGATAAATGACAGATTGGATGACGTTATTTGATCTTTTGTTTCTGCTTTTATGAAGCTTTTTGTACAACAGCCGTTTAGCATCTTACTGCATGTTTTTATATAATACTTTTATTTTTGCAAACACTTTAGCATCGCAAAACCAAGAAGCGAGCAGGTGATGGGATAAATAATGCATTATGTAACAAGCTCCTGTGTTTTGTTTTTTAACAATTAAGTGTCATACTACTGCAAAACATGCCTTTTATTTTATGAAAATGTTTAATGCTTGAAGTTTGTTTACATATAATGACCTCAGAGTTTGGTACAGAATGTATTTTTATATGGTCAATAAACTTGAAATTACTTTTATAGAAGTACATGAGAAACGCACTGTTGTTAGAGCTGAAAACCATTATTGAAATGTATTCAGATACCTGATTGTTTTTTTTTTTCTGTATCAAATAACTTTGCAAAATAAAAATGCTTCAACAAATGATGTATTTGTGTCTTTTATTGTCATTTGGATTTAAAAGTAGCTATATTTCAGGAATCAAACTACACGAACATGTCTATGATTAGCTAAATTGGGTAAAAATCAATATGAGAATTTAATGCATTTTGCATTAACTGCTCACTATTGTATATTGTTTCAACGTTGTGTTTGTGTTTTGTATAATATAAAATAAAGAAACCAATTAACGCATGTGTATTTGGACTGTTGCTGATTGGTTAAGTTTAGTTATCTAAGAGCTGACGTTTAATTCCCATGCATCCGTTACCTCGCGTAACTCTCCCGTTAACGGCCCCGGTGTGCGGGAGGAAGGGATGGAGGGCAGCAGACGGCGGTCTTAGTTAAAAGTCTTTTCTTAGACAATATGGTGTGTGCGCCTGTGATTCTCCCGCTGGAGTTTAATGTAATTATGGGATTACAGCCCTGCGCCTCTAAAGCCGGTAATATTTACTACACTGCCGCTCCGGTTCACGGGGCCGATATAGACACAATTCGAGGAATCACAGAAATATGAATTAACTGGAGGATTCTTACTCGGTACCTGTTAGAAAGAAGGTCGCTGCTTCGCTTTTGCAAGGTTTGAAGGAATTATCTGCACTTTTGATGCGTCTTTTTGGAGTTAAACAAATGGAAAGATGAACGTCGAGCGCGTGGAAACGAGGAAAACGTTATCCCATTGAATCAGGAATTCAGTCTTTCCACACAATCTGAAGCAATACGGTTAGTAAAACAGTTATTTAAAACATGATATATTGTGTACTGAGTTTCTAATAGATCAGTGTCAAAATATAAATACTTTGAACATCTTAGTGTATGGAACATGTTTTGCAACAAATTTCATATCATATGCATGCAGTTTAATATGCACGTAAAACACGTGCGTATATATGCACGCCAAGTTAGTTTGCATTGATATGCGTTTTCATGAGACCGGGCTCAAGCATGCAAAAAATTGCATGTAAATGTATGCTTTTAAATTTAATTTGACATCACAGTGACCTGAAATTAAAAGCTTCCAGTTGCTTATTGTTGCACACAAAAAGAGACCAGTCCGTGTACTGTAAACATACCATCTCTTTTCCATTCAGATTCAGATCATTTTAAATCTAATATCTTGAGGCTTGCATAAAAACATGCTTACCTATTTGTACTCCAGGAAGACTTGCATGTCACATAATATTGCTGACTTGTTGGTTAATCCAACAAAGTGTACAAATCTGTTTTAAATATAGTATCTGTAAGAGCATCAGTGTTTTTTCTGACATTCTGCATGTTTTCCACATAATGCATGCATCGATTTGTCTTGTCAGGATTCCTGGATGTCCTCGAATAAAACTGCATTTCTGCAAAAGTTGTGATCAGTAAATCAGCACTGTTTCATCAAGTACTCCGTGGTTATGTCTCTCTCCGCTCTACCGGAATGGAAGCAGCTGCTACTGGAGCGAAAGCGAAGAGAGGAGGAGGAGAGAGAGAGACGAGAGAGGGAGGAAGAGGAGCGTTTAGCCAGCATGCCAGCTTGGAAGAGAGGGATCATCCAGAGAAGGAGGGCGAAGCAAGATGAGGAAAGAGAGAGAGAGAAAGAGAGAGATGGAGGGCAGCATACTCCAGATATCTTGGGCATTACTGAGGAAATTGTTACTGAGCAGGTGGACAGTAAATTCACGCATCACCTCCAGACTGATCAGATTGGGTATAAAGTGCAAAAACAGATACCCAAAGAAACCATCAGCCCCATCCAACAGAACCCCTTCATTCGTTCTGAGAACAGCTTTAAGAGAGATAAAAGAGGGAAGGAGGTGATTAGAGATGGAGAGAATGAATATAAAAAGGGAAATAATAGAGGGAGAGAAAGAAATAGGGAAATGGAGAGGGAGATTTGGAGAGGATGCGATAGAGAGATGGAGAAAACGGAAAATAAAAGTGAGGGAAAAGAGCGAGACAGAAGCACTGGGAGAGAAAGCAGAGAGGCAGACAGTAACATATCCCGATATTCTCCAGTCATAGGTCTTCGCACAATCCAGGCAAACAATATTATCATTATTGAGAAAGACAAAAATGCCATGGAAAAACTGGATAAGAGAGAAAAAGAGGTTGAGGATGAACAGAAAAGGATGAAGATGGATTTGAGGGAGTTTCTAGCTGGCGGAGGAAGCGTGACGGAAATTAGGGCTTCAGAAGTACTGATCATCAAACCTCCCATGACGGATGGGAGAAGGGAAGTGGAGACGGCAAGGATCCCAGAAAGAGGGAGTGATCTTTTACAGAAAGAGGGGATATGGCCCTCTATGCGAATGACATCAAGGGCGGTGATGCAAAAAGCAGAGAGAGTCCTGAACAACAAGGACAGGGGGACTCCAGAGTGTAGTGGTCGGGTCAGTCAACTGCTTAGTAAGTTTGGTGAACACCCAAAACCTCCGACACGTTCAAAGAGCATTGAATACTTCAACCATCCAGGCAGGAACCAGGCCAGATACAGCACAGGAGACCTTTTTGTGCCGGAGGACCAGAGTATGGAAGAAATGGAAATGAGTCCGACATTCAGGGGTGTTCCCAAACGCTCCTTTAGCTTCTCTGACCGTGTGGTTTGCCAACAGGAGAAGAGAGATTGTGAGGAAAAGACTTTCAAGGTGGTGGAGAGGTCGCACTCCGACCGCAGGGTAAAAACAAGGGACACCGATCAATCAGGAACTGAACCCAAGGTCACCAGGCGATGGGCTCGACCAAAACCTGATGAGGTGATGCATGAAAAGAGACAAAAAGAAAGAAGGGTTGAAAATAAGTGGAACGACTCAGTTCGTGGAGAGACAGAGGAATGGACGTCTAGTGTAGATGGAGAAGGCTTTACTGTGGCCTCTGTCAAAATCCCTGAGGAGGTCGCGTTTGCACGACGAGTTACTATTAAACAAGATGGGAGAGACAGCAGCACAGAACGAGAGATTAAGACAGTGAGAGAGGAGAAGGAGAGAGAAATGAAGATAGATACAGATATATTCAGAGATAAGAGGCGAGAGGAGAGAGAGACAACGGTAAGACAGGGATCCCTGGAATTCCAAACCGAGGCTAAGGCAGAAGCCGAAAAGAGAAGGAATCTGGATAAGGTTACCGTTCTAGTTTCAAAACAACCTCATGGCATATATATCCCACCCTCTGATGATAGTATTATAGATTACCCTGCAGAAATTCAGTGCCAATGTGTCGACACACCCTCTGCGGACTCTTTCCTGACCACGGCCTATGCTGGACAAGCGGCCCTTACCCAACGTACAGAAGACCTTGTCAGTA
The DNA here is from genome assembly GCA_032357445.1 of Enteromius radiatus. NCBI lineage: Eukaryota > Metazoa > Chordata > Actinopteri > Cypriniformes > Cyprinidae > Enteromius > Enteromius radiatus. The sequence continues at coordinate 1,479,733 of JAUCMS010000128.1, read as the reverse complement.
AAATAGCAAAAGTCCAATCAGACAGAGAACTCAAGAGGGCAGGATATATGTTTTCGCATGGAGACATAGAAAGGATCTCTGGGGAAATGGGTGACCAGCATGAACAGTATCATAGCTTTCCAAATCAAACCACTGAGGAAGTTAACTTTACCTCAGATCCTCCGCAACAAACTGTTACCTTGAGCCAGAGCAAACTCTGCACTCAGGAGGGAGTCACCATCCCCAGGACTGTATTTTATGGAGTCGATATATCAGCCGAAAGAAGGAGGGCGAGTCTCCCTGCTGAGGATAAACAAGATGGAGGACAAGTGGAGAGGAGAGGGAGCTGGAAGACTGGGCGACCTTTGACCCGAGTGGAGTCTCTGAAAGAAAGAATTCGTCAGCAAGAGAAGGAAAGACATGATGATGAGAAGGAAGAGGGCAGCAGAGGAACAGGAGGAACTATGAAAGAACAGGAAGAAAATACATTACAGACTCTCAGACTGTTTGACGTCACACAGGATGTTAACATGGCAAAGTCAAGCCCTCAACTTCCTGTTCCTGTTTCTCTGTCGCTCTTGCAGTCAGCTTCGACAGAAAGAGAAGTTGGGGAGATCTCCAGAGACGTATCAGAGAGCGATATCTGCCTGAGGAAAGCAGAGAGAGATGTAGAGGTGTGTGGGACGTGCATCGCTTGGAGAACACAGGACGCTGACGAAAGAGAAGACGAAAGAGAAGAAGATTTGTTAGAGGAAGAGTACCTACCTCCCTCTCTTTCTCCTTCCCCACCACTTTCTGACTCATTGGACGCCATGAGCCGGATCTATAACCTCAAGACGGTGGGCTCCAGAACTGCAGTGTGTATCAGCGAAAGGAAAGCTGATCTACCCCCACACAGCGGCCCTCAGGGCAAATACAACCCCATCAGACAAGCACCATCACCGGACATACTGCCAGAAACTGAGAAGCTGTGGAATCATGGGAGGGACGGTGACAAAACCGAGACGATGGAGTCGACAGGTGCTCAGATGGTACAGAGGCAGGTGGAACGACTAAAACTGAGAGAACAGGAAGCAGGATGTGGTTCCCACAATGACAAAAAGGCACAGTCCGCCATGGAGAGTTGTCCGTTTGTAGAACGAGAAATTAAGGTAGCCGAGGGCCAGAAGAAACCAGACATACTAAGAGAGACGCAGAAATCCCAAACACCGACAAGTCCCAGATTTCCACAAGCCCAACAGAAAAACCAAAGACAACCTCTTAAACCCCAGCAGGTCAGGTCATTCACAATCAATGCCCGAAATGCTGAATCAACAGAAAACTCTCAGAAACCTTCAGAACAAAGCTCTCCATCATCATCATCCTCTCCCTGCACCGCATCCCCCTCTTCATCTCCATCTCCGCCGCTCTTTTCTATTAGGAGTGCTTCAGGTGGACCAGGTAAGAGAGGAACGACTATCACGATCACCCCTAGAAGACCTGCAGGGGCAGCCTCGTCTGGTGGCAACCCAACAGGGACCCCTACGGCACCAAAAGCGGCCCCCCAGAGCCAAATAACGACCCCTGCTCCCAGCAGCACCAAGGAGGCAGGGAAGAAACGGTACCCTACAGCAGAAGAGATAGAGGTGATAGGAGGCTACCAGAAACTTGAACGGTCATGCTTGGTGAAAAGCAGAGGGACACTGAAAACAGTGAGTGGGTTTTTTCTATCTTTGCATTACTTATACGATGAGTGTTAGGGCATTATAAAACTGAACTTGAAACATGCTAAAACGAGACTCTACATCTTGCATATGCAACAAAAAAACTTTCAGCTAAAATGCAATAAAAAACTGTACTTGAAACAATTCCCAAGAGCCAATCAAAGTGTGATCTCTCAGGCCAGAATATCTCTGTCGTCTTTGATTGTGGCCAAAGCAGTTGCGTTAAGCCTGGATTAGGCTTATCTCTCACGCCATCACAGTTCACAGGTGAAGAAGGTGTGAGTTAACACATTTACATGCAGCATGAAAAAAACTAAATCGGAAAATTACTTTGAGAAATACCTGATTCAATCTGCATTGTTCAGGGATAGTTAAAAAATGTAATTACTCCTACCTTTAAAATGATTGCACAAAAAAGCTGGCAATGCAAGTCTATGAATAGACTGGGGTTAATCTATTGCAGTCATGTCTTCTTCAGTACCTTTCACCCTGACACGGTCCTGTCTGACCTTGATGTTTGTTAGTCTAGAATGACCCAGGGCATGTTCTAAGTCTACAGAAGAACGAGAATAAGATTTTTACACAACACTATATACATGACATCTCAACAAGCATGAAGAAACCTGTTATTCTATTGCATTGTCCATGTTGTTTTAATATAAAACAAGCCCAAAGCATGCTTGATGCAGTCTAATTCTTACAAAAAACAAAATCTTTCAGTCATGTCTTATTTTTATTCTTAGCTTACACTATATGGGGAATTACAGTACATAGAGAACACTGAGCTGACCACAAGTCCTTTGTGATGGCCTCTAATTGCAGGATATGTGAGTGAGGCTGATACACATGATATACTACTGATTGCTTGGCTTCCTCTCAATATCTTTGTAGTTCCTCCCTAGAGCTGCAAAAATGCTAACACACAAAGCTGGAAACTTTCACTTCTGGAAACCTCTTTTATCTCACCTGTCAGCAACTACTCACAGAGATATATACGATCCTTCTCCTGTCTTCTGACATGAGGTTTAATGGCACTGCTTGTTCTCGCAGCTTATTGTAGTAAGTGGGACACAGCAAACACAAAGGAACTCAACAGAGCAGAAAGAGGGAACGAGAGAATTTGGCAGCATTCTCCTGGAACAGAAGAATGACATTTTAATTTAGCTGGGAGTTAATAGAGCAGTATGTTTGCATTGTGGCGATCATTGTAACCACAGACAACAACTTCTGCCATGAACTGGAGTCAAATGTACATGAAGGGAAGACAACAATGAAATAGGACTCTAGAGACCACAAGCATCTACGATAGTGGAGAAAGCATTCAATTATGTAAATGACATTAAGTAGAAGTAAAATTAAAATTCAAGAAAAAACAAATGATCTCAATGACATGACCAACTGAATAATTTAAATATTCATGTAAATACTAGAGGGAAGAGTTTCAGCTGGTAAACATAAAAAAATACACATTTTCCAAGTGACAAAAACAATATGTTAAAAGCAGACCAAAGCATGAAAAGCTAAGCTGTACACATGGATGAAGGTAATGTGAATAATATTTGTCTTTTTTACAAGCTACATGTGTTTTGTATAGCTGCAACATTTTAGGGTTTTTAGTGACAGTCTTCTTGTGACAGCTCTTTGGCTACTTCCTCCTCTGAGCTGTGTCACTTCCTGTAGAATAGACAGAAGAGAATGCATAAAACCAAGAGCAACCTAGGGTTATCGCTTTATAAAAATTTCAGTTCATACTTTTTGACCGATAACATCATGAGTGCATGCTTTACATATAACAGTGTGTGTGTGTGTGTGTGTGTGTGTGTTTGCTCCAAGAGTCATTACCCCGGTTTACACTCTGACCACATCTAACCTTCATTCGTCTTACAGTTCATGCTTGCTGACTATCTTTGGAGGCAGTTTTATGTTCTGTGTCTGGGCTGATTTGGCCTGTTGTTCAGACTGACTTTCAGAGGATCAGGAATCTAAACATTCAGCTGAATCTAGAAAATCACCTGAGACAGAAAATCTCATACAGAAACAGTAAGAGTAGTACGGTAGTGTGTCCCCTGCAGAACAACTGACGTCAGTCTCTTCACCAGCTTTTAATCTGTCACTCTACACTTTCCTCAGTTGAACCTTAAACCAATATAGCGCTGCTTTACTCTCTGTATTATGTCCACTGTGCTATTTAGCCTCACTGGTCTGATTGTGATCAGCATTAACCCTGAAATGAAATAAGTCAGAAAAATATAATTACTTGAAATGTAAGTGAATGAACGATTTGACTTCATTTTACAGGCAAAAATATGCAATATGCAGATATTAAAGGGGTCGTATAATGCGATTTTCTCTTTAGAGTTTTACAAGCTCTTGGTGCATCTGCAAAGTTTAAAAGACTAAAGTCTCAAAACCAAAGAGATATTCTTTATAAAGTTTCTGACTTGTAAAACAGGGCTTGTTTAAACATGCCCCCACTTTTTTATGTCCCAGAGTGGGTTTATTTCAAACACTGCCCAAACGTTAACACACACAAAAAAAAAGACGACAGAGCTGTTATTCTCACTGTAGTGCTGCGTGCAACAGGTTTAACAACAAAGTTGTGATTGTGTTGATCATATGGAGGCTTTGTGTCAAAATAAGATACAGTAACTTTATAGGGTTAACAGCAGGTGATTTCAAGGCAACCCTGGATTGAAGTGCACTGCAAAAGCATCTTTACACAAGTTAAGGGTTACTAATAAAATAAGTGTATTCTTAATTGCTGTGCAAATGCATTTACGTGCTTTTGACCAGTAGTCAAAAGTGTTAAATGTCACCTTTTTAATGTAAGATGATTTGAATATATATATATGTTTATACATATATGTGTGTGTAACATGTATATAGCACTTGTGTATCATTGGTCTTTTGTTGGTTCATAATGTTTCCGTTTTCCTCATTTGTTAGTCACTTTGGATAAAAGCGAGGTCTGAAAAATTACCCTTTTAAAGAGAAAATGAGTATATTTGTTCTTGTTTTAAGCATAACCTCTCTTCAGCTTGATCGGTTTCTCAGAAGACTTGTATCTTGACTTGAGGAAGTTTTGATATTTGCCCTGAAAAACCAAGACAAATGTAAGATATGATCATTTTCTGTATTAATGTCATGACCTTATGAATTTAAGATTTTCTGCTTCGATTTGAGATATTTTAAGGGCAGTGGTTTCAATTGTGGTTTAAACTTTTAACGTGATGTCAGTCCTGCTCTAACGTTGAAACAACTCCATATGAGACAAAAACATCTTTGAAGTCATGTCTTATAGCCAGGGTGTAATGCATTAGGAATTATTACTGTAATTTAATTAATTTTCTATTGAAAAAGGGATTACTTTTAAATTCCTTGTAATTTAATTACAGTTACAGCTGATGTAACTGCATTAAATGCTGTGTAGACTAGAACAATTCTATATAAAAAAATAAATTGGAATGCGGTTAGTTTATTTCTTTAACTAGTATTATTTCTTAATTATAAGGCATTATGTTATATAACATTAATCAATACTTAGAATTAATATTCAATAAGCTTTTTAATATAAATTGTACACCAAAAAAAATTGTGTGAACAAATGGTTTTCAGTAAAGACTACTAATGTAAACGTGATTTGTCTACTGCACCCACTAACATTTTTATGTTTGTAAAGCTTAACCTGTTTAGTTTTAGATTTGTTAAAACTAATCTTGATTAGTGCAACGGGTTTCCACGCAAATTTCTAGTAAAGTCAACTAATTTGGGTTAAGAGTGTGAATGAATAATACTCTTTACTCTTATTAAATACTTAAAAAAAATATTAAAGGAAATCAAATTTATTAACCCATGGCGGTCTGTATTTGGAGTCACACTCAAAGCTGAAGTGGAGAAACACACTACAGGCTGATCCAACTCTGATGTCATGTCCTTAAAACAAGTCAGAATGAGTCTCAGTAGTGTGTGTGGCCTCCACGTGCCTGTATGACCTCCCTACAACACCTGGACATGC
>JAUCMS010000128.1:1454341-1473936 GCA_032357445.1 Enteromius radiatus | reverse complement strand
TGACACACTCCAGCCACATGAGGTCTAGCATTGTCTTGCATTAGGAGGAACCCAAGGCCAACCGCACCGGCATATGGCCTCACAAGAGCTCTGAGGATCTCACCTCGGTACCTAATGACAGTCAGGATACCTCTGGAGAGCACATGGAGGCTGTGCGGTCCTCATCAAAACATCAGCCAGAAAGCAGAGGAACTGAGAAGTGGTCTGTGGTCACCTGCAGAAGCACTCCTTTATTGGGGGGGTCTTGCTAATTGCCTATAATCTCCACCTGTTGTCTCTTCCATTTACACAACAGCAGGTGAACATGATTGTAATCAGTGTTGCTTCCTAAGTGGGCAGTTTGATTCACAGAAGTGTGATTGACTTGGAGTTACGTTGTATTGTTTAAGTGTTCCCTTTATTTTTTTGAGCAGTGTATTAGTACTTATAGAGTTTACATTTGAACCTAATAGGTACAAAAGTGTCCCTTTTGAAAAGGTACCGCCCCAGTGACAGCATTTGTACCTTTATTTCTGAGCGTGTGGAAAACAAAAGCTAATGTAAGGCAAAAAAGTCTTTTTTTACATGAGGACTTGGATTTTTCCAACTGTACTTTAACGTGTCCTTACTGACTACCCTGTCACTCTTTCTCTCAAGGCGAAGGTGTGTTTCGATGACGTTCAGCTGGAGAGAGTGTGTGAGTACCCTTCAGAAGACAGTGCTCTAGCATCCCTCCCTTTCTCTCCTCACCTGGGTCCGGAGGACGGCGGGAGGGATGAGGGGTGGCGTGGGGGGGAGCAGGAGGAAGACGAGGAGGAGGAGAGCACCCCGTTTGTGTCTCGCAGCAGCATGAACGAGAGCGCAGGAAGGGTTCGATTCCTAAAAGTGGGTCAGTGGCTTCAAATTACATCATCAAAATATAAACAAACCAACAATGCAACTAACAAACCCTATATTCTTTTATATAAAAGAAACATTGTGAATAAACTCTTTAGGTAAGGTCTGTGGAAAATGAATGAACGACAAATTCTGGTAATATCTTTACATTTCTGATAAAGTCAATCAGGAAATGAAGCAAAGGCTACTCTGACAATGACAGTGCACTATTAAAGGAATAGTTCACCCAAAAATGAAAATTCTGTCATCATTTATTCACCCTCAAGTAGTTCCAAACCTGTATGAACTTCTTTGTTCCGCCAAAGACAAAGGAAGATATTTTGAAGAAAGTTTGTAACCAGGCTCTTTTGGGTCACCATTGACTTCTACAGTATTTTTGTTTTCCTACTATGGAAGTCAGTGGTGACCCAAAACAGCCTGGTTACGAACTTTTTCAAAATATCTTTCAAAGAAATCCAACAGGTTTGGAACTACTTGAGGGTAAGCAAATGATGGCAGATTTTTCATTTTTGGGTGAACTACTCCTTTAAATGAGATTCTACTGAATGACTACATGTAGCATGTGTTTAAACTGTAGTATTAGGAGAACACGCATGCTTTTCTGTGCTTTACAATGTAAATATAAAGCTCATATTTTGACTTTATCAGTGTTTTTGCTTGCACTGCTCTTAAAGGGATAGTTCACTCAAAAATGAATGAAAAAGAAACGGAAGAAGGAAAAAAGGCAATGTACTCACACTCAGGCATTCTGAGATTAGGATGAGTTTGTTTCTTCATCAGGTTTAGAGCATCAGTGTTTCAGCAGTGGATGCTCTGCAGTGAATGGGTGCCGTCAGAATGAGAGCTGATAAAAACAACATAATAATACACACCACTTCATCAGTTTACATCTGGAGAAGACAAAAGAAACAAATCCACAATAATGCTTCCTCCAGTGTACTTTTTAACAAATTTTGCATGAACTTCCTTTAAAATAGCTATTGCATTATGTGCTGTTATAATTATTTGAAATAAAATTGTACACTATCTAATGTTTAGGGTTGTGCCAAAATTCAGAATTGAAGAACTGACTGTCTTTCAGTTGATGAAAGAATCAGAATTGAATTGGCCTCAACAAAGCTTGAACTGGAACGACAGAAAGTGGAAACTGTTACTTAAATAATATTCAAAGAAATCCAGTACAGATAATGAGTTCTGTCTGAATCAGGCACAATCCTGCTTCAGTCAAAAACATATTCAAAGAAATATTTTTACATATTATTTTCTCTGTCTTTTCCCCCAGATGAATCCTGTAAGCGACTTTCCAAATGACAAACCATGGCATCCTTTAGATTTTCAATTCTTTACATTTGCAGGAGGTGTAAGTAATGAAGAAGCTTGTTTTTTGTTTTTTTTATAAAATTTGTTTTAAAAAATTATATATTTTTTGTATATTATTTAGTTTTGCTTGTCCAAACAGAGAAGGATTATTTTAATTGAATTATTTCTCATGTTCAGAGATGAATAAATCTAATTAGTAAGTGCTGCTCTGATTCACAGAAAACTGTCCTCAGGTCTGATAAGACGGTTTGCACAATTCAAGTTTTACAGTAATATAAAAAACTTTATGTTCTGAATGCTTTGTTCATCTTAAAATGAAATGTTAAGAAATAACTGGAATAGACAACGTTTTATTTTTATTCATAAATGAACTGACAATCATCTGATTGTCACATGTTTAGAGTTTTGTGAATGTATGATTAGGATGTAATTATAAAGAGTAGATTTAATATTTTCATGGAACAGTGATGAGATATTTGTATAGGAAATAGATAGGTTTTAATCATGTGATTGTAAAACAGGATTCTGACATTGCATATGGATATATGAGTGAGAGAGGATTGTGTGTATATGGATATGCAGCAGGGCACACTTGGATTTTTGCAATGCAATCAAATAAAATATAACTTTTGTATATTGTTTGTACTTGACTGCCGGTTTGTCTATTTTAACTTTACAACAAAATGAAAAAGCACCTTCAAAATGTTAATAAACATTACAAACAAACACAGTGTGTGTGTATTTTATACGTGTGTGGGCTGAATCTTTGAGTGACTGGTTGTTTTATTAATCCTATTACACACTATTGAAGCGCCACCTGCTGGTTATTTGTAGTAACTATGAGTGTTTCTTGACATCAAACCATCTGAAATATTAATGAGCTACCCATCTGCACAGTCCCTGTGGAGAGCTACTCTAATAAATCCAATTTACCCAATTTAATGCCTTTGTCAAATTTAATTACAGTTTTTTTCTGCTCACATCATTAGTAGCCGAGCTTTCAGGTGAAATTTTCCAGTAGGCTTTTTTGCAAAGTAGGTCTATTTAATTATGACACTTGTCCCATTTAACTTTGAAAAATTATATGGGCCTATATATATATATGAAGAGCAATGAAATCCATATTGTGACAGTGACATAATTTGCATACAAATGCTAATGTTAGCTTGCTAGCTTGCTATGATGTGATTTTACCCGCACTGTCTTGTATACTCTCTTCAGTTAGACTCGCATAACAAACACGCTCTGTCATGCGTTGATTAGTTGTTATTCAGCTGTTTTCACATTACACCTGCGATGCCAAAACACATATCAACTCATCTAATCACCTCAGACATGGGATCACGTGAGGATATGCAAATCTGGGAAATCCAAAATTTATTCAGGATATGGACTACTAACAGATAAAATAGCATAACTACTTGCAGATGCATGATTATAAAACCATTTTTTTTTTTTTTGATCTTCTGCTTTTAATGACATAAAGTTCCCGCCGAGTCATTTAAATCCTTGATGAGCGGGAAAATTGGTAACGGCTCTGCTCGCGTGTCTTCAAGACTATGAAGCGGACAAACCGTGTGCCATAATGTAAGTATAGTTGCCAACTTACATGCTTTGTGGAGTAATTTTCCAATGGTATAGTCATAAAACATAAACATAAAAATAGCACAACATTCAGTTTGTGTGTACCATTTTTTACAATGTGCTGATTTAAGCGGGGCATTTTCTAGTTTGTGAGGAATTTGCTGGTCTAAATCAATTACCCATGACGACCAATAGAGAGCAGCAAAAGACTGAAAACTGAGACAGCAAGCATAGGCCTGGTCCTCGAGTCTGTCATAGGATCCCAGGAACCCGTCCATCAAAACCCAATTTCTAATGTAAATTTCAATCAACATCCATTTTTACAGTGAGTGTTAAGACACCTGCTCATGATGGACTAGCTCTGGGACCTTCATCAGCTCTGTTCTTCTACTATAAATACTTAAGAACTCTTGTGTAGTGATTAAAAAGGGTGTAAATATATGCTCTTGACAATGATTCAATTATGATTCTTCTCTAAATTATGCATCATGGTATCAGAAATTTGACAGGGTTTGATCATTTTTGTTGTCCTTCACATTTGTGCGAACATATCAGAATCAGCATATGTGCTTAAAATAATTATGAACCATTATAATTACATGCAATGCAAAAATTGTGACAAAAACAACAGAGCAGGTTTTACATTCATTGCGCCAGGAATTATATTTTGAAATAATGCATAATGATATAGATATTATTATGCTTCTTCTTTTTTTCTTTAAATAATTTCTAAAATATGTATTAATTGCATTGCAGTTTTATTCTCAAAGTGATGTGTAATGCCACATTCTGCACAGTGTCAGTCTGATGTAATATTAGCTTGATTTTTAACTCAATGCATTTGCAAACATGTTTTTTGCACTTTCCTCTTATCATTTGGGGCCTATCTGAGCATATGCTGTGTATTTTCTCCATGGTAATTTCCACTTAACATGATTTGCGCTGTTTATTGTCAATTTGGTATGAAACATCTGCTTAGAGCAAAAACACAAATGGTTTTTAAGGCTTTAGGAGCCTCATCCAGTCATTAACAGATTGCTGTAAATCCCCTCTCTAATGATCTGATGGCTCCTTGTCATGTCTTTCGAAGGCTCATCTGATATATTCCTGTTCGTTTGATTAAGTTTTCTCAGAGTGTGTCTAACAGCTGTACCCGGAAACTTGCTCACATACAGATAGACATAAGTCTGTCTAAAAATGACAGCACATCTCTCTGTTCTAGCGGCGGTGTGCGCTGTAAGATGTCAGATGTGGCTTTCTCACCGTGCAGGGGGTTCAGTCTTGAAATAGTTCTTTTCCCAAAAGGCAAGTCACACCACAGAACGCGGATAGCACAGACACTCTCACCAGTTAATTACACCTCGATTGTAGTTCTGTTCAGATGCTTTAACACACTCCGAGTACCAGAGGTGTGTGTGTAAAGGTTTGTCAGATCCAGACATATCATTGCTTTACCTGAGCGCACCTTTGATGCACAGATGTGATGCTTCTATTAGAGAATACAAGAGGGAAAACATACCATAACTTATTAAATTCCCTTTGTAGTTTTGTATACTTTAGCTACAAATAAAATGTACATATTAAGTAACTTTCACTGTTCTCTTAAATGCATGTACTTCTTTTAGTGCCAAGCTCGCAGAATAACACATTTTATTGTTGTGTTGCACTGAAAAACATCATTTTTGGCTATTATTTATGTGTCATACAGAGCTGCTGTCAGAAATTTGTTTGGATGCGAGCTGCTAGTCACCACAATGATGCAATGGAGTCTAAAATTCTTCACTGCCAGAGGCTTCAGACATTCACGTGTCAAACCGTTAGGTACAAGCACCATCAGCCTGCAGGAAAAAAAAAAAGATTGAGTCTTAAAGGAATAATGGACCATCATATTTATTGATTTTGTTCTGTAATAGAGTACTGCTCTTTGTCATACAGTGATATTGGATGATGATTAATAGTGGCAAAAGTGCACCATCAAAGTATGATAAAGTCATTGTCTTTAATATTTGGTGTAGTCATAATACAACAGCTCCTTTTGTGTTTCTGTGAAGAAAGTAAATCTTGGAGGACAGCTTGGAACCACACCAGGATGAGAAAGCGGTGATTTAACCCTTTAGACAGCATTTATATGGGAGTGTTGAGTAGTTTTGAGTTTGGATGAATCCCAGGTAGTTTTATCAAGCTCTGTGCTCCAGAGAGATCAGCTGTTTGGGTGTTGAGAGGAGCTGTTTTTATCAGTCTGAAGTGTTTTCCAGAGGCTTTGTGGTCTGGTGTGGTGTAGCGTTGTGGTCAGAGCGAAGAACTGGTACCTGGAAGGTTGCTGATTCAATTCCCACAAGGACTGACCTATGAGTTATCACCATTGTGTCTGTTATCAAGACACTTAACCTCAGGTTACTCCATGGAGACTGACCCCATCATAAATTAATGTCGCTGCTCTATGGCAGGTCAAGTGACAAACACTGGTTCTGGTGTGGAAATATCATTTACATGATGCTTTATTCCACATTGAATGTGTTCCTGCTCAATAAATACATTTCTTTCTAGACCCCCAAATTTTAAATGGCATATTTACAGTGAGGAACATATATTTCAAATGGTATTTTTGTCATTATTTGAATGTAAAAGCAAATGCCTGCACCACAGGTTTAGTCCAGAGTAAGCTAAGGTTAAGTGCCTTGCACAGAGACACAGTGGTGGTCACGGTCATAGGTCAGTCCTAGTGGAGACCAAACCAGCAAGCCTTTGTTTTTATCCAGTACATCACACCGTTAACACTCATGAGATTAAACTCTCCTAAGATAGATGAACTCCCACAGATCACTATCAAGCGATGCATCCTCTGGTTCTCCCGTAGGTCTGTCATAACCGGGGCCAACGGGGTCAACAGTTCAGCTCCAAAGGAGCCGCCATCTGCTCCAAGAGGCATTTGATCACACTGTTGGCATGATGCTTTATATATATTTTAGCATATAAAAAATGCCTTGGTTATGTTTTTATTCATCAAATATGCATTCAATCTTATTAAAAGCGACAGACATTTAGAATGTGACAAATTATTTTTATTTCAATTTATAGCAATTTGACTAGTTTGTTTGTATTATTTGTGGTGCTTTGGAATACTTGATTCTGATTGGTCAGTGTTATCATTGTCCCTTGCGAAGGATTCCCTACATAGCTGTGATCTTCTAACATAATGAAATAGTTTACAATATTTAATTTACATTCATTTTTTTGAGAAACAGCTGCAAAATGAGGAACAGGTTGGAGCAATATATCATTATTTCCATAACAATGAAAGGCAATGAACAAACGTGATTGTGTGTGTGTGTGTGTGTGTGTGTGTGTGGAGCGGGTTATTCAGGATGGAGGTTATCAAGTGTGTTTCATTTGTTCCCCCGGTGGGGTGATGGACAGATAGCATCCCTCTTTCCCTGGGGCTCTGGAGGAATGGAGGGATGTTGTTTTTCTTTTTTTCCAGCGGTTTGGATCCTACAGGGACATCCTAAATCTGTCGGATGCTCCTCAAAGTGCCAGTGCATTGATTTCAGCCACCGCGACTTTCCAGCCCGCCGGCTACGGACAACACGCTCCCTGTACACACACACACACACTCTCTCCACTGGAACTTGTTTGCGGTCATGTTGGAAGCTTTAGTGCTCTGTGTGTCTGCTGGTGTCTCTGGGGAGAGCCACAGGGGGCGCTGGTACCGAACGCCGCCCCCGACCCGCCATCCTGACCCAGAACTGATGAAGTAAAAGTGTGGCGGCATTCAAAATGGACTATTGGCATACTAGTTACTGTACAGTAAACAGTAGACCTGTATGAAACGGTGACCATTATGCATCAAAGAGGCCATGTGGTCACATGACCTCCAAATTAGCGTTTTTTTAGTTCAGCAAATGAGATCATCCCTGAATTTTGCATTTCTGATCCAATTGTATGTACAATCATCTTAAAGGTGCAGAACAGGCTTTTGTTCATCTTTGAAACACAATATTTCAGTGAAACCTGTCCCTTCTTTGGGGGAAACAAAACTTTGAAGATCGTAAAAGGTCATAAATCCTTCATAAAATGAATCCATATGTATTGAGTGGTTTCATTGACTGCTTTATATAATGAACAGATCATATTAGATGCATAATAACTCAAATGATAAATTCAAATAAACCCCTAAATTAAATCTTTATTAAATTAAGACTTAACCAGTTAAAAGCTTGATTAATATGAATTAATTTAAAAATTCATATTTTTACCTTTTTTGGATCTTTGAGGTTTTTGTCATCTGGACTTAATATCTCTGTCTGATGAGTCTGGAATGACGTGAGGGTGAATAAATAATGGCATTATTCATTTTTGGATGAACTGTTCCTTTAACTTTTCATTTGATCGAACAGAATGATTAAATATAATCAAAATGTCATACTGGATATAAAAAGGTTGCATGGAGTGCATTGCATTGTGGGATACTGTAGTGCATTGCTCTCTGGTTGTATACTGCATTTTTTGACAAGTGTTTCTTCATGCATAAAGTTGGTTTCCATTCTACATGCATGCTAGTATATGCTGAATATATAGTCAGTGTTTTGTTCATCAAAATCAGTGCCGTGTGTTCAGTCTTATGCAGAAATTTGTTTTTACAGTATGTGTGTGTGAGAGTATGTGTGTGTGTGTGTGTGTGTGTGTGTGTGTGTGTGTTGTTCTCCAGCGGTAAAGCCCGGACCCTCCCAGGACGGCAAGGGGTGTCTGAAATCAATTCAGTGTTAAGTGCAGGTCTGAGCAGGGGACAGTTTCAGGCCCCAACACTGTTATTCACGCACTACTGACCCAGACCATACACACACACACACACACACACAGAGCAGTACAGCCACCAACCCACAGGCCAGGATACAGCTGGACAATCTGTGTGATCACGACCCAACACAACAGACCTGACCTCCTCAAATCAGCCTAAAGACTCAGATGAATCTGAGAACAGACTGATCTCAGTTCTTTCTCATTCCCCACACCTCCTCCTGAAGCTATGTCCATTCACTCCGTCCGTGTTAGAGGACTGTTTCACTGTCTGTTTGAGGGCCTTAAAGGGATAGTTCACCCAAAAACAGAGACTGTCCTCATTTAATCTGTCTTTTATAAAGCGAATCAAACAACACGCTGTTCTTTATATTTTTGATTCAAACGCAACTGGTCAAAAATTTTGAATATATATATATATATATATATATATATATATATTCAAATATATAATATGTTGGAGAACAAATGAATCATGGGTGATCAACTGCATTTGCTGAGAGATGTCACTATAAATTCCCAAATCACTGTTTTATGACAAGAGATGACTATAAAACATAACTTTCTCATGCTGCTGCTCTCACTTTTCATGATGCAGCATTTCTTAGAGCTCCTGCTGTTTTCATGTACAAAAGGTTCAAACACAAAGCCAGCGCAGTATAAATCCGGATCACTTCCTCTCTGGAAATCCCTTCAGGTGTCTGATGGCCCGGGATCAGACGGGTCGTGTTCTTCTCTCCTCGTTTACATGCTGCGACTCTCGACATGCAGAGCGCAGGTGAAGTGTCTATTGATTAGTGCAGTTCCTGCATTAATGCGTGTTAGTGTCTCAGTCGATTGACTGGTTGTAAGAGTACAGTTCCTGTCCTCCCAAAGCTCAGGGTCATGTGTGCATGTGATCCATGAGCTAAACGAACAAGACAAGATCAGACATTCTCTAGTTCAATCTCAAAGCACCATGACACAAGGAGAAAAGTTTCTTTTAGAGGTGTGGGGGAAATAGAAAAAAAACAAAAGAAACAACAACAAGCGACCGCAGCATCAATTCATATCTATATCAGCCACCAGATCTCTACTGGAATGAGTCACTCAAATACCTCCTGCTATTTAACTTACAAGTATATCATCTAAATGTGTGCTGTGTTGACATCAACTCCATATAGGCCCTGAATCAATTTAGTTACCATTTGTTTGCTAATGAGCATATTTAATGTTCGATTAAATGTTGAAGCAAGAGATGAAATATACTAAAGAGCTTGAGGCCTATGCTTTAGTTGAAGTAGCATGAGCCATGTTTTATATTTGTATATTGTTGGTATAGCAAATACTGTTGTGGTATTTATAATGTTTGAGAGACAGCCTCTGAATACACGATTACTCCAACAATATTTTTGGTCTGTTTTAATTACGTTAATAGCTGTTTTTTCATCTTTCAGGACATATCTAACTTCTTTTGCATGATAATATTTATATGAATATTTTATAGTTTATTAGCCACTAGGTAAATAAACAAAGTAAGGTAAATTATTTGCACCCTATACCAGTGTTTATGATTATGATAACACATTAAAATAATATAGGGAAATGATCTGTTTTACTACTTACTGCTGGAGAAAGAGTAACGGTCAACATAGATCACGTGTGCGATAATAACCAATCACATTACAGCCGGGACCTAACTGAATTTCTGTTAGTTGTGCGACGCTCGACTCGACGGTTATGGATGCCATAGGAATCCATAAAAAAGTTCAAATCAAAAGTAATACGTTTAGTAAACATCTTGAGGATTTGTCGATTCTGGTAAGCTGTTTCTTCAGCTTGAGTTTATAATTCACAATTCCCGCAACTGCATGATAAAAACTCAGAATTGCTCGTTATCTTGCAGTTTTGACTTATAAACACGCAATTGCGAGTTTATATTTTAAAATTCTGAGGGGGAAAAAGTCAGAATTATGAGATACAAGGTCGCAATTACTTTTTTTATTCAGAGGCGCAAACGGGTTTCAAAAAGCTTGCCTTTTATTGGCTTTTAGGTAAAATAAATGGAAGCGGCGCACATTCACATTACAAATGGCGTTCTGTGACGTTAAACATAAGGTGACTTGACGGCATAACTGAAAGACACTAAGAAAAAAAGTTAAAAAGCCCTTTTGTCTTCAGAGACTCGCGAACGCAGAGTCAGAAGCTTCTCGTGGACGCGCGTCAGCAACATCGAAGCGCGCGCGTCCGCGCAGATGCTCGTCACCGGCAGGAGTTGGTGCACGCTGCGCTTGGCGGATCGCTGATCCGGTCTGGGATTCGCTGACACGGTTGATGAAGGAGCACAGAACATTTTTAGCCCCGCTACCCCCATCAGTACCCCGCCCAGGGCAGATGATCTCAGCGCCATCAGGAGCTCAGCATCATTAGAAGGTGTTAATTGGAGTTAGTCGGAGTCTTCGCTTTCTGTCAAGAAGTCTGACAACAGAATTCATTAGACTTAAAAATACCGGGGCATTGAAATTAATTCAAGAGGGATTCGCTGATGAGGAAAGATTGTGAGCTGACAGACAGAACAGAGCTCCGAGAGGGTCCAATTCTCATTAAAGATGCCAAATATGGGCCCAACCTCGTGCATCTTGCTTAAGAAGTTTATCATCACGACCAGCATCTCATATTTGATAAGTAACATTCACACTTTCATTGAGCTTCTTCCGAAAAGTACAGTAGGAGGGAAGTCACTTGCCTCCTCAATTAAGAAAAGTGCATGTGAGAGAAATGTAAAAATGTTTAAAAACGACCGCTCTTTAATGATATAACGTCAGTTCAACCTTGATCAGCTGCGCTTTTAAAAATGATGTCTTCAAAACAACACCCAGATTAGTAAAGTGTTTATTTTAATAAGCTATTGATGTTTACTTAAGACTTCTTTAGGTTAATAAAACGCGTAAACCATGTAAAGAAAACGTAAGAGGCTTCTGTTCCTCGCTCATATAACATAAATGTGACCCTGCACCTCAAAACCGGTCATAAGGGTCACATTTTATAAATCTGGATTTATACATCATCTGAAAGCTGAATAAATAAGCGTTCCATTGATGTACGGTTTGTTAAGACAATATTTGGCCGAGATACAAGTTATCTGGCATCTGAAGGTGCCAAAAACAAATAAATAAAAATCTAAAAAATAGTGAGAAAATTGCCTTTAAAGTTGTTCAAATGAAATCCTGCGCAATGCATATTAGCCTATTAATATATTTGTATTAATATGTAGGCTATACTACGTTGTATGTAGGCTAAATTACAAAATATCTTCAGGAAACATTATCTTAATATCTTGTAATTTTTTGGCATATTAGAAAAATTGATAATTTTGAGCAATTTATTTTTGGCTATTTTTACAAATATACCAGTGCTACTTATAACTGGTTTCGTGCTCCAGGATCAGCAGTGCTTTCTGTTATTCGCACCAAATGTTGATCTGCATTGGAAGTACAGTCGTGCGGTCAGCTCTAAACGTGTTCAGCAGGGGGTGAAAATGAAAATGTATTTGTGTCACTTTCATCTAAAGCGCAAAAAATAGTGCCATAAAACGCAAAGAGAGCAAATGAGGAACTGCAGTGACTTCCTCTGTCACATTGACCCAGAAATGCGTTTCGTATGATCCGAAATAACTCCGGGAAAAGCTGCTGAATATACAGGCGACAAACTCCTGCTCGCCAGAACGCGTTCAAAATAAAGAAATGCGACACCCAGGCGTTCAAATAAAGACATAACGGTGCGTTTGTGGATGATCTGGAGATCGAGACCCATGAGGTGTTTTTGGAGAACGAGAAACGAAACGAATAGAATTTCGAAGAATAATTAGACTAGACGGTTCTTCAGCGCAACATTTAAAAACAATAATTCGTTTAAGATTTAGAATATCATCACAATAAAAAGAAACAAAACGAAATTCTAAAACCAATACTGATCTTCGGCTTATTGCACAAATTGCGGATCATTTTTAAGACGTTGAAATTTAAAAATGCTAAATATTGGATGCATTTGGTTTTAGACAGTGTACTTTATAAACGTTTTGCTCTTTTACCTTTCAAAACCTGCTTGTTTATTAAAATATGACTTGTATAAACTAAACGTTTAAAATATTTTAACGAATTTCATTGTAATAGTTTTTCTAATTAACAGGTTCAGTAAGTGTAATTTTAAATTTTAATAAAATACACACAGGAAAAAAAATACACCAGCTATCAATCACACAGAAAATGCTATAATTATTAACTAATTAAAAAGGGAGATACAATTGTTCAATGCAACAGTGAAAATAAAGACAAAGAAAGTATGAAAAGCACATTTTATTTCACCTTTCATAACAGTGCCATGAGAACATTTGTACAAGATACATCACAATCTAAAGTGCACAAATACTGTACAACAGAGGGATCTTAAATAAAAGGAAAAATCACATCGGGCTTCATAGAAAAATATGATTAAAAAGAATTAAGGGCATGCTTTAAAAAGAATCCAAAGTAAAAACCCCATTAAAATGAAGCATTTTTCACAAAAGAGCAAAAAAAATGAACAAGCACAACCGGGAGCACGAAAGCTTTGGCACTTGCAGATTAAAAGATTAAAAACACAACATGGGCAGATCACTTCAAACAAAATAAAGAGAGAGAGAGAGAGAGAGAGTCGACCCGAATGAGCAGTTCTTAAGGGCTTGTGTAGAAAGCGTAATAACCCATGGCTTTATGACTCTCTTTATTGTACTCCTCAGAGCTCAAGTCCTCGCACTTTATAGTAGGAGAAGCGTCTGTACTGGAGCCTCCAGGTGAAACGCGTCGCCTTTTACATGCCATCGAGTATCCGCTGGTGTCCCCCGAGTCTACGGCCTTCAGCACCGGCGGGGCCTCCATCCAGGGGCCGGTGCTGCCAGCCGTGGGGGCCGCCGCGGAGCTCTCATCCTGCAGTTTATCTTTAGAGGACAGCAGGTCGTCGGTGTACGCCGGAGGGCTCGGCCGAGGAGACCAGGGCAGGCCGGTGGTCATCTTCCTCTGGTACGAACTTCTGCTGCTCCAGCCGGCCGCCATCGAAGCGAAGGCCGAGTCGGGGTAATAGCCGAGCGCGTGCGGACTCTGCAGCGGGAGCGGCTTGATGCCATACGGCAGGAGGCTGGACGCCGAGTACTCGCTGTCATAGGACAGGTCCAGTTTACCGGACACCCCGCTCTGCTGGACGGGCCCCACGAACCAGCGCTGAGCCGAGGCTGATCCCCCGGCCGAGTCTTCACTCTGAGGAGAAAGCAGGCCGTTGGTCTGTGGCACGGCACGCTCGCTGGCGTAGAAGCGGTGGTTTTGCGGCAGGTTGTTTACAAACTGGTCTTGGAAGAAGGGCTGCATTGCATAGCGGGCGCCGGGGACAATCTGGTGCGACCGCGGAGAATCGGTAGGAGAGGGCGTCAGTCTGTCGCTCTCTGGAGCCGTGTACATCCTGAGAGAGAAAGAGAGAGGCTGTTAGCAGTGGGTCTTATCGTTCTAAAGCCGCACTTTTTGATCAGCTTAAATACGACGCCTGGGATATCAATCGATGCACGGCCGGGGAAAAAAATGTGCAGAAACATTTCACTCTCAGAAATTGCTATTAAATTTTACTATTATTTAACAGCAAGTAACACACTGAATTAAATGTTAAATTAAATTTTCAATCAGAGAGAATGAAATAGTATTCCTTGTAAAACATAAAAAAAGGTATATAAAATATATATACACACACACACACATACATATAATATTTACAAGTGTAGCTAAATATCTTCACTAAATAGGGGGGGGGGGTAAATATAGTATTAAAATATAAAAATGCAATATATATATATATATATACACGCACATACACACACATTAAATACATTTATTAAAACAAAATAGAAATAAAATACTTTTAATGCTTTTTTTTAATAATTAAACATTTTAATTATGGGCTGACATGAACGGTTGCATTTTTATTAATGCATTAACTATGTTAACTAATGGGACCTTGTAAAGTGTTAACCATGTGCAGTCCCAATTCATCCATGTTCACCCTTCACGCTAAAGAATGATCTGAACAGTGCATCGTATCGTAAATGCATCGAAAATAAAACTGGGAAATGTACAATTTTGTATTATTATTTAAACAAAAGGTTTTCAGACTCTCAAAGTCAAATATGGAGTTTAGAGTTTTTTTGCTTAGGACGTTTGTTCAAAAAAAAAAAAAAAAAAGAAAATGAAGGGCCGTGTTTTTGGAGAGGTCTCTCTGTGGCTTTGTGCAGTATGAAATGCACTTACGAATCATAATTGTCTCTGAAGCCTTTTGCGAAGGGGTTGTGGTCGATCTTGAGCTGTGTGATCTGCAATTAAACACAAACACCAGGAGTTCAGAAGCGCCATGAAATGCAGAAGTGGCTGCAGGAGGCTGCGGCTGCGTTTCTGCTTACGTCTGTGTTCTGGTAAGCCGTTACAGCGATGAACTGGTTTTCAGGGAAAGTGAACGTCTGTGTTTTAGCTTCGCTGCTCATGTCTTCCACACCATCCTCCGTCACCTCCACGATGTGCAGCCGCGGCTGGTACTTGTGCAGGGACTGCAGGACGATCATCTGTTTCAACACACACACACACACACACATACAGAGACACACACATCAGTGTTTGTGCAAAGTTCATGGCCAGCACTTGCAGTTAGACGAAGAGAGGTGTTAAAGCCACATACACAAGACCTCTGAGATGACTGGAAGTTTCTGCACACGCACACACAAACACACACATCCATCTTTATCTTTAAAATGGGCCAGATCAGTTCTGTGCAACGTGTACTAAAATACCAGACAGTAAATAAGTAAAGGTTCTGGTATTCCATCTATTTTGACACTTTCAGAATATAAAAACATCATTTTCCCACATTAACATAAGCTCTGCCTTGTTTTGTGCAACACAACAAATCTAATAAACAAAACAAAAAAAATACATGCACGCCTGTATCATATTTTGCAACCACAATTCTTGCACATGAATATCACTTGTCTACTAGAGTTTGAGTGTTATTTGTTTACCTGAGTATTGTTGTTATTTGCACCTTTGTTGTTGGTTAGCTTCAGTTTTCCGAAAGATATTTCTTGTCTCATCCAGTGTGCTCCAGTGTTTGGTGATTCTGGGTGAACATAAACCTTGTTTCCTATAGAAAAAAAACAAATAATGTTGAAGTTTTGTGAACGGTTAAATTATAACCTTGTCTAAACAGACAGAAAAAGCATCCGCCGAAAAAAGCAGCAGTGAACTTGAGCGGTAAAAAAGCTCCTTCGAGAAAAACAGATGTATCGTGACTAAGAGCGATTTGTTTTGAATAATACTAATACATATAAGAGAATAACACGTCCACCCCCGCGTGTTCTCGAGCGCCATCGCTTACCTTAAATATGAAACTTGTTCCAATGCAAAATACACTCATTTTTAAACGAAATGACGTTTTAAACGGTTGTGGGAAAATTATTAAGGTAAAATAAAACAATCGCGCGCATACAAAAACATTTTTGGTCATCGCTAAGCGATATTTTAGTTTTAAAATGTCTGGTTATTCAATTAAAGTATTTGTAAGAAATTCGTTGTTTTTGCATGCATGTCTGTTAGGCCTAAACCAGCGAATATTTTATACAATATTTAACAAATTCGTTTATCAACACAACATCAAATGGAAATTGCAATTCTATTCAAACAGAAAAAAATAGCCCAACTCATCTTTTCGATTTATTTTAATACACAGTTTGCATGTTTTTTTTTTTTTTAAATTACATTTAGAACAAAAAAAGTGCAATTTCAACTGAAAATATAACTGTTGTAATGCTGCTCGAATTAGCCTATTTTCTTATAACCTCGGGGTAATTTGTTCTTTCCTCACCTTGCATGTTGTTGTCCGCTTTCCCGCAGGTGACCCATTTTCCGCCCTGAAATCTCCAGTGGTTCGGATCGGCCAGAACAACCTCCACAAACACGTTATAATGCGCCGTCAGGTTCAGTCCAGTGATATTAAAACTCAGAAAGGGAAACATTCGCCTGCGGATAGAATTAATAAAACACAAATTACGAATTAGGACGAATTCGGGTTCGTTTAATCACCCAGCGAAACTAAATTCGTTATCCAAAGCAAGAGTATAATTTTATTAACTTATATTTTGCATATGTGTGTTTCAAAAACAATTTTAAACCGTGCGTTTGTCTTCTGAATTGCTCGGTTTGTAAGCGAAACTTTACCAACTTCTCATTCTCACCTGCCCTGTTTGGTGATGATCATCTCGGTCTGATGGCGGTGAAATTTGAGCCACAGCGGTCTGTTGCAGAGGTAAACCTGCGCCCTCGCCGCGGAGCCTGAACCGGGGATGGGCATCGAGCTCAAACCGGAGCCCGGTCCCGGATAGGACGGGTACAGACATCCAGGACCCTGTCCGAACTGATACCCGCTCCCAAACTGACTGCGGCTGGCGCACACGGCGGAGGAGAACCCGGCGGGCGGAAGAACCGAGCCGTAATGCAGAGACGACGAATACCTGGACCCGTTGGCGCCGCTGTACACCGACCCGGTTTGGCCTCCGTACGGGAAGAGAGAGCACGGGTTGGTCACGTCGGAGCTCGGTTGGGTGGAGGAGATGAAGTAGCGATCAGTGCCCAGCTCGTCGATGTTGTAACGGCGGGCGCTGGACAGCTCATCATCCCCACCGATCACCGGAGAACTTTTCCGCGCGTCCGGTGCGGCGGCGGCGGATGCCCCTGCTTTATTCCCGCTGAAGCTCTCGCTGTCAGCCTCATCCATCAACGCGCTCCCACCGCTCAAAAACTTCTTGGCACCGGAGCCCTGCTCCGCTTCAGTCCGGTCCATGTCCTGAAAGTCTATCTGCGTTGACCCTGGGCTGTTGTTGGTGCTCTCTGAGGACGACGACAGGTTATAGAAGGTCTTGGGTAAGTTTACAGATGCGCCAGGGAGGATGCTTTCTAACTGCATTCTTCAAAATACTGATGAGGATCAATCAAAAGCAGGTGGAGATCAATAAGTAGATCACACCAGGACGCGGATCCGTGCGCCCCGCAGCCTTGACCTCTGAAGCGACACCTCCGGATTTTCTACTGTAATCTGTGAGTGACAGAATTGTTTGAGAGAGTTTATATATGATCCTTCTCGAGGGGGCGGGGCTTTGGCAATTCGTGGCTCTACGGTTTGCTCATTGGCCCGGAGGCCTTCCTTTTCATTATACCATTTAAAACAAATGCATTTTTTTACTTGTTTAAATTTCAGGGCTATTTTTAGGGGTTTAAAATGTATCCTTGGTGGAAGAGAGGTATTATTCAAAATAATGTTTTGCTGTAGCCTATTTAATTTGGAATATCTACCGAATATGTAGTTTTTGACTTAAACTTTCCTCACAGAATATTTCAAAATTCGTTTACAGCCAATTAATGAGTGTTAATTTGAGAATGACATTGAACCCACAGAGGAACTTGACACTGTTTTAGAAGCACCGAAAACAAAACAATTAACGAGTCCTCCAGGCTGACCTGAGAACGGTTTTATCTAAATACACTGGAGCTCGACTGAACTTGGCAACCCAAATAATTAACAAACGATTAACGAGGAAACCAAACTCACCACAGACTGTCAGGAAAGACCGCCATTCCTCGAGTTTCTCTTGTAGTGGGGGTTAAAGTTGAACCCTCTCCGGCTGAGTGTGTTTGCGGTAAATCGCGCGCAGACGCGTTTCTCTTCTTATCAGCGCAAAAAACTATTAGCGGCGTAAGTTCTCTCTGCTGTTGACAATGAAACGCACAAGTAGTTCAAACATTCGAAAATTCAGTGAGACTTTAACGTGCAATTACCTTTAAGCATTTTCCTTAGTGTATTTACATATTTAAGTGTCTAATCTACGTGTTCTAATGTGCATGTCTATTGTGAACTCTTGTTTCAGCGTCTACATGATACGGACAAAAAAACTGCAGGAGATTGTTTTCGGCGTGCACGAGGTGAGTGTGGTGTGAGGCGCGCGCACGCGTCACCTGAGGGGTTCAAAAAAAAAAAAAAAACACCATGTGCCTATAGTAATGATAATATGATTAGGCTTAACATGTACACCGTTTTTAAAACTTTTTTTAAGTATTTAAAAATATGATCATTCTTTTATTCATGTGTATTATTTTAGAATTAAATAACATTAATTATTAAAATAAAATAAAACAGTCGTATTTTTTTCTTTAAAATTCCCAAGTAGCGAATAATACAAAATTACTCATTTAAATTACTGAATAAGGTCTTTATCTCTAGATTAGCCTAAATAGGTTTATGATTAGCCTATATGTTTAAAGCGCAATATTTGCTGCGTTTTTTAAAAGCTCGAATTAAGCAGGTTGTATTAATCAAAACGATTCAAACAATATCCCAACACATTTTCAAAACGACAGAAAGAAAAAAAAAAATCAACACGCAGGTCAACAGATGGAAAAACAATTGAGCCCCAGTTCACCATAAGGTAATATCTGATTGTCTTTATCATCAGGCGGTGGTAATAAAAAAGAGAGGGGCGGGGGCAAATCCCACCCGGCTCAACCCCTTTCCAAGCTCAGGGAAACCGGCCAATTATTTTTCCGTGTGAAGGAGCCGGTGATAGTGAAGGAAGAGACAGCCGGGAGGATAGAAACCGCCTTATTAAAAACCCTTCTGTACCACAAATATGATAAAAGAGAGAGAGAGAGACCCAGGTTTAAAAAAAGTGCACTTCCATAATGTACGTACACACTAATTCTGTACTTAATATACAAAAAATGACAATTTAGTACCTCATAAGGTATACTTAAGTTCAACTAAATGTACTCAACAGTGGGACATCATGAATATGAATTCATCTTACATGAAGAAAAATGGTTCCATGAAGAACCTTTAACAACCATAAAAGGTTCTTTAGATTCTAAAATCTAAGCTATCAAGGTTCTAAAAAGGGTTTTCACGACACTGCCATGAAATAATTA
>JAUCMS010000128.1:1446841-1449341 GCA_032357445.1 Enteromius radiatus | reverse complement strand
TTGTTTTTGTTAAACAAAATCACTGGTGAATAAGCTCACACCAGTAATGGTAACTGTAAAGACAAAGTTAAGTGTCCACACCAGAGAACAACGCTATTGTTTCTCTGTGTCTTTATCGTTATCGCTGTGGTGTGAACTCTGCTGTTCTTTAATATTGGGAACGATTTTTACAGCTGTATCTTTATTGTTATCTTCATAGCGAATGGTTTGAGTATCGATACTTTAAACACTCGCATCGCTATCAATACATCGATCCTTCAGGATCACTAGTCAACACTCCACCGAACCTCAAGACCCTCAGAAACCCAAATAAAGTTGAATTACAGCACATATGCATAGATTCATACCAACTGAGCCCAAAGTTTACGTTTCCTCGTAAACCCGCTCCCGTTCTGACCTGTTCACCATGTAGCGTGACCACCCATAAAAGCCATGTGACCCCCGGCGGCCAGAGGTCAGGAAGTACCGCCATATTGTTGTCAGAGTCCATCAGCGGCGGACCCACATGAAAGCGGCGCATTCCTGCTTTATGATGCGATCGGCGTGAGATTCATGAACGCCGTGGACAGGATTAATGCCGTACGTCTCATTAGAGGATCCTGGCGCTGAGAGCCGCGGCGGGAGGCGAGCTGAGAAACGCGGCCATTAGGGCGTCTCGTCTGCGCTCCCGTCTGCTTTCACCTGCGCTTGTCTGCGCTCTCATCTGCGTTATGGGGATTTATTTCGCACATGAAGCACATCCAGGCCCGTGGCATCTGCTGACACTCGCTCTTTAAAGAGATGGATGTCAGCGCTTTCCTGGAGTATCGGATGCCTGTTTGCTGTCAGAGCTTTTTGGGTGAATATTCAGTAACGTTAAGTGACCCTTAAATGTTCCCCGACTTCTCGTAACACAAACCGCAAACAAATCAATGCTAAAAGGGAGAGCTCAGCCAAAAATGAGAGCACTGCCGTCATTTACTCGCTACAAACCGAGCTTCTTCTGTGGGACAGAACACAATCAAACAATAATTAAAAATCACCTTATAAATCAGTAATAAATAAGCCAAAAAGGCAAGTTCTGTCATCATTTACTCATTTCCAAGCCTCTATCCGGAGCTTCGGAGCAAATCAAAAGAACATGCAGTGAAAGCTGTGACACGTTTTATGTGAATCTTTTGGCCCAGCATCTCTTTTTCCCAGATTGGTCCTTTTGATGCTTAATTGTAAGTCAAAAGGTAAATCCTAAAGAGTTGCAGAGTCTTCATGACAACAAAAATGTCAGTGTAAGTCAGTGAGGTCCAGTGATCTGGTCTGATTTCTCTCTGTTTCACCCACTCTGGTAAAAAGGCCAATGAGAATAACATACTTCTGCAATAAATAGACCAAAAGTGCATATACTCAATGTAAATCTGTACGAGCTCTTTCTGTGCAAGACGA
This sequence comes from Enteromius radiatus, assembly GCA_032357445.1. Classification (NCBI taxonomy): domain Eukaryota; kingdom Metazoa; phylum Chordata; class Actinopteri; order Cypriniformes; family Cyprinidae; genus Enteromius; species Enteromius radiatus. The sequence goes on along the minus strand of JAUCMS010000128.1, from coordinate 1,447,922 downwards.
TACAGTGAAAGCTGCTGAGGTCCAAAGTTGTTCAAATAACTTCTTTTGTGTTTCTCCACACATTGCTAGTGCATTGCAACTTTGTTACATGACATGCCTGGAAGGTTTGGGCTGCTTTCTCTAAAAAAAGTGTCCTTTTCATACTGTTAAAAGGCCAATCATAACCAAAAACATTAATAAATGAGATAAAACTGTGGGTTTTGCCACCATGCACTCACTACATGACTGACTTCTAAGGGTTTTTTTTTTTTTTTGTTCATAGAGGGAAAGTCAATGGGGTCCAAAGCTGTTTCTGTGTCTTTAAAATGTCTTCTGTTTTCCCACAGAAGAAAGAAAGTCATACTGGTCTGTAATGACATGACAGTGAGTAAATGATGACTTTTGTGTTACATGACATTTGGCGCATGTCCTCTAATACATCAGACTGCTGTGATTTTCTCTCTATTTCACCCAATATTGTACGTTTCATACTGGCCAATCATAACATCACAAATAAATAATGTGAGTTTTGTCACCATGCAATCACTATATGACATTTTTCTTATGTAGAAACACAAAAGAAGACGTTTTTTTGTCCATACGGTGAAAGTCAGTGGGGTCCAATGTTGCTTATGATTTGTGCATGACTCTTTTTAGTCCATCCGACCTGGTCCAGTTTCTTTCTATTTCACCCAATCTTTTTCCTAAAGACCAACATTTGAAAGAGTAAATAAGCAAAAGTTACATTTATTTAAATGTTTTAGTCATTATTTTGTGTCCAGTGATGTTTCTGTGTTGTGATCGGTCCAGATTCTCTGTTTTTCTGCCAGTCAACTGTAAGTTAAAAGGCCTAATGTAACATAGAAAGAAATAAACCAACCGAAATGTGCATTCTGTCACCATTTATGCACTTCAAACCGATTCAAACAGAGGTGGAAAGAAAATCAATTGCAGACTGTCTGGAATAAATGTATATAGATGCTGCTAAAAACAGGGTTCCCGCGGGTCCTTAAAAAGTCTTAAAGTGTCTTAAATTAAAATCCGTGAAATTAAGGTCTTAAATTGTCTTAAATTTACCGTAAAGTTGCTGTAGGTATTAAAT
>JAUCMS010000128.1:1422352-1438321 GCA_032357445.1 Enteromius radiatus | reverse complement strand
AGGTGCGTTCAGAGAACCGGATTAGTGAGCTCATAGTTAGCGCGATGATCTCATCTTAGATGTCTCAATTCATCTCGTATGTTTTAAGCGAGGTACGAAGAACGAGCCCCTGTCCAGGGAGCTTTCAAAAGGTACCGCAAAGTGTGCATATTAGTATACTTTAGCACCATCCCAGTGACCAATTTTGTACCTTTATTTCTGAGAGTGCACCTGACCTTTTTCACCAAAGGTACACTATACTGCCTACCAGATGATGGGGGCATTTGAAATGAACGATGAGAAACAGAATAAATTTCCTTGGTCTTGTTGCAGAGGGATCTCTGTTTAACTTGATGCATCTCAGCTTATTTAACTCAAATTGTCCAACTTAATATCGTCCTTTGAAACAACTGATCTCGCGCACAAAGTCAAATCCATGAGAGAAGGTCCAGGCTGTTCTCAGATCAGCTGCTGTGGGGAAATTCCACCAGCACATGACAGGAGTGTGTTGCTTTGGATCGTCTGTTGGGTGTTTGCGTTTCCTTCTGTGCTTGTAGGTTAGCCATGACGGGAGTCCAGACACATGCGATCTACCCTGAACATGCTGCCTGTGAGAGAGAGAAAGAGAGGGAGAGAGAGAGAGACAGAGAGAGGTCTTGGCTTGGGAGGATTTGGACCTCTCAGCCTAGAAACAGCCGGCCCAGTTTGGACTCAGACCTGGTGTTAATGTTCTTTTTTTCTCCAATACAAATCTGTTGTGTAGCAACCCCCAGATTCTCCTTTACCCACAAACCGCATGTGTTTTTAAACGCACGGCAACACACACACACACACACACACACACAAACACACACAGTCATGTTGCTTATTCAGGTATTCATGCAAGGCTACACTAGATCAAATTAGACCTTCAGTTTCCTTATTTTTTATGATCTACAAGTACTACAGACAACCAAATAGAAACAAAAGATGTTGTTAGGTCCACTTACTTTCTTGAATGTGCCATGCATTCTGAGGGTTTTTCATCTAAAAATTCAACTTTAAAAAAATATCAAAATATCAAAACATCTTCTGTTTTCCACAGAAGAAAGTCATGCAGTTTTAAAATGACATGATGGTCAGTATTTATTGTCCCATTAATCATGTTTTGCTCTTATTGAGATTCGTTGGCGCACATTACTTTTCCTTTACAGTTTTTCATTTGAAACGCCTCTGGCTATAAAGCAATATTCAAATCAAATTACAATTAAGTATGTAGAGTGGTTAAGTTTCGGTATGGAAAGTGGTTTAGTTTAGTTTCAGTATGAATGGTTTCCCAGTGTGGAAGTTAAATGTGTTTATGAACCGTGCAATTCATGAAATGTAAATGTGTCATTTATATATCGATGACAGGTTAGAGTTGAAAAAATAAGATAAGAAGATGTGTGAAAGACCTTTCTATTTTACACAAAAAAAAAAAAACTCTTTAGTTTCACAAAATCTTCTGATGTTATAAAAATCCAGAAACCAAAACACCAGAACTTTAATGAGACTAATTGGACTGGCTTTTCATGATGTGTTCTTTCAGACTAGTGTAAAGAAAACCTCCAGAATACACATTTAAACGTTAATTTGATTGCACTTTATATTTATTTGCGACTGTAGATTTCTGTAAGGAGTTTTTCCCCACATCAGCAGCACTAATATAAACCAAAACTGACAGTAATATCCTGAAGCCTTTTACTGATAGTGATAGGATCTATCTTTTGCCTGGTTTTGTTTTGCCATTTTATCTGTTTGCATTTATAGATTTCAATTACATTATACATCTTTAAAGGCCGTTTTCTCAAAATGAGTTTTTCGCTCACTTCAGAAGCACTTACATACAACAAAACTTAGAGTTTTCTTCCTTTCTGATTTCTGAAGGTTTTTACTGAGGAGTTTGGTAATATATAGTTCAGCTGAGTTTCTACATCATTTCTTAAAACACAGTGAAAATGTATTTTTAATGGGTGTATTTCCTAAACTACGAACTAATAAAGAGCGATATCCAAAATCCCCTCTATAAACGCATTTGACTTTCATATGTTAACAGAAGGTTAACAGAATCTGTTCTGCAAATGTCAGCAAATTTGTGCATGTTTAAACGTACTTCAGAGAGTTTGCAATACAAATGATGTTTTTTTTTTATAAGAAGAGGCTTTGTACTGAATCTGAGTTGCAGACTCTCTGTGGGTGTGTTTTGGTACTTGAGAAAAGCCTTTGTAATTGCGCTGGCTGCTGTTTGGGACGGGCCCTCTTGGCAAAGCACGACACGTCACGTCAGTCTTGATGCGTGCGCGATGAATAAGAATCGGCCCTGAGCTCGAATCGAGTGCAGAAGCATCAATCAGCTCAGAAAAATCACACCTCGAGCCCTCCACCCACGCGAGGGGGAGTCCTACATGAGGTCACCCAGCCTCTAAACCTGAGTGTGGGAGGTGTTGAGACGACCGGGCAACAAAAGAGGGAAAGAGAAAGAAAGACAGACAGTGAGCGAGAGAAAGAGAGAGCGCGACAATTGTGGTGGGCTGCATTGAACACCACAAATCTGTGCTTTCATTTTCACTCTGTTCATGCTGGTGTTAATCGATGCACATTTACACAATAGCACATGCAGTGCATGTGTATGTTTACAGATGTCTCATGCTGCATGCAAATGATATGCATTTACACATAACTGATGCAAATACGACTTATGTTTTTCTTGCAGTTGTAGAATGAGTTATTTGGGTTTTTGTTTTCCAGTGAACTAATGGAATGCATTGATGAGCATGTTTTTCATGGTTTTTATTTACATGCCTATTTTGGTGTTTTTAAGATAAATTGATCTTCATCAGATCTTAAGACAGTCAGATTTTTTTGCAGCGTGTGTAGTTTTTATTCACAGGCGCATCAGAATTATGACTCACCAGCAGAGGAAATACTGAGGTGTGTAACTAACTAGCATGTTAAGTGTAAACATTTGACAATCTGTCTGATAAATGAATGTTGTGCGTGGCAGACTTTTAACAATTAATAGCAGGTGGACAAAGTAGCAATGAATTCTATAAAAATATATATTTTCCATTTTTTAAGTGTTTTACATTTTTATATGTGACTCAATGTTAATTTTTTTAATGCAGTTTTCTTTTATTTCCTTTACTGTAAATAAATATTAGCAGTAACCTATGTCTTATATATGTCTTAAATATATAATTTAAGTGAAATTCAGCTTTATTTTTATGTCAGTTTCATGTAATTTAAGTTGAAATTAGTTGTACAACCACGCTGATTATATATGAATTGAAAGTAATGAAGTATACATTTAAATAAGTGGAGCTTTTTAGTGCTATTTTATGCAATAATTTGTCTTCTTGTAACTTTTTTAACTGATTTGTAAATACATTTTGATTTCGCTTAATTTAAATCTAATTATTTATTATTTAATTAAAAACAACAGAAAGTCCCACCATGATAGAAAAATGATGTGTATATTTACCAACTTAAAACATATTTCAGGATAAATTTATAGTGAGCTAAATATAATAAAAAAAAATAAAAACTGTACAAAAATAAAGTAAATCAAGCATTTTTTTTGAATTGGAAAATTGCAGAAAGAGTTACTTTCTATTGTTTGTAATTAGCCTGTATAACAACAATAGAAATGCATGCAATGTTAACGTGTGTGTGTGTGTGTGTGTGTGTTGTTGTTCAGCAGGTATAGTGAGGGGTGAGCACCCGTGGTTGGTTGACCTTTGTGTGCAGTAATTTGTGTGGATTGGTTCACCTGTGGTGGTGAGTTCTGGTTAAGTCAAGTGATCTGGAGGTGTGTGGGTGACCAGAATGTTCAACCCACCTGCGGCTCAGCGCTGTGACTCACCCGCACTTGCTGCTTTCTTCTGATCTACTGTCACATGCTGCCCTGAAGTCATGGACCTGAGCCATTTCTACAGACCAGACCACCAGGATGAAAGACTCGTTTGACACGCAGCGCTAAGAAACCAGTCAACAAGCACTCAGAGCACTCACCCTCCACAGCGTCTAACAGAAGAACACAGGTAAAAATGCCTGTTCTTAAGCCGTTTATGAGGTTTTGGGGTTTAAAGCAGCAGGTGTGGGTGGGGTTTAAAGTGACTCATCAACTAAAGACAAATCATGTTTATGAAATGGATAGTTTAAGTAACAGGGTTATCACAGTTAACTAAAACAAACAAAAAAACAGTTGGCACTTGAAAAAAAAACAAAAAGAAAATGTGTTGTCAAATGATTGATTACCCTTAATCTCATCCTATTTTTGTTTAAATAATATATATATGTGTGTGTGCTTTGTATATTTATTATGTTTACATAAAAACACATACAGCATATATTTGGAAAATATATTTTCCATCAATTATATACTTTATATCAATTAGAACATGTATGTACAAATACATATAATATTTAAACCTAACATTTTTCTTAAATATATACATTTGTGTGTGTGTATTTATTGTGTTATGTGTTTGTTTTTATGCAAAAAAAAGATTGTTAAAAATTTTTAAAGCGATAAAGAGATGAGAGGGTTAAGGGTGCAAAAAGGGGGTTTAGTTTGTAAATGGATGGATTAAAGGAAAAAGCCTCTGCCAGGAAATGGGCTAATTTTGTACTCATTCTCTTCTTGCGTGTTATGACTGATCTGCACAGCTTGGGTCATATCTAGAGTCCTTGATCTCAGTAACCTGTATGTACTGAAGCTTTGACAGAATCACAGATATCACTGAGGAACTATCTTGTCCATTTCAATCTATTAAGTGTTAATCTCTCCTAGGAGAACAGAGCAAGGAGATTGGTGACTCGTCCTGCATTGCACAGGTTTCTGTCCAATCAGGTGCTCTCTAGAGTGAGAGTGACCCTCCCACTTATTCCACCTGCCATTATATAGTAAGTAAATCATGATTCATAACTGTATACCATGTAAATGAATGAATGAGTATCCATGATTAAGATTGGTGTAATTTAATTCAGAAAAGAAGGACTGATTAGTTCTTGACTAACTGCTAGTTCTTCAGACACGATCTGAACACAAGGCCTGTCACCACATGACCTCAGAGAAGTTATCTTTTGCTACATGCAAATTTTTTTATTAATATTTTTTAATCCATTTGAAATGTACTGCTTTTTAAATGATTTTGCATATATAAATATATTGTTTTATGTATTTAAAGGATATGTATTATATTATATTCCTGTGTTCTCATAACTTCTCAGTGCTGTGTGAATCATATTGTGTTGTTGTCAGGCAATTATTTATTAGTTTCTTTGTTTGTTTATTCCATCAATTCTCTAAACATCTTGTCTTACTCTAGATGGATGAAAAATCACTTTTTTTTTTTTAGATATTTTATTATTTTATTGTTTTTTTTAATGTCACACAATTTATTTTTGTAATGCATGTTTTAATTCTCACTGCTGTTCCCATAATACAGTTTATTTTATTGTGCTTCTCTTCTCTTTATTCTATAGCAGTTAACAGAATATGTTTTTTTTCCAGTTCTAGTTCTAGTTCTTTCAATTTTATTATATTTTACTACTAGACTCTGCTTTTTAGACATTTTAACATGTTTGCGTTTATTCTTGTTTTATTGAACTTCCTTCCATTAGGGTGTTATCTGGTATTGGACTGAACACATCTATAAAGCAATGCGTTTATCGCTCCCACATCCTCTGAAGTGCGTCACCTGAACCTTCCCTGTTCTCCGTGCCCTGACTCTGCGTAACAGCGGCGTGCCTGTGTTTGTGTATCATTTGCATTACTCCTTTCACCTTCATGTGGTAACCTGGCACAGCACACACACGCCGCGCTCACTCAACGATGACGGCCACACACACACACACACACGCGCGCGCTCTGGCAGGCTTTCTCGGGCCTGTCGGTCACAGGAAGGGTATCTGCGGTCGCGCTCTCCTCGCTGTGTGCGTTTATCTGCGGTCGCTGGCCTCCGGACGTCCCGACGCGGGTCAAACCCCCCGGCCTCGGCGCACCCTCGCCCTCAGCCCGAGCTCTCTGACCCGTCAGCACACACCCATCCTGGGCAGGCCAGAAGGCAGGCCTGGCCCCACGCCCGCTGATGTCATAATGGCAGGAGTTCTTCTCGCATCCGGATTCCGGAGTTCCATCGGCTCCAGAACCCTCGGCCCCCCTCGGCCCGTGTTTATGGTTCGGTCCGTCTCCGGTACGGGAGAGCAGCAGGGGCGAACCATCACATTTGGTGCCCAGCGTGGGGGCGGTCGTGAGCCGTGGCGCTCCAACTATCCCATGGAGCTTTTCTTCTGTCTTTTCTCCGTGATTTCGACTAACCTCATTTGCATCTGCTAATTAGATCCTGTTAGCATAATTCATGTGCATGACACCCTTTTGAAGCTAATGAATAGACACATCTCCAGAGTCCATAATGAGCGCCGCTTCCTCGTATATATTTTAGAGTCACAGAGCGTTTGACTTTACCTAGCAGACGGATGCGGAAAGTTTCGTTGACGATAACCCGTTTTTCCAGGCTTGTGGATTTCCAGTGTGTTTTATCAGCATGATCAAACTCTCGATAGCTATAATAATTGACTATATTGCAAAACAGTAGTGCATAAATAAATGGATATATGTTGATTTGAGTCTAAATAATTTCCATGTGAGAAGAATCCAATAAAATTACAATAAACTGTATAAACATGACTTTTCTTAATTGCTGTGGTTTATTGTTTTGTTTTATTTGCTATTTATTTACTTTGCATATTTGCAAACATTGATTTGAATGCATATTGTATTTGTTTAGCTTATTATTATGTTTGTTTTTGTTTGATTTATAATTTTATTTAATTATGTATTTGTCCATTTATTTATTAACTTTTTTGTTTTTTTATTATTGTTTTTTTTGCAATGGAATATTTTGTTGAGTGAAAAGAGCAGAAAGATATCAATCTGAATCTGATATAATTTTGTATTGATTTTTTTTAAATGAGTAATTATTTCATTCATTCAGTTTACTTTATTTGTTTTTGGAAATTAAATTGTATTTTTTATAATAGATATCAAATGTTGATTTGAATGTAAATGCTTTTATTATGCGTATCTTGATACACAAGACATAAAACCAGCACAGCTGTATTAAATCACTGAACCATTGGTTAGTAATATAGTTTACAGTCATTATATGTAAATATTTGAGCAGAGAATTAAACTATATTCACCTTTCAGAAGCGAGAGAGCCATTTAATCACTAATAGATTCTGAGATTCATATGCTCAACACTTGCATGAAGTTACTTTATTATTGTACTCAGACTAATGAAGCTACAAAATCTTGTAAAATGCGGTTGGTGTCATTAGTTTCTCTGTTTTTCAGACGAGTCTTCAAGCTCTCGACGTCAGGGTGGACGGAGAACAGATCCGCTGTTTGAAGCATTTCTATGGAGCTGAAGGTAAAGACTTCTTTTCCAGATTTTAAGTACAGCTTGGTGGATCGCAAATTATTTTTTATAATCATTTTTTTTTTCAAATTTGTATATTTTCACATTTGTTTTTAATTAACATACACTGTAAAAAAAAAATAACAGAAGTAGCGGCAGCTCAATAAACACAACACTATCCGTTGATTTCTGTTACCTCTAAACACAATGCAGTGAAGGGTAAAATTTGAAACACTGCTAAAACATCTGTTATACTCTATTATACCGTATAGAGTAATATAGCTCTCTTCCTCACATTATTTAGCACTGATTTTTACCACGGTAAAGCATCTGAATGTGTTCCTTGTTGTTGTGCGTCTGTGTGTCATTATGGCATGTATTTGTGCACATTTGTCCCGCTATGTGTTTGTGTGAGTACAGCGTGTGTGTGTCCGGGTGTGGGACCTCTCGGGCCCTCGGCGGGGGGCATTGAGTCATATGACAGGGCCGGGGGCCACAGGATGTGACATCAGTGCGGTCTGGGTATCCGTCTGCTCACGCCAGGCGCTTGATCTTTCCCATTTGGCCGCTCAGAGCTTGTGACGGACAGAATGAGTGACAGCACTCACTCACTCACTCATGACTAGAGCTCATTATCACCTCCTGATCTGTCTGCTGTTTCACACACACACACACACACACACACACACGCACACACACATATAGACTCATGCACATACATGCATGCTTAGCAGTCTTAATGAACATGTTTCATTGACTTGTGGTGTTTTTTTAAAGCTAAGATGATTTACTGATCATGATAAATGTTTTCAAAGGGAAACATTGAACTTTTATGCAACACCATGAAAAACCTTCAGGGATGCATGAAACTGGGAAAAGTAAGTCAAGTAAATTTGAGGTATTGATGCATAATGTGTGCTATAAGCATATTTTGGGTTAAAATCAAGTGTTTGTTTCAGGTCTTATAACTGGATACCAGTTCTTTTCTACTTCTCTTACTTTTTCACCATTTGTATTATTCTTCTGTCTTCACTGCAGTATTTAGTAAATAAATAGCCTAAATTATTATGAACTCATAATTGCTGCATATAAATAAAAGACTGAAGAATTAGAAAATGCTTTTTATAGATTTAGATAAAATATTGCAATAGGTCCCTGCTGAAACCGCTATTACATACATTTGTATTGAAATGATTTTTTTCCAGCAATCACAGCAGCATATTTTGGAAAACATTTTGGAATGTTCAAATATTTTTGATTTGCATGATTATACAGTCATGTGAAAAAGTTAGGACACCCTATTGAATTCCATGGTTTTCTTCATCAGGACACAATAAAATGAACTGGATCTTTTTCTAAGTCTTAAAATTTTGAAAATAAAGAGTCAAAGAGGAAAGACATCAGCGATGATCTAACGAGACCGAAGTAGAGATATTTGGCCAGAATTTGGTGAAATCCTGAAGAGCACATCAGCACAAACACCTCGTACCAAAAGTCACTCATGCTTTTGGGCTTGTTTTGTAGCCACCGGACCCGGGCACCTCACTGAATTGTTCTAGAGTCAAATGTGTGGACATCCATCCAACAGCTGAAGTTTGGCCAAGATTGGGTGATACCAATGATACCAAGCACAACAGCAAATCTACAACAGGACGGCTGAAAAGAAAAGAGGAAAGGTTTATAATTCAACATGATTCATAATTCACACATATGTGTGCAAATATATTTTTAAAAATAGATTTTGAGGTAATCAAATTATCAGAACATTTCTGCAAAATTAATGACCACATGTGATTTTTTTACCACTATGTATTTATATATATTCATCAGTCATTTCCAGCTCACACATGCAGTTTCTCCAGAACCCGCCGGTCCTGCTGACATCTGTCTGTTCTGATCTTTGCTCTGCTGTTTAGACACATATTTATAGATAAAACGCGTGGCAGTTAGAGACAGAGGGAAAGTTGTGTGGTTTAGCACCTAGATGAGGCTCTCATTCTAATGACAGCTCATCTGAGAGCAGAGTGCGGAAGAGGAGGAGGAGGAGGAAAGCTAAGGTGCATGCTGGGGGATTCCTCTCGCTGCTGGAGGTGTCTGTGAAGGGTTTGTGGTCACCTCTTGACTGCTTCTCTAACAACACCTCTCCACGTTCATTTAGCAGCACTGTGCTGTTATTATACTGAATCCATCTGATCATTGTGACATCATCAGCCTCTGTAATGACCATTGTGATGTCCGGTATAGAGTTGAAGAGGATATTCAACTACATTTTTCAGAATTTGTTTTTATTAAAAAAAAAGTCCATCCATCCATCTATTATTCTATCACTGATCCGTCCATCCATCCATCTGTCCATCTATCATCCAATCAACCATCTGTCCATCCATCAGTCCTGTCCTTCCATCCATCTATTCTATCATTGATCCATCCTTTCATCCATCTGTTTATCTATCCATCCCTCCATCCATCCGCCCATCCACCCATCCGTCCATCCACCCATCCATCCATCCATCCGCCCATCCATCCATCCATCCATCCATCCATCCGCCCATCCACCCATCTGTCCATCCACCCATCCATCCTACCATCCATCCATCCGTCCGTCCTTCCATCCATCCATCCATCCATCCATCCGCCCATCCACCCATCCGTCCATCCACCTATCCATCCATCCATCCATCCGCCCATCCGTCCATCCGCCCATCCACCCATCCGTCCATCCATCCATCCATCCATCCGTCCTTCCATCCATCCATCCGCCCATCCACCCATCCATCCGTCCATCCGTCCGTCCATCCATCCTTCCATCCATCCATCCATCCGCCCATCCGTCCATACACCCATCCATCCATCCTACCATCCATCCGTCCTTCCATCCATCCATCCATCCATCCATCCATCCGTCCATCCGCCCATCCACCCATCCGTCCATCCACCCATCCATCCATCCTACCATCCATCCGTCTGTCCTTCCATCCATCCATCCATCCATCCGTCCATCCATCCATCCATCCGTCCTTCCATCCATCCATCCATCCGTCCATCCATCCATCCATCCATCCGCCCATCCATCCATCCATCCATCCATCCACCCATCCACCCATCCACCCATCCGTCCATCCACCCACCCATCCACCCATCCATCCTTCCATCCGTCCTTCTGTCCGTCCATCCGTCCATCCATCCATCCATCCCAACCCATTGATCCATTGTTTAATTTCTCTGCAAACCTGAACACTCTTGACTGGATCACCCGACAGCAGCACGTGGTTGGGCGTCCTTTACCGAACGCGGCATCCTCCCTGCAGTCCTTGCTTCTTGTGATTGCTAGCATGAGTGACAGTATCACTGGAGTGTGTAATGAAGAGAGGAACGCAAATCTTGCGGCGTGTGTCTCCATGTCACCTCCCATCTGTGGTTAACCTCTTCTCAAGCGTGAGCCTTTACTGCAACTCACTTTCCCTACTGTCAGCTGTCAATCATCCACACAAGCCCCTCCCTCCCGCAGGCCCAGGGGCTAGCGCTAAAATGCTAGCGTGCTAGAGTCTAATGGAGTCTGATGGGTCTCATGGTGTTCGGTTTAAGACTCGGCCAGTGGGGAGGTTTGCATTGGGTGATTTCTGACAGGAATCATGGCTCCATCTCAGTGTTAGCTTAATTAACTCAACCGCAGCAGAGACTTTAAAGATGTTTTTAGGGTTTCGTGCGCTGTGTGGTAATGCTTTATGATGGGGGAGGTATTTTTGCAACTTGAGGTGTCAGAATTCATCTCAGCATTGCAGAAATCCATTAGCCTAAATGGACTACATCCTCTCTTTCATTAACATTGCACAACTAGAAGTGTGAGAGAGATAGTGTCTTATTGGAGTGTTTCCGATTGCAATACAACACTTCCTGTTCATGAGGAAGTGCAATTGTAGTGAATCTTTGCTGACTGTTGCTTGCTCTTAACATATCTCTCTCTGCTATATTCAGTGGTGAAAACTATTTAAAACAACCATTTATATATATACAGTAGTGAACATTTGAAGTGGATCAAAACCTTTCACTAAAGTTGTCCTAAAACATTAAACTTATATATATATATATAATTTTAAAATAAAAGGGAGTTCTACATAAAAAATACAATGTCATTAAAAAGGCATGGATAGGCTACAGTTTGAATAGAAATCTATACAGTATACGGTATTACAGTTTGTCAATATAAAATGCTAAGGTGAATTAACAGCTATCAACCATGCTGGTATGCAAATGAGTGTGTGAACTTGTTTATGCAGCACATTTTTTATTTTGGTTGCGCATATGCACCTGCATACCCCTGCACCCCTCTATCTATCTATCTATCTATCTATCCATCTATCTATATATATATATATATTACATATATTTATTATTATATCTATTTGAAAAGTTAAATTTTTATTAATATGTATTCACCTGATTCTGCTCTATGGTAATACCTTATGATGGGGGAGGTATTTTTTGCGACTCGAGGTGTCAAAATTCATCTTGGCATCACAGAAATCCATTAGCAGTAAACGGGCTGCTCGCTCTCTTTCGTTCTCCGTATGAACAGGCGTGACAGATTCGGTGTCTCATTTGAGTGTTTACCTATCGCGGTGCTTCCCGGTCGCGACTGTAGCGACTCTTCGCCGATGCGCTTGTTTTTAACGTGACTTCTCTGTTTACTTCACACATGCCGCTTGTTTTTCCGAACACTGAAAATACGGGTTAAGTGTGTTTGTGGCCAGTGCCACTCTCTCTGAGGTCTCTCGGTAAAGACGAAAAGGTTTTTTCGCGTAATGATAGGGATTAGCGTTTGTGTGTGCGTGCGCGACTGTCTCGTCCTGAGATCCGCGGGCTCATTAACACTTTCCAGCCCTCTCCTCTACGTGTGAAACAGGCCTATTGTTAAATGAACAGAGAAAAGAGGGAGAATTCTAATAAGCGCTTAAAATAATCTCATTTAGCGGCGCAGGGGAACGTCCTCGAACGCCGACGTTACCAGTCAGTGGTCATCGTTAATTGCGTGTGAATTGGTGAGGGCCGTTACCACGGTGCGCGTCGACCTGCTCAAAAAAAAGCCCGTCACTGACTTTGCAGAGATGTCTAAATTTAGGGCACCGCCACGCGCGACGTTTCTGGCCCCCCACTGGGGCCACATTGGGCCCACATCGCCTCACCAACAAACGAATGGTGGGCGACAGAAAGAGACAAGAGGGAAGCGTGCCTCAGTGACAGCTTGCTTTACCGAAGTGAACAATGGAAGTATTGTTCGGTAGGGGATCTGGCATGACACCTTCTTTGCGCTTTGCAGCATCTCGAGAGATCAACTTAGAAAATAGATTTCACTATGTGTGTGTGTGTGTGTGTGTGTGTGTGTAAAACATGCATATGGACGTCTGTGAAACACTGTCATTTTAAAGATTTACTAAAAGACAATTTAACTTCAGTCACAACACAAACAAAATGACCCTAGAACTAGTACTAGTATAGTAAAATGACTCTCTTTGTTTTAACTACTCTTATTATAGATGTACAGGGCATCAGTCTTGAATTAACTAGTAAATATCCCAGATTATCTTTGTCATTGCTTTGATACTAGTACTAGAACTGACTAGCATTTGTACAATGACAATATTTATCTTCCTTAAGTTTACTAGAAATATCAAATTACAGTACACAAAAGGGTTGCTGAAGCTAGTATTAAAACTAACCAGTACTGGTTCTCATATTGGACCTAATCTTGTTGTGTTTGTACCTGACTAGTTCGACTAGTAAAGAACTAATATTAGTGATAACTAGTACTGGAGGTCGTGTCTTGTTGTTTTAACTAGTGTTCTTGTATTTGTACAGTGACAATAAGCATCTGTTCAGACTGTACTGGTGAAGATCAAATCGTGTATGAAAATCCATTGTCTTTACCATTACTAACTAGTATTGTCTGACTGTTTTTAATATTAAAGATCAGATTATGTATGTAATGTAACTTGACTAGTCTGCTGATCACCAGATTGCATTATGTATAAATATCTGAGGTTGTTTTTTATTTGTATTAGTAGTAAAACAAACTAGCTTGTACTAGAGCTAATATCATTGTGTTAACTGTACAGTGACAATATACGTTTGTCTGCAGTTCACTAGTAAAGATCAGGTTATAGAGAAATATTGGTAACAACAAACAATAGTTCTACATCATGCATCATTAGTTTTAGCTAATGTAAATTTACTGAAACATTTACTGAAACATTTTAAGATCAAAAGTTGCATCTGTAAACTAACTTCGATGTTATTAACTAACATGAATACAGGTTAATAAATGCTGTAAAAATATATCACACATTGTTAGTTGATGTTAGTTGCATGCAAGCAAATGAGACTGTACTGAAAGTACTGATCTTATTGCATCTGTACAGTGATTAACCGGCTTAACATGACTAGTAGAGATAAGGTTAGTCATGAAGATCTTCATGCAATCATGCATTCAAATGTAAACACATGCTGCTTGTCTCTGTGACTCACGACTAGTTAAGTTCCCATTATGTATAGTTATTATGTACTGTATTATTGTCTAGTATTGGAGCACATATAACTAACCTTGCTTTAAAAATATCGTCTTTTCTAATCAATACTAGTTTTACTCCTAATTAATAGCTAGTATTCAGTTAAATTAATTTGTTGCAATGAACTAATAACTACAGCATGTATTAAGCTTTATGTCCATTAAATTTCAACATTTACCAGTGCATTTTAAAATAAAAAAATGTATTTGTGAACTTGCATGAACCTCAACAAAGGAAATGCCACAAAGTTGCTCACCGATAGTTAATGTTAGTTGCACGCATGCATGTAAACAGAATTTTAGTTGCTCATTGTTAGTTGCTGCTAGTTGCATCCTCTGACTTCTCATTGAATTTAAGCGATTAACTGGCTTAACTCAACTAGTAGAGATGAGGTTAGTAATGAATATCTTTATGCAGTCACGCATTCACATGCAAACGCATGCAGGTTGTTTCTGACCCTTGTTTGCTGATGTCATTGCCGCAGGCCACAGTGCATCTCTCTCTCTCTCTCTGGGCAGATGCTAAGCCCGCCCCCCAACACACACACACACACACACACTCACAATGCATGTTAGCTTTTGTGTGTCTTAATTGAGACCGCCATTCGCTTTAAAGAGCTCTTTAATACATATTGAACGGGGCAAGTGCTGGAGGTTAAATAGATCTTAATACAGCCACTTCATCCGTTCATTACGCTGGATCTCGGACTGGTCCAGGGGCCCGAGAGCGGGGCCATTAATTAGCATAGCCTCTGGGCCCCTGTAGTTAACATGAGGGGGAGGGCCGAGTACAAGAGATGGATGGAGAAGGTTAAAGCAAGGCGCGGATCCTCATTGAATGTGCTGAGAGCGGCCCAGCGGCGCCTCTTTCTATTCAGCGTTTGTTGTGCTTTCTGTTTGCTTTTCTGCTCCATTAGTTCCCTGAAGGAGAAGCGGGCCGAGCAGAAAGACTGGAGGTGGAAAATTAACGAAGGCCTGATTGGGGAGGTGGAGGAGAACATGGCCGGTTGATGGGGCTTTAAAGAGGATTGCCAAATAATTGATTGCTTTAGTTCTGCTGGTATTGATGAGGTTGTTTTCATGGGATTTAGTCCTGAAGACTGGGCTTGCTCACGAATACTGAGAAGATGGAAATTATCAGCTAGAATTCTCTAGGAGAAATAAATATAAATGGTTTGAACAGAAACAGCTAGGGTCTGCAGACGGATATTAGCAGATTTGAGCTAAATTTGGCACATTGTTTTTCATGCATTATTAATGTGTATTGTCCCTGATTAAACAAACAAACAAATAAAATACACCGCAAAAGAGCTACTGAATCTGTTCAGGAGATCAATAAGCAGACCTATAGATGAAAACTAAATGTTGATATTTTTAAATTGAATTATTTTTGCACATGCATTGTAGTTATTACCATATATTTTACACTTCAGCTGTTTTAACTGACTTAACTGACCCAGACTTCCTTGCTTGATTTATTTGTCTGTTTGTTTTACACTTACATTTATTTGGTTAAATAAACAAGCACATGTCATATATTTAATTGTGTTACACCAACTACAGACCCAAACTATAGAATGGATTTATTTCATATTTTATGAAATATTTATTCAGTCCTGTAAATAGCACAGATTTACATTTAGTCATTCAGCAGATGCTTTTATCCAATGCGATTTACAAATAAGGTTTGTTATTTAAATTGTATCTATTTTAAGTTATTTACAATTACTAAAAGCCCAAACTATAATATTATTTTGAATATATTTAATACATAATATATGGCATGTAATATAATACTTGAATATTATTTTATAAATGTTTATGTAATTTTTGTGCTATATACAGTGTAGTGTAATATATATTATTGATTAATTTAATCAAAATTAATTGTACATTTGTAAACATTTAAATTAGTGCTGTCAAACGATTAATCGCGATTAATCGAAACCAAAATAAAAGTTTTTCTTTACATAATATATTTGTATA
>JAUCMS010000128.1:1407693-1422252 GCA_032357445.1 Enteromius radiatus | reverse complement strand
CTCTCTCTACCCCCCCCCCCCCCCCCCCTTCAGATCACTCCTCTCACTTTCTCTCACTGTATATTTTAGCACTTTCTCTTAAGACTCGACTCGCTTTAACAAACACGGCCAAAAATCCAGACGACTCGCACAGAGAATTCTCTCTCTCCCTGTCGTTCAGAGCGGGCGAGTTGGAAGACACTCTCTTATCAGAGGAATTTCGCGCTGTATTTTTAATATGTATCTTTTAACACCTGTAAATGTCGTGTGTGATATTCCGGGTAACGAGTGTGTGTGTGTGTGTGTGTGTGTGCATGGTAATGAATTCTCAAAGGGGGAAGTCTGTGTATGCATAAATGCATCATGGAAATGTAGCAGCGCTCTATATGTGTCATGCGTTTGCGTGTTTCAGAGTTCGACGGCAGAGAGCCGGAGACATGTTTAGACAGCCTCGTTAGTCTTATTAATTAACTTTCTATTGAGAAACCTAGCCTCAGCTGCACAAAACTCACACGACTCGCAGAACGTGCAACTACGTCTGTGACATCTCCAGCTTTTCTGTTTTTGAAGACCATCTTTGCAATCTGTGCGTGCATTCATCTTGATGCATAATTATCGGTGGTATTTTAGTAACTGGGTCATTCTGAGGAAGTGACAGCTTTTCAGTTCATTTTAGCCTTTTACATTCATGTTTTTGGCAGATGCCTTAATGCGAAGTGACTTTTATTGCATTAAAGATTTTTTTTTTTGTTTGATGCATTTCCTGAGATTCGAGCCCGAGACCTTAGCGTTGCAAGCGTTCTGAGTCAAAGTTTTTCAAATCGAATGCCCATAAACCACCACAGAGAGACACATCCTCAATATTCAGCTTTTCTCCAGGTTTGTCCGCAACGGTTGCTTCTTAATCAATTACTGCCAAACACTAAGGGTATTTTTTGCACTACTGTACCTCTACTAGACTTTTTGAAATGACTTATCCTTGCAGTATGAGTAAATATCATTCATTCACATTCACAAAGATCCCCAGTTGTTTTTCTTTCATGAACTTGAATATTCAGAATGATTTAAGGTTGAATGTTAGTGTTTGAAGTGCAGAAATCAGAAAGAAGAGAATACGCTCTTTGAAATAAATGCCCTGAAGAGACTTCTGGTGAACACCTGTTGAGAAGAACTGTTGTTTTCTTAGCGTGAAGAACATTTGAATGATCTAAAGAGCTTTTTTTCCTCTGAAGAATCTTTTTGTGGAATGGATGTGAACAGTTCTTCTTTATTATTAAGAGTCAGTGCATTACATTATTTACAGTCAATAGTCTTGGGATTTTTTTCTAAAAATAATGTTTCAAAAAAAGAATGGTAATTTTTTTTTTTTTTTGTCAAAACTATAGAAGCTTGTTTTTGCAATGAGATAAAAATGTATAAATGAAACATAAAATTCTGACTTTTTGCAATTCTGTGAAAAAGTCCCAACTTTATATCTCGCAACTGTCCTTTTTTTCAATAAAATATCAGAAATGATAGATAAAAGATATATTTTTGTTATAATTTTGAGATTAAGAACTCGTAAACACCTTTTATTTTTTTATATCCCACAATTCAGATTTTTTTTTCCATTTAATTTACATTTTGCAATTGTTTTTTGGTTTCAGAATTGCAAGAAAAAAGTGTGAGATTAAAAAGGCAAAATTAACACACACACACACACACACACACATATATACATACAGTTATTTATTTATTTTAATATTAATTAAAGGTTTATTTTCACCTCATAGTCCAGAATATAAAATATAAATTCTAATAAACACAAAGTCTGTGCTGGGTGTGTGTTACAAATCTATTCAGAGAGCATTTTTTCAATTAATTCGTATCTAATTTCACATGTTTGTGTAACTGTGTGCTGCAAAAAAGCACATCTTGTATGTGTGTGTGTGTGTGTGTGTGTGTGTGTGTGGGCACAGACAGTCACACGCAGCCTTCAGATGCTGTAAGAACACAGTAATTAAGGTTCACCGTGATAACGAGTTCAACTCGTTACAGAAACACATCCAGCGTTAGACTCTGCCCAAAATCAGCCCAATTATTTCCCTGCGCACCAGACACAAACACACAATATCCACAATCGCTAATGTGTCAGTGGATGGTTTGAGATGTGAGGTATTAGTTTGGAGTTTCTCACACACACACACACACACACACATGCTCTTCCTTTGTTCTGTCCACATGCCCAGACAGGTTCCTCTCTATCGATCAGCGAGTGTGTGCGGATCAATCGCAGCGATCGATGTGTGATATGAGCGTGTGTGTGAGATTTTCACCTCCGCATGTTTGAACAGAGATGCGGCGTGTTACCGCGGCGACCGTCTCTCTCACCTCTCCGTCCAGCATCACATCGCTCCGGCCGGCTTTTATCCGCACATGCTCTCAGACGGATATGTGTTAATAGATAGGCTGTCTTATTTTCTCACTCCAGTGGGATGGCAGAGGAGAAGAGACCGTGTGTGTGTGTGTGAGAGACAGGGGTCAAATCTGGGGCAGGGGGCACAAGTTCATGTTTGGGGGGAGCGGGGGTCTGTCTCTCAGGACCTCAGGGGGACGTTTAGCTGTGATTGGCTGATGTCACGAGCGCCACTTTCTGCTCTTTAGCTCCAGATGAGCAAACCAGCAACCAACACACACACACCTAACTCTGCTGTTCACTTTTGGAGCTGAGTTTTACCAAATGCATTCTGTTTTGCTTTATTCTGTTCTGCTGTAAACCTTCTTGTGACAGTTTTATTGGCAGTACAGTTTTATTTTTTTACTTTATAAATAAATACATTTATTATACAATTAATGATTTATAAATAACACAATTATTTATTTATTCATTCATTTATAGCAGTTAATTTATCTATTTAATTATTTATTAACAAAAATACATTTATATGTTTTATTTTATCATTATTTTTAATTTATTTATATTTAGTTATTTTTATTATTTTTTATGTTTATTATTTTTATTTTTGTTTCTTTTTAGTTTTTATTGGGTAAATTTTAGTTTCCTTTGGTAAATCATAAAATGTATTTATTAATTTAACTTTTGTTTTATTTTATTTATAAATTATTTATTCACAAATGCAGAACACAGTGTATTTCCTTCCATTTTCTTTATTTCTTTATTTAATTATTTTATTTGTTTATCTTTTAGTTATTTCTTTATTTAAATATTTTTTTTAATATTTAGTTTATTCATTATAATATGTAGTGTTTTATTTTAATATTATTTGCTTTATTTCTTTCTTTTTTTCCTTCTCTTATCCAGAGCCAGCGGTAGATTTACAGCTGGATGTATTACTGTCAATATTTAGCATGTGCATGAAAATGTGTGTTTAGCTGTGAAAACACCACAGACCACCGCAGCAGATCTGATCTCGCTGTTTCTCATCTCTGTGTCTCACACACACAGGTGAGTGTGATCACAATGAGCCTTCGAGGAGTCTTCGTGTCACAGCATCAGGACCGCAGCATCACGGCTCTCCCAGGAGCTCTAGGAAAGGTTAGAGTTTACAGTCAGACGCACACAACGAGTATGGCTCACAGCCAAAGTGTCGCCTGTGCTGTACATCCCTCAGTTTCCTTTCTTCCAGCCTACAGCTTCCTCTTCCTCTGTTAGAGCAGAGGGATGATCACATGACCTCAGACCAGTGAAGGTGAACATCAATCTGAAAACACTTGACATTGAGAGACACAAGGTTACCACACACACACACACACACACACACCTTCTGTGTAAGGTGTGTCTGTCCCGCTGTGGGTCACTCATCTGTACAGACAACAGATGCTTCATCTGAACGTCCACCTGTAACACACACACACACACACGTTTACTCAGCTCTGTCGTAAACGGCTATTGTTTCTAGTAAAACTGATTGTCATACAGACTAAACTCAGGACTACAACTGAAAAGTGCTTGTTCATAACCTTTAACCCCAGGACTGCAGAGCTGCTGACCTCTGACCCCACTTCACGCGGCTAATGTGGCGTTTAGCAGCTCTGAGAGATGTGACAATGGTAGCCTCAACTGTTTACGCTAGGTTGTTTTGGGTGGTTGCTAAGGTGTTGCTAGCATGTTTTGGTGGTTACTATTCTGGGTGGTTTCTAAGTTTTTGTGGGTGGTTACTAGGTCATTGTGGTTGCTAAGGTGTTGGATGGTTCCTGTGATGATTTGTGTCATTGCTAGGGTGTTGCTAGGATGTTTTGGGTTGTTGCTAGGGAGTTGTTTGTAAAGTTTTTAGTATTTTTTCTTAATTCATTGGGATAAGATTTTTATGTATGTATCTATTTTTTTAAATGATTTTTTATTTGATTTTATCCAGAGCTAGGGTGTTGCTGGGATGTTTGGAGTGTTTCCTGTGATATTCTGCATCTGATAACAAGGTAATTCTGGTTGTTGCTTACTAGTGTTTTGGGTGGTAATTACGATCTAGGGCATTGCTAGGGGTGGTTTCTAGGGAGTGTGACAGTGTTTCGAGCAGCTATGATATTCTGGGTGATTTG
Organism: Enteromius radiatus; assembly: GCA_032357445.1. NCBI lineage: Eukaryota > Metazoa > Chordata > Actinopteri > Cypriniformes > Cyprinidae > Enteromius > Enteromius radiatus. The sequence goes on along the minus strand of JAUCMS010000128.1, from coordinate 1,417,737 downwards.
GGTTGGAAGAGTGTTTTGACTGTCTTCTAACTGGTTGCTAGAGTGTTGCTGTGATGATTCGGGTAGTTGCTAGGGTATTTTAAGTGGTTTCTGAGAAGGTTGCTAGGGTATTTAAGGTGGCTGCTGCAGTGTTTTCGTTGGTTTCTATAGCAACTAACGAGTAGTTGTTGAAGTGTTTTAGGTAGTTATATGCGTATAGTGGTTGTTTTTTGTTTTGGTGTCTTCAATGTTGTTTGTTTTAGGTGGTTTTTAAGTGGTTGCTATGGTGTTTGTTTTAGATTGCTTCTAGGTGGTTGCTAGTGTGTTTGGGGTAGCTGCTGTAGTGTTTGTTTTAAAATGGTTTCTAGGTGGTTGCTAGAATTTTAGTTTTATATGGTTTCCAAGTGGTTGCTGGGATGTTTTTGGGTGGTTGCTAGGGTGATTTGTTTGGTTTCTATTGTGTTTGTTTTAGATGGTTTCTACGTGGTTGCTATAGTGTTTGTTTTAGATGGTTTCTAGGTGGTTGCTGGGGTGTTTTTGGGTGGTTGCTATGGTATATGTTTTAGGTGGTTTCTAGGTAGTTGTTGGGGTGTTTTGGGTGGTTGCTAGGGTATTTTGGTTGTTGCTATAGTGTTTGTTTTAGATGGTTTCTAGATGGTTGTTGGGGTGTATTTGGGTGGTTGCTATGGTGTATGTTTTAGGTGGTTTCTAGGTAGTTGTTGGGGTGTTTTTGGTTGGTTGCTATAGTGTTTTGGTTACTTGCTATAGTGTTTGTTTTAGATGGTTTCTGTGCTGTTGCTGGGGTGTTTTTGGGTGGTTTCTATGGTGTATGTTTTAGATGTTTCTAGGTAGTTGTTGGGGTGTTTTTAGGTGGTTGCTATGGTGTATGTTTTAGATGGTTTCAAGGTGGTTGCTGGGGTGTTTTTGGGTGGTTGCTATGGTGTATGTTTTTGGTGTTTTTTAGGTAGTTGTTGGGGTGTTTTTGGTTTGTTGCTATAGTGTTTTGGTTGGTTTCTATAGTGTTTGTTTTAGATGGTTTTTATGTGGTTACTATGGTGTTTGTTTAAGTTAGTTTCTAGGTGTTTGCTGGGGTGTTTTTGGGGTGGTTGCTAATGTGTTTTTAGTGTTTGTAAGGTTGTTTGAGGTGAATACCAGCCCACACTTAGATCTTTTGGCTTGACCAACAACACAAACTAAACAAAAGGCCAAAGAATATGAACAGAATGGAAGAGAACAGAGCTTTAGGTGGTCACTCGCTCTTCCTTCCCCTCCAAACGGTGTCATATTTGGAGTGTTTGTAGTATCTGTGCTTCTGTCTGCTGGTGTCTCTCAGGGTGGCCTGATCTGCCCTACAGAGATGCATATGATTATCTGGACCATTGGGCAGCTCGGCCAAGGTGCCACCCTGTGCCTTCGGCTGGCATCGACAGGGCAAGGGCAAGGGCGAAGGAGCCGTGCCAACGTGAAGCTGCAGCTGATGGCATCATGCCTGGCCGAGCCCAGCGGCCACTCGTCGCTCGCTCCTGTGCCTCGTATCGCTGTGCTTGTGTGTGGCCGGAGACTCTGCACACAACAGATTGAGGACAAATCAGGATTTTGAATCACGAGAGTCTAGAAATTCACAGATCTGTTTTTATTTGTCACTGTGTTAGTGACAGATGTGTTTTATATCGGTTTAAAGCACTGATAGACGGTGCAGAATAAAGGCACTCACAGCCTTCACCACGGCAAGAGGTTTCAAAAGTTTTTAGTTTAGGTTAAGCTCTTTTTACTGTGGTAAGTCACTGTAACACACAGCCTCAAGTGACTGATTTGTTTTTGACAAAGACTTCAACAGTAAAATCATTTACACATTTTTTTAAATAAACAGAAATATTATTTTTAACGACAGTCAAATATATATAAAAACAAAAATAAATATTTCTTCGTATTTAATGTGCATTCTCCGTTATTCATCACGTCAGATATTTTATAATAATCTTATATCCTTTTTTTTTCTTTAATTGGCTGTTTTGCATCATGTGACTCATCCAATAATATTTATGAACATATGAATTCTAGATTGTGGCACAAATATATCATTGCTGTTTATGAATCTTTACAAATCTGCGTTTGAAGTTTGGTGGATTTTATACAAAAATATTCCAATGCATATCATCTGATATTAAACAGGTAATTGTTGTAAATTTGTTTTAATTAAAAGCATAACTAATTAAATTAAAGGCCTCACAAAATAAATGCTTTTAAATGTTAATGCAATTATTAAATTCTTTATTTTAAAAAAATGTTGAGGCAAAATAAAAAAATTAAGAATTTTACATATAAATTAATTAATTATTATTATTTTATTTAAAAATATAATAAATGCTTTTAAACATTAAAATCACTAAATTATAATAATTAGAATGATAGAAAAAATGTTTTTATGTTATCTTTTTAATATTTAAAACATAATTATAATTATAATGTTGTAATTTTACAAATTGTAATATAATAATATAGTAGACAAAATAAAAAAAAATAATAAGCAAAATTACAAAGCTTTTTTAAATTACAAAAAAATACTTCTAAGTATATCTATATAATATTTATAATCTTTACAATATTTAAAAAAATATTTTTGCATATGAGTTGACTGGATTATCTGTAAATACCTTGATTTCTAGCAGCGTTACCTAACACAGTTCTAACACAGGTGATGCTGATTTGAACTGTGATTCACGTCCATGTAGCAGTGGATTAGTGAAGGTACACGTACCTGAGTGAGAGCAGTGTTGCTGGAGGCACACACACACACACTGCTGTCAGAGGGAGTGTAAGACAGAGCGAGAACGCTGTTCTTCTCCAGGACTGCGTTTCTTCACACCTCCCGCTCGAGCTCCGCGTGCTGCATCTGTTTTCTCTTTCAGGACGAAACACGTCACGCGGTTTGTCTTTAAAACAGTGTTGCTTAATTAATACGACCGAAAGCAAGCGCAGCAAATGTTTCACAGCACATCAAAGAATAATCAGCCTCATCTGACTCCTGAATATTCAGATCGAGATGATGACAAATCACTTCTGTGAGTGCATATATATATATATATATATGAATGCGTCTGTTCCTTTGTTATTTACAAAGGCTAATCAACTTTTCTAGCTTAAGAGTGTTTTCGTGACCTATAGCCTGCTGACCTCTGACCCCTCTTCACGCGGCTGATGTGGCTTTTAGCAGCTCTGAGAGACATGAGGAAGCTGTGAGCTGATGTTTGCTCTCTGGAGCTGCTTTACATCATGATGCAACGTTGACTGATCCGAACACAATGCTAGGTGGTTGCTAGGGTGCTTTGGGTGGTTGCTAAGGTGGTTTTTAGTGTGTTTTGGGTTCTTATTAGGCTGCGTGTCCACCAAAGTGTTTTTAGCAAGCTGGACGTCTGAAAACTGTAGTTCTCGCCTTAAAGCGCAAACAACAATTTCACAAAACCCCTTTATTTGAAGGAGTCCTTGTTACACATTTATAGTACTCACTATTACAACATGCAAGTAACCCTAATCCTAACCTTTACCATATAGCAAGTACACTATTTAGTGTAGTGCATGCAAGTAATTAAGTGTATAATTACACTGTAACAAGGACACCTTCAAATAATGCTTATGGATGTCATTTTAATCTAGTTGCAGTTTTTGTCTCTTCTGAAGATTCACTCACTCTATGTTCAGCATGTTTGTCTAATCTCATTTTTTAATTGACTTTTCCTTGTTTTAAAGATGTTTTCTTTGCATTGTCTCTGCAAAAGACAAAACAGTAAAATGTAATTCATTCGTGTTTTCCGCTAGCTTAAGATCACATACATCACACATACATTTCACAACTAATATTTACTAGCTCTAAACATCTCTTTTCTTGCCTCAAAGTCAGTCTAGAAAAGCACATGGAAACTATGCTTCTGTTCATTATAATATAGATCATAACTTATATAGTTCTGTGAAATTATTTATTGGTTTGTTTGTTTTTAAACCTGGCAACCGTATAAAAATTAACCATGGTTTTACCACACACACACTAGCAGAAATGAATCATGTTTTTGCTGCCCTAACCACTGCAGCATAGATGTGTATCATTTGCGGATGATTACGCTGAGTTTGTTGCACGTAAACAGCTTTATTGAACTGTCTCTGTAACATCAGATCAGGGATGTTATTCATAATCTTCATGACAAAATATAGTTAAATGATGTTATGATCGTGTGAGTGAGATGCGTAGGTCATTACATCTATACCACACACACACACACACACACACACCTGCTTCTCTGAACTGCGGGAACTTTCCATGGACTTCTGTCACTTTTATACTGAACAAATGCTATTTTTTAATCATCTAACCCTAAACTTACCCCTTTCAGATCTAATCTAATCTACAGATAGCCAGTTTGCATTCTTACACTTTCAGATACATATCTTTTACTATTTATAATAATTTCTTCCCTCACAATGACTATAATTTTAGGTTTCACTGTCCTTGTGGGATATTTGGTCCTTACAGTGTAGCATAAACAAGTACACACACACACACACACACACAGAGAGACCTGCTCAGAAACGGTGTGATGGAGAGACAGACAGAGAGAGAGAGAGAGACAGGTGGGGGGGCTTCTGCCTGGTTAATCATAATGTAGTTTTAATTAAAAACTCTGTGTCAAAGGGTTTAGCTCGGAGATCAGAGCCAGATTGCAGCACGGCAGCAGATCACCGAGAGCACACACACACACACACACAGGCCTGTATTAAACACATAAGTGTGTGTGTGTGTGGAGAGACAGCTTGTCATGTTGATCAGGTCTCGGTGTGAACGAGGTATCAGGGAAGGACATCAGGCCAGTTCCTTTGGATTATTCTCTCTGTCCCGTGCGCTTGTTGAGGAGCGTTTGCCGGCGTGTGTGGTTAGTTACTGTGAAAGCAGCTCTGGGGTGTGTGTGTGTGTGTGTGTGTGTGTTTACAGCACATGTAACAGAAACTTCCAGCATCACTGATAACTCAAAAACACAAAACCAGAGGAGATAGTGTGGCTTCAGCGTGTCTTTGCTAATGATTTAGGTGTTTTTTATTGTTTGATGTGAAAAGTGTCTGCGATCTTCTGGTCTGTAGATACGGCTCAAGTTCCTCCTTCAACATCATATATATATACTGTGTATATGATCTGAGTTCAGATGCAAAGGCCGTCTATAATTTTCTTCAAAAATGAGGATTTTTCTCAGGCTCCTCTTTAATTGCAAAAAAGCCAGGACTTATAGATTGCCACTAGAGTAAAATGACTGAATCTATAAACAGAAGAAAGAAAATACCACTTACTTAATAAATATAGTATAATATATATAAAAATTTTAATGCATTATATACATTTAAAAGTCATTTTAATTTTTAATTTTTTTTTTTTTTCACATTTGGTGTCAACCGTGTTTTTGGTGTGTCGTAATCTAAAAACATTACAAGCATTAAGCATTACAAAAAGAGGCTTGATGGATGTGATGGTAATTGGACTCACAGTGTTTGTGAACAGAGTCAGACATCATGTGGCTTACATTAAGAGTGTTTTAATGACAGATTAAGAGGATTACAGTACATGACCTGTGTGTGTGTGTACAGAATATGTGAGCTCTGTTTCATAGGCTTCTACATAGACAGCACCCTTCTAAGGGATCATCCTCACTGAAATGAAACTTCATGACTGATTTGAAACACTTGTTAGTCTATGTGTCATGCATGCGATTAAAACATTATAAATATATTAAATATACAGTTACATTTATCATTTTTATATTTAGTTTGGTATTGCATAAAACTATAATTGAACCTTTTCTATTATATATTTTTTGTGTTCATTTTATTTTGATAGTGAATTTAAATATACATTTCTGTTTATCATTTTACTTATAGATTGCTCTTTATTTTGGTTTTCATTTAAATCTGTTTATACATTTTTATTTCCTATTATTTCTCACTTTATTTGTAATTATTTCCCTCAGCTTCACGCATGGTTTGTTTGGGACAGAGCTGTGGTGTGTGATGTTCAGCAGTCAGGCTCCTCTCTCTCTAGGGTTGTTGACCTTTAAGCAGGGGGCAAAGGCTTCGCTCCTGGGGCTTGAGACATCAGAGAGAGAGAGAGAGAGAGGTGAGAGACCATAAAGACCTCCTCATGAAGTCAAACATGCATTTGATTTGTGCCCTGCAGGTGTGCAGAAGCCATGATGCTCAGCGCTGAGACCGAGCTCCGGGACATTCACAGACAGCTGCCCATCACAGCAGAAGACGTCCAGACAGGTACAAGCCCTGCAAGGTCAACGCTAACCCTGACAGCCTTCCTGAACACCACCCTTGTCTGCTATTGGTCGCTCATACAGATAGCCCCGCCCCCGAACTGACACGATTGATTGAGTCAGAAGTCGTGTGTTAAACGAACAATGATTGACACTCAACTGCCACTCCTGAACAAATGCTATTAAACATGCTCACCGAGAACAAAATATTTGCTAATTAGAAATGTTTCCTAGATTTAATAACTGATCTAAAACTAAAACTGAAGCTTAAAAAAAGTGGTTACTGTGAATATTACAGTAGATTTACAAATTAAAATGGAAAATAGATTTAAAATTAAAAATTAAAAACAAAACTAAACAGTAATATTAGAGCATGAAAACTGAAAATATAAAAATAAAAGCTAATTTAGAGCACTTAATCTAATTAATAACTGGGAAGAAATAAAAATGTGACTGATATAAACATAAAATTTAATGACAAACAATCTTAAGAAATATATATATATATATATATATATATATTAAAGGGGTCATGTTTTTTTAATTATTTAAAAATATTTCTTAAGGATTTCTTACATAGTTAATGAAGTTTTTTATAAATATGTGAAAAAAATAAATAAAATTCTCCCCTTATTCTTATCATGAATCTATGGAAGCATATGTGTAGCAAAATTCAGTTTGCAATGTAATATTCAAAATGGCAATGTTTTTCTTATTTAAATGTACATTTCCATTACCGCACATGTGCAAAATTTGGTGCGGAAGGAAAATGAAATAATATTATTTACATTTGCCATTTACAACAGTAATCTTATATAACCCTAATTGATCTGATATGTGTAACATGTCCAAGCAGCAAAATGATCATTTAAGTGTTATTTGACCTAAATGTATTTAAACTAACAGTTAGGACACTTACGATTGCATTTTCATCATGACGCCGCGGGATAATTGTAGCAAAATTCAATGCGGCTTTGAAAATGTGTTCTGAGCTGACCACGCCCACCCTCCGTCAATCATTGCTTCAAGGCGGAAGCGTGTTACGTTTAGATCGTTTGAAACATAGCGGCTGGAGATATGAAGTGGAGCGTGAAGAGAGAAATAGTGGTGTTTTAGTAGATTTAAACGCATATGTAGGTGACAGAACTAGAACTTCATCTTCTGAAAGAGGTTCCTTTGTGAACTCTTCATGAAGTTGATCTAGTGGGCGTGGCCTATGGTGAGAAGACGGCTATTCTATTGGTCGATGTCTTGCTCTGGAGGAGGTGTTTATGCAAACGATTGTGCCCAAGTGATGTCATCTTGCAGCTCAGATCCAAAACAAGCTTGGTTATAGAAGTGCTTTGTTTATAACGAAGAGGACATCTTAAGCTCTGAAACTTGCAGGATGTTTTAATCTTATCTGCCAAAAGATCAAGGCAATGTCATGACCCCTTTAAACAGTGGGAATTGACTGACATAAAAAAATGAAATTTAAAAACAAATAATAATGCAAACTAGAATAGAATGCAAATAGTGCTAAAATAAGCGTCACACACAGCAGCTTTAACAGAACGTTTACTCTCCAGCAGGACCTGAAGAAGCCTTTAACCTCCACAGAATAACACACACACACACACACACACATTTCTATGCACAAACATACTGAGAACTTGTATTTTAACACTTGGCTGATAGAAATCAGTTTTCTTTGAACCCAGAGGACAGTTTGTTGGTACTTCAGTGAGTCAGTGGTGAACGTCAGTCCTGGTGTGTGTGTGTGTGTGTGTGTGTGTGTGTCCTTTATGAGCCACCCGCAGCTCGTCTAAACCGCTCGCTCAAAAACCCCATCTGGTCCATCATTATTGCCCTCGTGTGTGTGTGTGTGTGTGTGTGTGCGCGCGCGTGCATGTGTGTGTGATGCTGTAGGTCTGAAGAGATCTGGACAGGTCACCCGAAATATTTTTGATCTTCTGAGATCCAAACAAAGACTAAAAACTGGAGAAGGTAACAGGCGCAGTACTAGCGGTCTATCAAGTGCACTTTATATTTACATTTACATTCATGCATTTAGTTTGATGCCAGGTTACTATATATTTCAGACATTATGCAACAAAAATTAATTTTATATACTGAGTCATTTCGGAGACGGCAAATAACACATTGATATAAACATGCAAAGTGAAAAACTGAAATACGAAGTAATTTTTTATTTTTAAATTTGGAAAAATGATTCATTATAGTGTATTTTACACTTTAAGCTAATTTTGAGTAGAAATGTTATATCTTTTGATGAACATTAGACAATGTTTCTGGTTCTTTTGTTAGCAGGTGCATTGCATTGTGGGACTTAATGCTTTTTATAAATAAATATATATTAAACTGACCTAATCATTAAACTGAAGTAACAGCAAACCTAAAAAGTATTACAAAAAGAAAGCATAAAATAAAATAAATAAAAACATAAATATATATGAAATACCAACGTGAACAAAATTAAAATAATAAGAGAATAAGATAACTGGATAAATATAGTAACTACAACTGAGCGTGAACTGAAATAAATAAAACTGGCAAAAGCACATAACAAAATGATTACAAATTAAACTAAAATGAAAATAGAGAGAGGATAAAGATATTTAGAAGAGGTGTTGTAGCTCATTTAAATATAAACTCTGTCACTTTCTCTCTCACACTTTATATATAATGTGTGAGAGAGATATTACTGTTTATTTTTATTTAGTTTGTACTTCATCTTAAACTAAAAACTTAAACATTTAAGAGTTTATCATTTTGTAATATTTAAATAATTTGAAATATTATTAGTGCTCTTACATTTTTTTCTCATACTTTAAGTTGAAAGACTCTATAATTGTTCTTATCACTCTTGTTTTTAATATTGTATTATATATATATATATATATTGTATATTTATACTTGTTTGTTTATTTATATAATAGCTAAATGAGTGTTTGAAAAGTTTGTAAAAGTGAGATGTTTTATTTTTGCCATGAGTATAACCGTTGTTGTTGGCATGGCATTAAAATGATTTTGCAAATAATACGTTTTTTGTAGTCACATGTGCTGTTGTGCGCTGCAGTAGCGTGTCAGTATGCCGCTCTGAGCATGTATGAAGCGTGTCGGATACATCAGGTGTTTGCGTGTGCTCATACATGCTGATGTACTCAGCGTTGGCATGGAAACGTCTCTGTGTGTTTGGCACCGCGACACGCCTGAGGTGGGAGAGGCAGGTAACACTTTAACTTTGTTATGCTTTTATCTGCCAGGTCTGTGGGAGACCCTTCGCATGTGTGTGTGTGTGTGTGTGTGCGTGCATGATGTCACTGTGCACGTGTGTGTGTGTGTGTGTGGCCAGAATCCCTGCCTGCCACAATAATATAGAGCACGCTGTGACCAAACCCACCCGCTGCTATTACATTTTCCACTGAAGCTGATGCCCAGTGCACGAGTGTGTGTGTGTGTGTGTGTGTGTGAACCTCTGGAACGTGTCGTACATCCGATCGGATCTCCTGCGATCAGAGCTGTTGTGAAAGCTGCAAGCTTTACTAACCAGTTATTGCATTATAAATTAGCAGAAGAATTCTTTATTGTGATACATGTGATTTTTTATTGAATGCCTTTAGTAATATTACTGTAACTTCTCGTATTGCTTTGTTTTTAAATTCATTTAACAATTTAAAAATAAAACATTTTAAAAACGTATATTTTTTAGAGCTGTCAAACGATTAATCGCGATTAATCGCATCCAAAATAAAAGTTTTTCTTTACA
>JAUCMS010000128.1:1378901-1393133 GCA_032357445.1 Enteromius radiatus | reverse complement strand
CTCCAGAGTGCTCAGGACCTCAGACTGGGCCGAAGGTTTACCTTCCAACAAGACAATGACCCTAAACACACAGCTAATGACAAATAATGACAACAACTCTGTGACTGTTCTTGAATGAAGCCAGAGCCCTGACTTAAACCCAATCGAGCATCTCTGGAGAGGCCTAAAAATGGCCGTCCATCAATTCTGTGTTTTTCTGTCAATATGGGGTGCTGTGTGTACATTCATGAGGAAAAAACTTATGATTTTAGCAAATAGCTGCAATATAACAAAGAGTGAAAAATGTAAGGAGGTCTGAATACTTACCGTACCCACTGTATATATGTATGTATATATGTGTGTTTATATGTTTTAAAAATAAAGTACATTTTTTGCAATATATATATATATATATATATATTGCAAATGATGAACTTTATTTTTTAAATTATGTGTATTGGAGAACAACAATTTATTTTATAATGAGATTTTCCCTCATTTTAAATACTGCTTAGATTTGTGTGCTTTATTTGAAAGAAGCAGTAACATTTTTCTTTGCTCATATTTAACTGTATACACTATACTACTGCATAATTAAAAAGCATAAATGTATCTGATTGTATTTTGGTTTCCAGGCAGACTGATGAGAGCTGAGGTCAGTGAAGTGAGGTCAGGTGTGAGTAAATGCTGCTTCTGTGAGTACAGTAAATCTGAGAAATCACACATCACTTTAATATCTCTTTCCAGATTGGATCTTTAAAAGCCTGCACTTGATCCTTTGACCTTTGACCTTTGCTGAAACTCTCTCCATCACTTGTTTTCTGTGTTTCTGCAGTGAGTATAAAGTATTAGAGTGTGTGAACGATTCCTCAGATTGAGTCGTGGAGTAGATGCGTGTGTTAATAAGTGATCAGACAGTAACAAACCACATGGCAACCTTTCACAACACCTTAGCAACCACATAGCAACTATTCACACCCTATGGACTGGCACAGTGAAACAGAACTCTGTGTGTGTGTGTGTGTGTGTGAGAGAGTGTGTGGGATATATTAGCTCAAACAAACAAACAAATACATAAAAAAATAAATACAATTATAATAAAATTTAAAATATATATTTTGGTTGCCAAGTCAACATTTTTATACTAAAAAGTTCTATAATAACTAAAACTAAATATGTAAAATAAATATAAAAAAAAAATTTAATATAAAAAATATTGCAAATATATATTAAAAAAATATAGATACATTTAAACTATTAACAAAAATCTAAATAATTTTGTTTTACATGTATACATTTTTAATATATCATTTCATAAATGAAAATACAAAAGCACTAACATTACTGAATCCAATACATGTAAACTAAATAGGTGTATTTAAACTATATTTAAAATAAAAATGTGAAAAGAAAGTAAAATAGAATTCAAAATGTGTAATAGAGTGTGTGTCTGCATCTCTGTGGAAATAAGCATTTGTGGCTGTAAAAGCCCCGGAGCAGAATGAACAGGATCCTCTGAGACTGAACCGTGTGTGTTTCTGACGTGACCCGAGTCTAAAGAAGAATCTCCAGCACATTAGAGTTCCTTACTTTCATTTACACCTCTCCTTCACGTGTGTTCGGGGAGTTCTTCCTCCGGAGCGTCCGTTTGAGACAACTATCATTACTAAATCTACTGTCAACACACACACACACACACACACACACACTGCTGTCCTCCCCTGGTAATTCTGACACTGCCACTCTATTAGAGTTTCACATGTTAGCTGGTCATTATCGTTAAACTCCTATTGTGAAACACACACACACTCATTCAGGTTGATATTGCTGTTAGTCATTTTCATGTGACGATTTTATTGCATTACAGTGACAGACAAGTGTGCAGCTAGATAACAATTTCACCACACACACACACACTCACAGGTGTGAAATCACCTTCAATAAAACACAATCATTTATGCACGCAAGCCTACCTACACACACACACGCGGTTGCAAAAACAGAACTGATTTCTCTTCTGAAACCTTTTTAGTCATCAATAATTCTGCATTGATCTGTCATGTAGCACATATACTGTAGGAAACATAAACATAATGTTTTTGCAAGTTTAAAGGTGCATTGTGAAGTTTTTTTTTTTTTCTCACATCCCACTCAACACCCACTGTTCTGCCTGTACCTTAATCATAATGAAAGTTAAATGGACTTTTTATCAAGTTGTATTAATTTCATTTATATTGTCAATAATTAATTTAATTATGTAATTACTGATATTACATTTTAATGTGATTAATATATATATATATATATATATATTTTTTTTTTAATTGTTTAATTATATTGAAAGCCAAAACAAATTCCATACATTGTTCATAATTAAAGTAAATAATTACACAGAAGTGATAAATGACATTTTGATATTTATGTTTCATTGTGTATATATATATATATATACATATATATGAGTCACAAATGGCCAAGGAGCACAGGACAACGAGGTAAGGAGTAACACAAATATACCCAGAGGATGGATTTATTGAACAAAAATGGTCAGAAATAAAGTCACTGTGTTGGCGCCAAACGGCTCCTTTAAATCATTGAATCCGATTAGACCGTTAGCATCGTGACTAAATGAAATGCTAATTTTGGGACCACCAGACCCGGCGATCGGCTGAATGGATTCAAAAAACGATTCAAAAACACATCTGTATTACTTTAGGGATGTTGGAAAAGGAGCCTATTTCCAAAAAAAGTGGAGTGTTCCTTTAAGGCTCTCATACTCAGCAGCGGGGAAGAGTTGCGTTCTGTCTCGGGAAACGCAGGAAAGGCAGATCAGCCCCGGGCCTGTTTACACGGAAGTGCAGGGTAAGCAATGCTCAGTAGCCGGCTTCTAGGAGGAAAGGAGAGACAGGTTAGTCCGGTGGTGTTGCTGAACCCCTCGTGGGCGCCTCACGCGGCTTATCTGGCCGCGGGCTAACGGTTTGCAGCTGGGCTTGATGAGTCTTGCAGGTGCTCCCTCCCTCGTTGGTTACCAGGGCAATGCTGATTGGTCCTCGGGACGCTCGTCACAATATATATAGCAAATATAAATGAATATAGCTTATAAAATATATAACTTACAAATAAAGTACATTGCAAAGTTGTAATCCTTCTCAGACACCCAGTATTATTTACATTGTTAATAAAATAAGATTAAACGTAAAAATGTAAATATTAACATATGTTTATTATTTATAATGTGTATGTTTTAACAATTAAAAAAAATACAATCATAAATGTAATACATTTTCAGTGTGTTTCACGTCTCACTCAAACACCTACTTTGTGTGTTCTTCGTAATGAAATAAAACAACAAATTATTAAACCAATACGTAATAATAACCAATACATCTAAAAAAATTTATAAAAATGCATATAGGTCATAAAAGTTCTGTACTAATTCTAAAACAGTATTTGTAGCGTATTTGAATATAGAAGTAAAGCCTGATTCGTGATGCTGAAGACAAACAGCAGCATTAAATGAAGTTTGTGAGCTGCTGGAAAACTTTAATCAGTTTTGACACATCTGTGAGGCTTCAGCTATAGTTAGAAGAGCTGGCAGAGCAGCGTTTGAGAAAGAATGGGTGCGAACCTGTGGTCGCTTTATCATTGACACCAGCAGAGACCGAGAGAGAGAGAGAGCTGCACAAACACACTGACCTCTGACCTCCTCAGCAGGCCGCTCTATATATATTGAATTTAAATATACATATAAAACTCATACATATATAACTCATGTTATCATGGTTTTACTGTGTTAGCTGTATTTCAGTTATTTTCCAACTGCAGTTTGATTGCGAGTAATTGAAAAAGAAAAAAAAATTGTATTGTGTGTTTATATGATAAATAAACTTGTCATATATAATGATATATTTGTGATTTTAAATTGTTTTTGTATAATATATATATATATATATATACATATATAGTTATACATAACATTTAGTGATAATATGAATATGCAATATTTAAATTAAATATATTTATTTATATTTATTTAAATATTTTATATATTTTAATATGATTTTTTTATTTCAATGCAAATTATAAATGCAAATCAAATATACTTATTTGTACAATTAAAATGAATATATATATATATATAGCGTAATTTATTAAAATAAAAGTGTAATTGTGAGAATGAGGACTATTTTTATGTGACATTATGACACATTTATGAACTTTATTTTTGGACATTTAAGCTTTTTTCATTTGTCCATGCACACACATACAGACATCATCAAACTATAGCTCACACCCAACCCCACACATACATTCACACTTACACACACACACACACACACACAGTCAAGTGTTCTCCACAGTGCCTACACACATACACACCTCACACACTCCTACAGAGTAACACACACACACACAGCAGCATCTTCCACCCAAAACACACGCGACCTGTAGATGCTCTCACAAACACTCACAAACTCTGAACACACTGTGATATACGCTAAATCACAAAACGACCCTGTTAGTGGAAATACAGTTAATGAGTGAAGGCCCATGACACACACACACACACACACACACACACAGAGAGAGACCCTGATATACCAGATCAGCACTAATGAGCTTTTTCAGCGTAACACACACACACACACACACATCAGCAACTGACAAATAACATGGACGGGAACATGTTTTAATATAAAGATTAGTTGTAAAAATAACTTTATTACTGAATATTACTCATTTTCATGAGCTCAAGTTAACTGAGAGACTACAAAAGTAAAAATTCAAACACTACAACGAATACAAAATACATATTTACATACAAATTATATATAAAATATTTGTATATATGGACATAAAATAATTAAATCTATTAACTTGTAGATATAAGAATACATTTATTTTTGAATTAAATAGACATATTGTTTAATAAATTTTATTAATGTATATCATAATTATATTTAATTTTATTACGTGTGTGTGTGTGTGTGTGTCACTCAGGTTCCATATAGTTTCTCAATTAGTATGTGCTTATTTGGATGAATTATGAGTAATAACTGTTGACACATTTTATATAAATGTTTTTATGCCTTCATGTCGTCTGCCCACAGACAGACTCACAATGACTGTTTTATCATCTAAACACACTTATTGTTCTTCTAGATATTGTGTGTTTAGATGTAAATGCTGTTCGATTCAGAGCTGTGAACTCACATGTGGAACACACAAATGTTGTTTTTTGCTCTGAACAGGCGTCTGTAGCAACAGCAGCAGCTGCACTTCAGTGTGTGTGTGTGTGTGTGTGTGTGCGGTGACCATCATTAGTGACTGAACTCTGCTGTCAGTCACATGGTCTGGAGGCGGAGTCTGAGTCACAGCATGCATGAGATGGATTGACAGATATGAGTCAAGAGGATTTCATCAGCACACACACACACACACACACACACACAGGCTTCATATACACAACGTCCTGCGCATCCACATTCATTGTTATATATGTGCCCATCATTGAGTTTAGAAAACAGATTAACTGGTCAAACTATTCATTTGAAAAAATAACCTGCTAAAATATATTGAAATATTTAATCTTTTATATATAAAATATAAATAAATAAATGTATTTGATGAGATTCTAAATATATTCTTAATATTATGTGTGTGAATATTAATTAATTCTATTTACATTTAATTGCATATAAAATGAATTTTAACAAAATAACTAGAATACAAAACTGAGAATTTAAAAATAAACATAAATAAACATTAAAATCTCAAAAACAAAAAAGCACAAAAAATGCTGTTAAAACGGACAAACATTAATATATATATATAATTTGAGTGTATCTACATATATAATATATTTGATATAAATATAGTTGTGTGTATACTAGTTCAAATCAGATCATTTACAACTGACGATGTTCGATAAAAAGTAGACCTGAAGCAAACATATAATCTAATGCACTACTGATGATTCAAACTGAGATTCAGATCGAACCAGATGATTCAAATCAACTCATGTGCAAAAGCAAACCATTCCGAATGAACTGATTCACTGAAATGAATCACACTTTTCTACTTGATACTAGGAGAGCGTGTTGGATTTCTGCGCGTGCCGTACAATGTGACATACAAACTGTGATATAGCGATGCTACTTGTTGAGAAAATTAGCTTGTTACTGAAAAAGTGCCACTGTTTTGAAAGCGTCATCATGTTTAATCACTAAGCGACCGGCAAACCTGCTGTAAGAAAGGAGCCTGACTGAGACGCTGACACAGGCCTGATGCTCATCTCAGGTCACATGTGTTATGATCTTTACTGTATGGCAGTAATAAGCAAACGTAACATCCAGGTATTTCATATCTGCGTGAATCGACCCCTCTGCTTTGCTCTCGCCTGCTGGATGTGGATGTAAATGCAGTGGGTCAAATAGTAGGTATGATGTCACTTATTGGTCACTAAGCCGTCTTGTATGGGTTAACCAATGACATGATAATGAGAAATGGAACTCTTGAAAATGAAAATCTTGTTATTAATCTCTTACCCTCATGTCGGAGGTGGGAAGTAACCCTCTAAGGCGTCAATAACTGTTTCGTTATTCATTAGGGGTGTGACAAGATCTCGTGGCGCAAGATCTCGCGAGATGCGACTGGTCTTGCGAGAACTTGGTAATATTCTTGGTATGATGTGGCACAACATATCTCAGACGAGCTGACACGAATTCCTTATTGCGTCCAGCGTAGCAGACTTAGAGCCGGGGTGTGCTTCAGTTTCTGCGTTCCATGCTCGACACATGCGCAATGCCACCTACTTCAGTGGCACTCTTTTAGCATTCTTCTCGTGGATACACTGTTGTACGCAGACTTGAAAAATTAGGCTGGTTTGAGATGCGCCTTGCCTCGTCCTGAAATGTAGGTGAGAGTAGACGGCTGCAGTGAGGGGACGAGTGAAATAAACAGTCAAGACGGACACTTCTGCCCTCTCGGAGTGGAAGAGAGATCAGAGGCAGACTTTGCGTTATTCTCATTCGTGCTGCACTGTTAATAAATCAGTTCTGTTGCTTTTATATGAATAAAAATATAATGAACGACACACTCAAAGTGCTAGCTATTTAATTCCATACGAAATGCATATTTATCGTTCATTTATACTTTAATACAAACATTTTCTTTTTCTTTTTTTTTTTTTTTTGAGACATTACAACAATATCTCACACAGAGATTGCACTGTCATAGTGTTTGGAAATATGCACGCGTAATTTAAATACATAATAAGACGAAATCAGATTTTAGAACATTTTGACATCAGAGCAAGGCGGATGGAACCAGCATGCATCTCAGTTCTGCGCAGATTTTGCTCATCTAAACAAGCCTGTTTTACCCAATATATTTTATCACTGAGGATTTATTTTTAAAAAAGTCTAAAAAGCTTCTCGTCTTGTTCTTGTGAACCCAGTGTCTCGTCTCGTCTTGTGGGATAAGTGTCTCGTCACACCCCTAGTATTCAGTGATTGGTGCTTGCTCATTATTCATGTAGATTCTTCTTGGATTCATAATCGTAGAGCAATATCATGGTCAGCGAGCTCATGGTATATGGTTATCGTCCGTATTCAAATGTTTTCTCTCTGATCTGTGGCGTGCCGGTCTTGCTGTGTGATCTCAGTTAGACCAAATGCTGTGGATATACTGTAAAACCAAGGTATGTGAACTACGTTTGCTGACGTGCATTGTGCATTTAGACTTAAATTTGTGGGTCAACATTTCTGCTGCTGCTGCTGTCTTGTTCGTACTACATCATCACCATCATCATCATCATCTGCTGCTGCTGGAGGCAGTGTGTAACACTTTGGCCAGAATATCTGTGTGTGTGTCTATGTGTGCATTTTGATTGTAGCTCTTTTTTTTTTTCCCCAATTATGGATTTTTGAAAATTTGCTTTCATTCAGCTCTAAGCGTATAAAGTTATTATTTAAGAAAGAGTCGACTCTGAATCACTGTTTTATTTTGATGTTAAAGTGAAACATCGCATATTGCCCATTCTCTTGTCGAACTATTGATGTTGGTCTGAATAAAAATGCAATTTCAATCCTCACCACCAGGTGCTGCTTGTGGAGCATTAAAAGCTCTCAAACACTGCTTTCAATGAAATAAGGATAAGATGCTGTCTTCCCAGCCCCTGGTCAGTCTTATTCTCTCGTTTATTGTATGCAAGCATGTATTGTTTGTCTTGCAGTACTTTAATCCTTATTATTGATTGTATTAAATAAAGATTTGTACTTTTGATATCCAAGCCTGATCGCACTAATGAACCTGTGTGTTCCTTTGTGGGTTAAAATGAATTATAATGATAATTATTATTAAAACAATCAAAATTAAAATGAACTAAAATGCTTAAAATGCACTTAAATAATTTCTTATATTTATAAATTACTTTTATTGACACCCCAACACTAATATTAATATTAGTAAACAATAATAATAGTTCTAATAATAATAAATAATGCATAATAATAATATTCAAAATTAATTACAATGTTAAACAAATATTAGTATGTCAAACTTTTTTTTTATTGTTCTGTTGATGAGCATATATACATTTGGCAAACATTAAATTAATAATAATAATCTAAATTAAATAAAATGCTAAAAAAAACACACACACCATACAATCAATATGTCAAATTTAAATATTTCTCTCCTTAAAAAATATTGTTTTTATTGAAGAGCATACATTTATTAGAACATCTGAAATGTAAAAAATATTTTAATTTATATTAAATTAATACAATTAATATTGGTTAATTAAATGGACACTGATTAATAATAATAATAGTTATTATTATTATTATAATCAGGAAAATATTAATAACAATAATAATAATTAAAGCAATCTAACTTATTTAAAATACTAAAAAAAAAAGGATACAATCGATGTCAAACTCAAATAATAGTTTTCACCTGAATAAGTATTACTTTTGCTCATCTGAGATCACCAAATTAATTCTGATTAACTAATTGACCTATATTGACACTAGTTCTGTTAATATTATTGCTGAGAACCACAGCTGTATGACAACTTTTGATTGGGTTTGTTTTTAGTTAAAAAGGCCTTTCGCTAAAAATATCTGTGATGAAGATGCTAATGAAATGCAGTCGATGTGGACGGCAGAACCGCAAATCAGAAATAAAGTCATGAACTGCCCTCTAGTGGTGAGAAGTTCACTGTACATCAGACTCCAGTTACAGCGCTGATCCAGAGTCAGTTTCTGCTCTCTGTGTCTAATGGCAGAGATGTCAGAGGCCGCTCGGTGATCAGCGGCAGGTTGGAGCGCTGGGATTGGGCCCGTATCAGCAGCCGACAGCAGACAGAAGTGTTAATTGGAATAATTCTGAGGCGGAAACTCTCAGCTGTGCTGCTTAGAGGTTTTGCTCGAGAGAAACCACATGAAACCCAGCCATGGTCTCCCCAGAGCGCTAAACGCACCGACTTACACCAGTTTGCGCTTGATTCCGATGCAAACCATGAAGAATACAGCGGCGTACAGCGGGACGGAGGTGAACCGACCCGTCGTGGCGTGTTAATGTGCTAAAATTGTAAAACCATAGGAAGCTGCTGCCGGCATATGGTGGCACACATATACGCCCTAATAGCCGAAACCCACACCCAAAAAACACACACACACTGGCAACAGCATCACCCGTCCTATCCAGGAGAAAACCAATTATCTGTGCTCTCTGGATAACAATGCCCGAGAAACATCTGTGTGCGAGGCCTTACGAGGACCCACAGAGGCCCGTCCCTGCGTGCCTGTTTAATTTAAACACAGCCCCTCCGCCGGCTGGGCACCGGGTGTGCGTCAGACGCCCATACCCAGCTGAACGAGGGGCTCGTACCCCCGCGCTTGGCGTCCGGCGCGTCAACACAGACGTGGGGACAAATGTGGGAGCAGTTGTGCGTTCTGTACTGGTTTGGCGCGGCCTGGGATGGTTTGGAACGGTCTGGGATCGTTTAGCGGCGCTGAGCAGAGAGTGCAGCCAGCGCACATGTGACGCCCCCGCTGAGGGTCTGTGAAGAACAGCCTGTAGGCCACATACAGACCGCAGACACACAACACTAAAGATAGATGGATAGACAGACAGACACATGCACGCTCTCTCTAGACAGTCATGAGATATATATAAATATATACACTGATAGACAGAGACAAACAGATAGACAGAATGATAGATAGAGTGAATAGACAGATAGACAGAACAATAGTTGTTGATCGTGAGATTGACATTTCTCGTTTGGCATCACGTATTGGTCAAAGGGAGAGGGGGATGTGGTCTTAAACTGGTTTAAAAATCGGGAGCTTTATCTCGTCCCCCGGCGACTTAATCTGCGGGGTTCCGTCTTAGCTCCTTCTCTCTTTATCTTCTTCCTCTGGGCTCTGGTTTTAGGAAACATAGCATTTCCTTCCAGTGTTATGCCAACAATATGCAAATTTACTTGCCTATGACTATGAATACCGTCTTGGCTCTCTTAAAATGTTAACGTCTTGAAGTTATTGCATTCGGTCCCTCTGAAAACAGGGCAAGTAATCAACTCAACCTCGAGACCCTAAAGTCCTTCAGAATCTGGGTGTGGAGCTTGATAACTTAATAAATAAACCAATTATGGCTTTCAAGCCGTTTCTTTCTGAAAGTTCTCTAGAGGGTGCTAACCACACATTTATTATTGTAACTCCCTCTATTTTGGTACCTCAAAACCTCTCGCAGCTAGAGTCCTGAAGGATGTAGAAATTCAATAATGTACATGGCTCCTCTTTTTCTGTCTGATTTTCACCCTTATACTCTTAAGATGGGAGGGCAAATTCCTCCTCCAGATCCTAAGAACCTGCTTAAGGTTCCAGAGCCATTGTCATCAGATGTTCAGATAAAATCTCTGAATGCAAAGTGACTCTTCATGCACAATGAAAACCGTCAGGCACAATCTGTCTCATCGTCTACCAAAACAATTCATCTGTCCACATGAGACTGTTCACAGCTGAAGATTGCATAATTAAAACAATGAGATGAATAAATGCACAGATTGTGTCCGTTTTTTCAATAACATCTGATTGCATAAAATCATAAAAGTCACATACACATACAGACAGTAGATGACCTAGTGTTTGACCTGTGTGTCAACAGACTCAGATTCAGCAGATCAGAGTCTCAGATCCTCGTCAGCTAGCGCTCCAGAGCGGAGCATGACTAATTTTGGAGATTTTGTAATTAGAACGATTACAGAGGCGTTCTTGCCGAGTGTTTTGTTTTTTCTGTTGTCGCATTGTGTGAAGTCTTACTCACTCTGTTTAATTGGCTCTCGCAAAAAAAGTCTGCGTTTGATCAAATTATCCTTGTTCGCACTGAGGCTTGTTAGAAATCCCTTAAAGAAAAATCGCCTCCAACTCCACAAGCTGTTGAGCTGAGGTGTGAGAGCTTTGCTTATATTAAAAACGGAGCTGACTGCTGGTGCTTAACCGAGGATGTGAAGTGGATGGGTAACCTGATTACACTGCAGGAGATCTGACTCGCTCTCCCTTTCAAATCAGAGGGAAGTGATTCCTGGAAAATTAACCCGAAATATGTCTGGTAATCCTGGAAGGACACAGAAAAATTGTGTTAATAAGTATATTACAGATGTTGCACACATTATTAAAATGAATTCGTAGAAAAATGTATTCGTTAAAGATAAAGTCCTCTGTGTAATTGTCATGGTCACAATCCTCTCTCACATCTCTCAGGTCTCTGAGGTCCCATCCAGTACTTTCAGAGGAATCGGTCTGGATGAGACGTGTGATCTACCGGCGCCACCTGGTGGTGCTCCAGCAGACTTCTGAAGAAACTAAAGGCCTATATATGTGTGTGTGTGTGTGTGATATTTTGATGTTGAATGTAATCAGATCTGTATAAAAGTGTTTTTTTTACAATAACAACATATGATATTCGGACATATACTGGACTATGCATGTAAGTAGCCTATGCTTATTTTAAAATGCATGTAAATATTGGTACATAACTATTGCTATCATGTATATGGTATAAATCAAAGTGCCATGGTACTTGTATGTAAGAAGTATGAATGCATTTCAGTGAGGTTTTTTCACTAGTGTGTGTAAAAGTATTTCAGTATTTGCAAATGTAAAGTGTAACATTGGGTGGCAGCCTACAGAAATAATACAGTAAGACTGAGAAAAATAAATACATTTTTTAAAAATATATAGCAAAAAGTACTGAGGTGATAGAAAAAAATTGTGTAACATTCATTAGATCATTGTACATTTTCACAAATTTGACTTCATATGTTTTAGTGTGTTAATTAAGTAGCTAAAGTGGCAAGGAAGCTGATGTAAATGTGAAAATGTTGAAGAAAATGTACATTTATGAATATAATATTTTCCCAATAAAATAAATATTTAAGTGTTGTGTCTATATGGATCTGATCAACAGGCCGCGTTTGAGCACAAAAAATGTAAACAACCAAACGCGGTCCGAAATAATATCTAATACGTTATGAAACGCTACTGAGCCATTTAATGGAGTTTCAGTTTAACGTAAAAGAAATTGACATCAACATAAAAAAAAACCCATTCCTTAATAAAATACCATAATAAAGTGCCATTTATTAGTCAAATATAGCGGAGCATGTATATATGGATGTCATAGCTTGCTCAGGTGTGCTGTTGCATGTATCTTCTTTTTTATGACATCTGTGTTTATCTGTAACTGTCTTTAACACTTTTTCTCAGCACTTCTATTATCTCATATTTGTCATGTTTTTTCTTTCCGTCAGATAGTGTTGAATGATCGCAGTGTATTTTACCCTGGATCTGACCTCATCATGGCTTCAGGTGAGTGTGTGTTTATTTGTTTTCTGGCTGCGTTCGATTCTAGTGAAGACACGTGTGCTTTAAATTATATAAAGTATTTTCATGTAGGAGTGAGGATGTTTTCACTCTCTTTAATTTCTCATTAATGCATGAAATGTGACCAAATAGCTGCTGTGAAGTTTTCCTCTTACTCTGTCACGTCTGTAGATCTCTGAACACAATACATAAGTGATTTGCTTCAGAAGGAAGCAACATTTAATATTATTTTTTTAATAAGAGTGCTGAATTTACAGTAAAGTGGTACAGCACCTACAGTAAATCAATTTATTACATTAAGGAGTCAGTAGTTTGGTTTTAATGCATCAACCATTATGATGCACCATAAAAATGATGCTTTACCTATAGTAAGAAAACCTATAAAAGAACATTTTCAAAGTGGTTTAATAATGTAATAGTTGAATATTGAGGTCATTGGGTTAGCTTTTGCACCGTGTTACTTCAGAAAACGTCAAAACCAGTGCTTAATCTACAGTTTCATAACTACATCTCGTTATCAGAGACTCGAGCTTAAACACATCCACGATGTAAATGAGTCTGTTTCTTCATCAGATTTGGAGAAATAGCTTCGAGTCACAATACATTTCAACAGTTTATGAAAACATCACAATAATCCAGTCCATCAGGTAACATCTGGAGAAGACAATAGCTGCATGTTTGCCAGAAGCAAATCTCCAGTCCATAATAATAAGAAGTGTTGACTCTCACATCAAAACTGGACTAAAGCCTGCTATAACATTTCTGAATCCTTTAAGATCTGTGTTTCTTGGCTGATTGTAGGAAGTACTTGATTTCATTAGCTGTTTTCACAACACATGTTCTCCTCATCAATTTCTCGGTGTTCTGAACGCTCACACATTTCTCTGTTTTCTTCTCAGTCTTTATTTAGTGGCCTTCGTGATTCACAGATATTAGATTTATGCTCTAAAATAGATGCATCTGTCAGCACACATCACCTCTTCATTCGTGTTTAATGCAGTGTTGTACTATAGTAGATGTTGTTTTTTCTTAAAGAATCCTCCACCGTTCAGGCCCACTGCAGAACATTATTTAACTGAAGCACCTTTCAATCAGAGACATGTTCAAGCGACTGTGATCTAGATCTACTCAGAATGCTTTGATTCTATCAAATATTATTCCACAGCTTCTGTCATTTATTAAATATAATTCTGAGCTCTTATTCTGTGTGTAGTGTTGTTCTGGAGACGCTGTGTGTCGTTGTGAAAGTGCTTCCAGAAGAGGACACGACTAGAAATCAGTTCCAGAACAGCTGAACACAAATATTGGAGTGTGTTCAGCACATTTCCTGAAGCTGACAGAGCAGTCTATGCTGGCT
>JAUCMS010000128.1:1354844-1367264 GCA_032357445.1 Enteromius radiatus | reverse complement strand
TTTGATTACTCGTTACTGAAAAAATAACGCAGTTAGTAACGCCGTTTATTTATAACGCCGTTATTCCCAACACTGGTCAGGACCCCATCACTCTTGATTTGTGTGTGTGTCTGACACGGCCCTCAGTGTTGTGAGTAGCTCAATTACCAAGAACCCCCAGCACTGTGGTCTATTAGGACTGATGGAGGAATGGCACACATCGGACGGTCATTTCCCACAAGGCTGTTCACCTGCCTCTCCATCATACCTCAGCATCTGGAGTGAGAGGGATCCACAGCCGAGGAGAGAACGAGAGACAGCTGTTTAATGAGCTGACGGAGGAATTCGCTGTTATTGGAGAACTTGCTGCAGAATTACAAGAATATTTGGTGAGGAAATTGTGATCAAGCAGCTTGAGCTTCAGGAGTGAAGCAGCGCAGATGAGACCAGCTTTCTTAGATCAACAGAAGTGCTTTCTGAATAAAGCTGCAGATTCTCAAACACCAAGAATGAAAGGTTTGTTTGTACCTGAGCATCACTAAAAGTTTAATTATCATCTTAATATTTACTAAAACGGTTTATTTTTTTTTACAATACAGTACCAAATTACAAAAATATTGCAATATTGTTAAATATTATTGTGATTTAAAACAGCCTTTTTTCAGTTTTCTGTGTGAATCTGTGTTAAAGTGTGTATTTCTGTGATGTTCAGCTGTATTTTCAGCATCATTACTCCAGTCTTCAGTGTCACATGATCTTCAGAACTCATAATAATATACTGAATTACTGCTCATGAACATTATTATAATTATAGATGTTTTACTCTCACTTTTGATCAATTACATGCAAAAGTGTATGGTTTCCACAAAATATTAAGCAGAAAAATATGAAAAACATTGATAATAATCAGAAATGTGTCTTCAGCAGCGTATGAGTGGTCCACATGATTGTGTGTGAATGTAATGATGTACTCCTGTTACAGATCATGAACCTGACAGCAAGACAATGAAAGTCAGTATGAGAAAAGCTCTCTGATGTACAGTAGTGTGTGTGTGTGTGTGTGTGTGTGGTTTGTCCTGTCAGTCGTTTACTGTAAAATGAGCATAAGAGGTAATTGCAGATTTCATATCAGACCCCATTATACTGTATTAATTTTTGATGAGCATCTTATTCCCTGCTTCTCGAGAACACAATCAGCTCTGGATGAATGCAGGGGCTTCTGGGAATGATTGACGTGTTTGTGTGTTCTTCTGATGTATTCAGGCTTTGATATCATTCTGTCATATAGATATCAGACACAGGTCTAGATGTATCCTGATGATGATGATGAAGGGAATATTACTGATAAAGATCTTAGATTTGTCAAATAATGAGGATTGCAAAAATATATTTATTTCTTAGCACCAATAATATATTGTATAAGTAAACAAACATTTACTATTACAAAAAAAGGGAAATAGAAAAAAATCATCTGACTGAAGGACACTAAAATAATCCGAAGCAGTAGATTAGTAGAGAAATGTAGTTTAGATTCATTATCTACAGACATCACTAATTCTTATTTTGTTATGTTTGTAGTTTAATTAGTTTATTTTTGTCTGTATCATTTTATACATTTTTATTTTGTTAGTTTTATTAAAACTGCATGAAACAAACAGCTTATTAAAATGATTTCTGATTATTTTAGTTATTTTTGCATAGCTAGTTTAGGTTTGTTTTTTAGGTCATTATAATAACCCTGTTCGGTATGCAGTTGAATTCTTCTCAGGTGTTCATGTTTGTGCTCGTCGGCGTTCACACACACACACACACACACACGTATGACTGGGAGTGAATGGAGTTTAACCGCAGCTATAGTCCAGCAGGGAAATGAAACACACCTGGAGTTAAACAGCTCCTGATTTGTTGATAAAGTCTCATGGGAAAGACACACTCACACACACACACACTCACACACTCACACACACACACACACACACTGTTGTGTTGAACTACAGCGAATAGAGACACAGAGGAGGAGAGATGGATCCGTTCTGCTCTATTTCCATCAGGTCTCCTCTCTTTTTCTCTGTCATATCTGACTGCATCTCAAAACAAGTGTGTGTGTGTGTGTGTTACAGCTCCACATGCACATACAGTATGTGAATGCTACTGTTCTCAAACACAGCACAACATCTGGCCTGAATAAAGGACTGTTTCTGTTCAGTAAAAGCGTTTTAACCTTCGTTTAATCGTCCACCTCAGGAGAATAGAACTAACTAATACAGTACACAGGATTTTGTTTTGTATTCACTGTAAATATGCCCTCCTCTTTTTTTATATATATATATATATATGAGGTTCTCATGTAAGTTTCCTGTGATTTTGTCTATTCATTTTTAGTTATTTATTTTTGATTACTGTAGTTTTAGACTTATGATCTTATATTGTTTATGCAGTCCGATTGAGGTTCAACAACCTTGCATTTGTAATTGTTATTAATTTTACTTAGTTGCCATGACAGCATTTCAAAATTTTTGTATAAGTTCACTTTTGATATTCAGATAATCTTTATAAAAATGATGACTTGTCCACACCCCCTAAAACGGCTCGCTTAAACACCCCCCACTTTTTTTACGTCACAGAGTGGGTTTATTTTTAAGCACCACCCAAATGTTTACAGAAAGAAAGAAGGCGGAGCTATTATTGTGTCTGTAGTGTTGCTGCGGGCGCCATGTTCTGGAGACGCTGTGTGTCGTTGTGAAAGTCAAACTACTTTGTGCTTGTTTGTTGTTTCTCTGATCACGAATGCAGACGCGGTGTTATGTTTACGAGGCGTGATGCAACACCACGTGTAGAAAGACAGAACTAAGTCATGGTAATCAGTAATTATGTCTCCCCTGGATCAACAAACGCCTGCTTTGTAATGTGTTTTAATGTTTGATGCAGCATCACATTATGGTAAGGGGCAGAACATTTCCACAAAACGCTCGAGGTATTCAGCTAATTACAGAGCGCTGGATAGCTGGCCAATCAGAGCACACTTTGCTATGAAAGCTTTGTACAAATCAACCCGTTTCAGGAGGCAATAATGTACAGTATGTGGAAAATAACCTTAAACATTGCATTACACTAAATACATCATATGCAACATTATATGACCCCTTTAAGACAACCGGTGCGTTTCATACTTCTGCCCTGCAGTTTCATATATGACCACTAGAGGACCTAAACCCCTTCTCTCTCTCTCTCTCTGTTATTGGAGCAGAACGCAGACGGATCACAGACACTCCTCTCCTCTCCTCCTCTGACGGACGGAGCACATGCTCTCTCTCGTTCTCACGGATCCCAGTCCTGTCTTCTCCTGGTCTGTGCTGGATTACTGTGTTGGAGTATCTCAGCGGAGGAGGAGAGCGTCCTCATCATCCTCACACTCATCCGTCAGGGACTGGGCTCTGGACTCCAGACTGCAGCTTCATGGGAAAGACTCTGGAGCAGCATCAGATGTTCCCTCACTACACCTGCTACTATCCTCCCTGCGCTCACAGCAAGGTAACGAGACGCTGGACTCGCTCTTTGTTCTCACTTCAGCTCAGTCCAAAGTTACAACTTTGGAAGAAAACCTACATTTGCAGCAATTTGTGTATTCCATAAATTGCAAGCTGCAGAGCACTCAAGCGAAACAGGGTTATGTTATTTAATTTTCAGAGTCTGCTGCTTGCGAACACAGTTCTTAGTGTTAATTATAAAAACAGCACTTTAACGAGACTTTGCTCGGGAAATGACAGAATGACAAAACGAGCAAAAAACTTGGTTGGTCTTGTGTTATGCTGTCCTATCGCCAAGTCACATGCATTTTTTGATGCATTAAGGAATTTATTCTGCAAAAGTGTTTCCATTGTAGATTATCCGCACAAATTCTTACTGGATTAAAAAAATAAATAAAATTCTAAACATAAGGTAAAAAAGGTAAAATAATCATTTTTAAGTACATTTAAATAAAAAATGGTGAAATATTGCATTTATTTATATGTAAATAAATGTACTGTATGGCAACCACTTACCTTTAAAAAAAAAAAAAGTATATTATACAAAAATATACAGTCAATCAATCTTATTTATTTTTTTATTTTTGGTGTGCTTAGCACATTTTTGTAGCACATATATTTTTATGCACATTTTTTTTTCATTCATGTGGATCTTGGCGTTTCCATCTTGTGTGTGTGTTTTAATACAATCTTCCAAATGTATGGAAACGGACACTGATACAGCAGGACGAGTTTTCGGTTTCTATGTTTTTACTGTTTTGAAGAACACAGATACAAAACACAAAAATCACAATGTTAATGTTACGAAATAAATCAATTCTAAAATAAATGTAATTATAAAGCATCTCAGATAGTAGTCCCATTCAGTTCAGTGTAGTTCATCATTGACTGAAATTCAGTTATGGATCAGTTTAATTTCAACTTTAAAGCAATTCAGTTCAAGAACTGCTTCTCGTGTTGTAATTCAGCTCAGTTTAATGATGATTTCATTCAGTTCAGTTCATTGTTGATGTGGTCCTCAGTTATGAAACAAATACAAAGTAAACTCTAAAGCAGCTTTAAACGGGGAGCAGTGTCATAATTCAACTAAATTTAATTGAAAAGTCATTGTTTATTACATTTAGTTGGATAAGTGTCAATGCTGCAAAGTTATTCAATTCTGAAACTTACTTTAAACACTTATACTTTACAGTATATCACAATAGTGTCATAATCAAATATAGCTTGAACTAAATTGCATTATCATTCAGCTCGATTCATTTTGATTCAGTTAATTCGATAACTCTCAGAATGGTAAAAAAAAGATAATTGTTTCATTTTTTTTTTTCTCATCAAAGTTATTTTATAGAAAATAATACGTATCTTTTCTTAGTTTATGTCTAAATTGTAGCTGCTGGTTATCTGATTAGACACAGTCATTTAAAGCTGGTTACTGACGGTTTAGTGTAGTGTCATGTAGACCTCAATGCTTGAGGCATCTTCTGATTTTGATGTCAGTTCATTAATTCAGTTTATTTTCTGTAGTGTGTGTGAGGTCATCAGTGTGATTCTGTGCTGGTGGCATATGGCATCTCTCTCTCACGCGCACACACACACACACACACACACATAACTCTTATATAGCGAGATACTGTCACACATGTATCTATCTCTCTCTCCGAACGTGGACATTGCAGAGACTTTACTGTTTTTATACACAGCTAGTTAAACACACGCTAACCTAACCCTTACAGAAAACAGCTATACTGGTTTACAAAAGAGGTCAAATATATATTTATTCATAATGTTACTGTTTTTACAAATGTGGATGTACCCAAAATATATATAACAATATAAGTATTAATACATATTTCAATTCAATTGTAAATACATATGCAAATACTTTTAGTACTCCTTATATTTGAATAGGTCCTCAAAAGGAGGCTTGTTCTAAATGTTTTGTCAGGTTTTTCTACTTTTACTGTACACATTTTTACCCAAAATATGATTTAGTAGTCACACACACACACACACACACACTCTGCATGCATCTTCATGCTCTGAATATCTTTGTGTGTCTGGAGTACACACTGTGTGTGTGTGTGTGAGAGAGAGTGTGTGTTTTTGTTGAAGAGGTTTTAATGATGCACCTATGAAATGCTGCACATCTGTGTGCTGTTAAACAGCCTATAAACACACAGCAGATGTTACAAGATGACGTTTATCAGCTAAACAAGGGAGGGTCACATCCTTTACACATGTATACCACGGCCTTACTGTAGTATTTTCATTTCTAACATGAATGAATGATTGCCGTGTTCATGTAGTAAGGTATCATGTGAAGGAGTCACACAAACTCTCAGACTCTTCTTCTTCGTTCTGTTTGTGTTTCTGATTGTTATAAATTCCCCTGGCGTCTCTGAACACTCAGGAACTGTGACACTCAACACTGACCTTTCATATCTGATCAATAGAGGACCAAACACACAATAACACCTGTGACATTATACAGCTGAAATCTGAGTTTAGTCAGTGATCTCGGACAATGTTTACACACACACACATCACCTTTCTGATCATTTAAATCTGTATTTGCTGAATAAAAGAATTAAATAAATAAATCTCACCACGTAAATCATAGTAAAGAGGGATGAGTGACAGTCTGGAGAGTCAGAGAGGGGTCCTGTCCTTCAGAGGTCATGTGTTAGTGTCCTGATACAGCGAGCTGGTCTGGGTTCCTGTAATAAAAACGCCTAGTAAACCATGGCATCAGATATAAAGTCATTATATATGCATATGCTAATGAGGGACACAAAACGACCTTCATCCTCAGCCAATCAGATTGCGTCTTATTCTTCAGACGAACAGGACAAAAACAAGACACTAAATATAGTTTCACACCCATTTTGAGTGAGAACGGATGAGATATATACATGAATTTGATTAATATTGTGAAATGGCCTTTATTTATATATTTAATATTTTTGTATTTACTTTAAAATTAAATTTAAATTAAATAATATTTAATTTACAATTACTAATGTACAATTTTATTTAATGTGCTTTTCAGTTATTAGCCAAAAATAGTATATTAATTTACACTGTATTATTGTTTATATAAATACTTGATGAAAACCAAACTGATATTAGAACATTTTAAAATTGCCATTTGGGTTCAGTTTTTCATCCATTATTTATATTTTTGCTTTATTTTAATAACCAACCAATATTATATTATTATTTAGATCAAATATAAAATATTAGATGAAAAACGTACATGGATATTAGAAATATTGCTATTGTGAGATCCATTGAGAAGAGAAGAGAAGTCCAGAATCATTCACAGAGACACACATGCAGCATTAGTGTGTGTGTGTGTGTGTGTGTGTGTGTGTGTAATAGGGTCCAGGTTACTCTTGTGTATTTTGGCTATAAGTTCCAGTAAGAGCTTATCCAGTTTTTGTGGTTTTATATCAGAATATGTTCATCTGTGAGCTGTGGCTCAAACATATATCACACACACACACAGCTGTGTTTCCTCTGATAACCGCAGGAACAGATACACGTTCACCAATCATTCATGAGAGAGAGAGTGACGTCACATCTGAACAGATTTAATAAAACCTATCATGTGCTCTTTCCACATTTCCTGGATCCTCAAATATGATTTCTATGACTCCGTCAGTTTCCAAAGGTGGATAAAAATACATATTTTCTGTATTAGAAAATAAACAAACACATAAATAAAACATGACAGCATTAACTAGTGTTTATGAAAGTGTGGAAACATGAAAAACAGCTTTGATTTGAAAGCAGAGAATGTGAGAAACAAAACATTTCCATCAATACAAGACAGATTAGTGTGAGGCTTCAGGGACATACACTACTGAGTGGGCTTAGTAAACTATACTTCTATTCTTTACGGATGCATTAAACTGATCAAGAATTACAGTAAAAGCATTTATAATGTAGCAAAAGACTGGAGTAATGAAAATACAGCTTAATTTTAGGTTCCCACGTATTCATAACAAACAGCTGTTGTAAATTATAATAATATTTCCCCATTTTACTGACCCTACTGTATTTTCGCTTCAATAAATGCAGCCTGAGTGATCAGTTTCTGACCGCTTTTAAAATATCTCATCCACCCCAGAATCTTTACATCGCTGTGAATGTGACTTGTTTAATTATTCAATGTATTTTAACTCAACATGTTATTTCAAATCTTTAGCTTTAAAATAGTCCAATTGCATTTCTGCTGATGATAAACAAATCCTTATAATATAAGAGCACAGAAATTGCTTGGAAGACTGTTGTGTTTCCGTCTGAAATGAACTGTCATTTTTTTGTAGTCCAGAGACAGTTAATGATGATATAGAGTGTGTGTGTGTGTGTGTGTGTGTGTGTGTTTGCTGCTGTTGCCTTGACCTGCACAGATTGAGGAGTGACCCAGACCTCCACAGTGAAGATGCAGAGAAACCAATCCAATCTCCTGTGTGTGTGTGTGTGTGCACGTGTACAGTATGTGTGAGAGCGAGCGTGTGTGTGTGTGTATGATGAGCTCAGAGCTCAAATGAATGTGTCAGCATGTCTAGATTGAGTCAAACACCTCTCTATATTCAGAGTTGATCATAACTGATGATGCTGGATGTGTGTTTTCCTCTCATGTGTGTTCAGCTGTAGTTTGTTGACAAAGGGAGCTTTTTCTCAGGATTGTAGTGTGCTGTGAAATCCAGGGCAGATTCCGAATGGCACTTTGGGAAGGGGACGCTTCAAACGAAGGTGAGCAGCTTGAAGGACCCTTCCAGAGCGAAGGCAATATGCGATGATTTCCATGTGATCTTCAGTTACAAACCCTTGCGATTCATTTTAAAACAACGTTGGGATTAATTTAGACAAAATATTTTTGTCAGTGACAGAAATATGATTTAAGACGGTAATGTAAGTAAGCTTAGTAAGCATGTTTAGTTTCAAAAACAGTGAGACAATATTTAAATAACATAATAATAATGAGAATAAATATTTATTTGCCACAGCTGCCGAACACTTATACAAGACAGAAGTGCCCTACACCCTTAAAAGAGCACACTTCAGCGGCTCTTCCCTTCGAAGGGACTTCTGTTTGGAATTCGCTCCGTTTTATTTAATTCCATTTTTATTTTTCTGTGATACATTTTTAGGTCCCTATATAATCCTTTTTTTTTCTTTCAAATTCTGTTTTATTATTATCATCACTGTGTTTTCAGTTTACATTTTTCTGTGTTCAATATTTTAATACATTTTACGTTACATTTTAATAACAAATCACATTACAGCTTATTATTATTAATTTAATTTTTCTGGGAGATAAATGTAGACATAAAACAATAAAAATTACCTTTCTTTTTGGGCGGAAAAACAATTCTGCACAACCAAAGTTAATGATTAAAACAGAAGAGAAATTGTGTGATTATTCCTATTATTATTATTATTAATACTTAATTACTGGTGATTTCTGAGATATATTTACTGGTTTACATTATTACACTCTCTTTTGTCCAGTTGAATACTTTAAAGCTGCTCTGATGTATTGTTAAATGTGTGATGTATATATATATAAAGATTTGTCAAAAGATTTTGTCTTTTATTCTGACGGGTTGCTGATAAGTTTGTGTGGATATGTATGGTACAGTATCATTTGCTGATGTTGTTGCTCTCAGATATGTTTTAATGCAACTTAATTTTCTATTTATTTTATTTAGCCTGAATTTAATCTGCAATTGCCTGAAGAATGGTTTGGGAATAAACTGAATTGAATGGTGAGCTTGTGATGGTGAGCTCTAGTCTGTCAGTGAAAGATTAATATGGCTTTATTCCAGCCTGTAGAAACACAAACCGAGCGGCAGAAGCAGAAGATCTTCACGACAGCAGGTGTTCATGTTCTGATGGTCAGATGTCTTTATCAGGTGTTGATGCAGCTTTAATATTTCAGCTTTGATGTGTCTTCAGCTCTGTGTTCTGCATCTGTGACATCAATTATGAATGAAATGTTTAGTATTTTATTTGTGGCGTTGTGTAACTTGTTTTAGGGTGAATGAACCTGAATATTGAACACGACGACACAAATACTGTTGTGTGTGTGTGTGTGTGTGTGTGTGTTAATCCTTCCTGCGAGAATCATAAAAGACTCTTCAAAAATGCAGCCAATCAAACATGAACTGTACCACAAGGACACACACACACACATACGTGTGTAATACATGATGCTGAGTGCTCTGCTGTTATTGTTTGTTGAGTCTGTGTGTGTGTGTGTGTGTAATGAGAGCAGATGTAGGGTGTGTGTTCAGAGTATCTTAATTCTCTTGATGCAGTTAATGTTGTTATTATTCATCCTCAGAAAGCCAGAGCTGAACTGAAGGGATGCTCGTGTACATTAGTGATCGTGAAAGCTGTGGGGTTTGATGAATGAATCCAGAATTTGTTGTTTTTGCTAATATAAAATGAGCTAAGAATGGACAAATCTTCCACAGCGTTATTAAAATCACAAGTTGTGTTTGTTAACATTAGTTAATGCACTGTGAACTAATATGAATAAACTGTATTTTAATTCAGCCCTGTATCAGCTGATCTGATTCCTGAGCTCTCAATGGGCTGATCACAAACAGAGCGCCTGACTTAAACACAACCGTCTCCTCCTCTGTCTGAGCGTCTCTCCTGACAGACTGAGACAGACGAGAAGGACGTTCAGCAGCACGTGTGTGTGGTTTGATCCTCTCTGTCTCAGCGTGTAAAACTCCTGACCTCTGAAACGAGTCTAATCACAGGAGTGGGACGATCACGTTCCTGCAGACAGACGCCGGCCAAGAGAGAGCAAAGGATCATGGGAGAGGGACAGAGACACTGGAATAGAGTGAAGAAGTCTACAGCAGCTGGAAAGATGTCTGATCCAGAAACAGCTACTCTAGTGTTATACGGCAGCTCTTTTACTATTACTGAGAATTTAAAGTTTTAGTAATTCCTTTTTTGTTATTGAAAATAATCATTCATTGTTAGTTTATGTTAGGTCACGGTGCATTAAAAAAAATAAAATACATAAATATATATATATATATTTTTTTTTTCAAAAGTGTTTTTTTAACAGTAGTTATTTGAGTTATCAATAATAATCCTGTGTTGCAGAAAGTAAGATGAACTGCTTTGGGCATATAGTTGTAAAAGTCTGCTAATTAATAAAGGTATACGTAAATAAATATAAAATAGAATTAAATGTGCACTGGAGCGGTTTTGTTGGTATGTATTTATTTTTGTTATTTATTTCAATGTCATGCACTGATCAGCTCCAGGTTAACCACGCCCCTCTCTGTCTTACAGCCATATGCTCCGCCCCCTCATCAAATGGCCCCGCCCAGTCCGGGAGGCAGCAGCTGTAGTCTGGAGCAGCTCAGCAAAACCAACCTGTACATACGAGGACTTCCTCCTGCAACCACAGACCAGGACCTCATCAAACTCTGCCAGCCGTGAGTACACACACACACACTCACACACACACACTCTCTGAAGATCAGCAGAAAGCCCCCTGCATTGCCAAAATGTGCAGTGAACTATGAATGCCTGTAATATTTTTTTATTGTAGTTAATATATGTGCTTTTGTGTACTGTGTATATTTATTATGCATATATAAATTCACACATGCCTGTATACATGAGAAAATATTGTGCTTATGTGTTAAGTATATTTATATATGGTATAATTTAGATGACTATACTGTACAGTATACAGGTATGTCCATCTAAAAAGTATACACAGTACACACACACACATATTATGTTATTACAAAAAACTTTTATTTGGGATGTGATTAATTCTAATTAATCATTTGACAACACTAACATTTACTTTTACAGACATATATAAAAATGATGATTATTATTATATCACTGATTAACGATAGCAATGAATTAATAAAAAGTGTCTGAAACTAAAATTACAGTAATAAACAGAAAATGCATATTAATTATAATATAACTATTATATTAATAACACAGATGAGAACTCCCACCGCATACAAACACATATACAAACAAAATCTGCAGTGTAAATGGTATAAAAAGTGCTCATGACGTTTTTGGATCAATGTTTTTTTAAGTGTCTGGTTATGTGTATAATTTCTATCCTTACAGCTATGGGAAAATCATATCTACGAAGGCCATCCTGGACAAGAACACAAACCAGTGCAAAGGTAAACCCCTGTTTTTACCCCTATAAAAAAACCTTGTTATGTGTACTGCGGTAAGCTAGCTGAACCTTGTTAAAGCGCTTGTATATCATTGCTCTTTTATAGGTTTTGATTGCTTCCCTTGTCCTCATTTATAAGCCGCTTTGGATAAAATCATCTGCTGACTAAAACATACAAAATTTAAAGATGCTGTTTCAATACTCCTGAACATGTTATCTTTAATGTGTTTTTTGTCCTGGTTATTTCATCAGAAATTGAGAAACCTTCTTTATACGTGTTCCGTTTACAATAATTACAAATAATTATGAACAAATTTTGAAGTATAAAAGACTAAAATTGTATTTTCTTCTAATAAACTTCAGTGTGTTTTATTTCTGAGCTCATTATAGAATAGCTTGCAGTACAGTATGATAAACATTCAAAAGTAGATGTGGACATATGAAGTTTTTAATCAAGCTACTGACTTATTGTAGACCAAATAAATAGACTTCAGCAGTTTATTCTGAGTTAAATGAAAAATCAGCTTTTTTGGCAATAAAGAAAATGTGTAATGCATTGTATTGATGAATAAAGTATACAGTATTCTGCACATTTTGTCTGTACATTCAGAAAATGATCATATTGTGCACATTACACTGCATACTTTAAAGGGTTAGTTCGCCCATTTAAGACATGAAGTTGTATGCAATCATTACCAGCACTATAGTGTATACACACTG
>JAUCMS010000128.1:1340069-1353824 GCA_032357445.1 Enteromius radiatus | reverse complement strand
TCAGTGTGTATACACTATAGTGCTGGTAATGATTGCATACAACTTCATGTCTTAAATGGGCGAACTAACCCTTTAAAGCTAGTATTCATGCCAATAATTAGCATAACATGCATCTCAATTCCAACTAACCCGTTTCTTTTTAACTGGCCCTTTTACAACTCGTCTTCACAAATGTTTCACTCTTAAAACTTTCCACTTGTATGATTAATTTTTTTCCTAGTGACTCCGAGAGGAGTGAAGAGGGTCATCTAACCTATTTTCTCTCTAATTAAACCTTCATCTCTCCTGGATAACAGGCTGCCGCTGACGAGCTTTAATCCAGAGAGTGTGTGTGCACGTGAGTGTGTGATTATGTGTGTGTGTGTGTGTGTGTACTCATTTAATCTGCCATGAAATTTTAATTAACACCGGTGTGACCCTTGTCTGCTGATACAGCCCTGAGAATGAAGGTGTGACAGAAAATAAAGGACGAGCGAGGGATTGTGGGAAAGCGCCGTCGCTCATAAATATCTCATAACTCGTTAATCGGGTTTGCGGGATTCCTCTTGGCTTGTGAGCTGATGGATGAGGTCAGGAGAAACGAGGAATGACAAAAGGAGCAAAGTGAAGGGTTGTTGCCGTAGAGACGAAGAGAACGGCAAATTATTCAGGTGTTTCTTGAATGCCGGTGGCGTTATAATGAAAATTACATTTAGTTTATCTTATTTCCTATCTTTGAGAAGTTCAGCGGAATGGGTTCTGATGGGTCTCAGTCTTTCTGAACGAGGGTAACGAAGATTGACTCCATTTAGACACGATCTGCTCACAGATCTGAAGTCGGATTCTCCAAAATCATCTTGAGGCTGAATACAACACGCAAAACCATTTGCTTTCATGCAGCAAGCTCTTAAAAATAAAGCTTCTTTACTGGCATCAAAATGTTTCCCCAAAGAAAGAAGGCGGAGCTATTATTCTGGCTGTAGTGTTGCTGCGGGTGCCATGTTCTGGAGACGCTGTGTGTCGTTGTGTCGCTTTTCTTCCCTGCAGTGTCCCGGTCAGTGCTCTAACAGCGCTGGTCATGTGACGTCTCAGTAATGTTGAGCTGTGTCTGTAGGTTATGGTTTCGTGGACTTCGACTGTCCGGGAGCGGCGCAGAAGGCCGTTTCTTCTCTGAAGACCTCCGGTGTGCAGGCGCAGATGGCAAAGGTAAGACATCTTCATCCCTCCATCATCCTCACAGCTGTTTGAACTGCATATGACCCGATCGAGATCTGAATATGTGATGTTTGAGTCACTGAAAGAGTGCCTTTCTCCTTCAGAGCCAGTCATACACTGTAAAAAAAGGAAGTGCACATTTTCCAGTTCACAAAACCTTTTGAGTCTCAAATACTAAAAAAAATGCTATTTTCTTTAAACTACTGTACATAAAAACCCTTGTCAGACCAACACAATTACCCCAAATGTTGTCCCAGCTAGTCAAACACAGTTGTCTGAACAAAGAATTTCATGTTGTTAAAGTGTTAAGACTTTGTGAGTTCCCAGCATGCATTGCAGCATAACTAAATTATGCAGTTTCTATAATATAGGAATATTGTTTTGCTGTTTGCTGACTTTATTCCTTGTTGTTAGTTATTTGTTGCACTGTGATGTAAAGAGATGTTTTTAACATTTGTTGGTTGTCACCGTTCTTGAGGTTAGTGTGTTTACTTTTGAGCTTAGACTATATTCAACCGTTTATTTATTTATTTTTTTCTGGACATCTCAGTCTTGTAAGTTGTCTTTTAAACAAATAGAATGTTGTCTACTTATTAGACAGGTTTACCAATTAATCATTAATAAAAACAAATAAAATGTCTTCCACATAACAGAAAAAAATCCATTTGATCTACGTTCGAGATAATAAAATGTGTTAGCTGATCAAAGAAGAGACATGTGACTGTACTCAGTGATTTGAGTTGAGTGAACAACTTGGTCTAATGTTGAGTAAACTCAAAAAAGCTGTGCAACAAGTTTCTTTGAAATGTTAAGTTGTCAGCTTTTTATTTTTTACAGTGTGTCTTTTATTACGTAAGAGATGCATGAAGAAGTCACCAAGGCTGCATTTATTTGATGCAAAAATAGACATTTCAAATCGCCTTTTTCATGTTCAGAGTCAATCAATCTTTCAGAAATCATTCTAATATGTATTTATTTATTTATTTTTGGAAAGATCAAGTTAAACATAATTTCAAAATAAGAAATGTTGCCTAATTTTACTTCAGTTTATGCCTTTTTCATGTAGCAAATTATTTATTCATTTATTTGCAGTTTATGCTTATATCATGTAGCGTTTTTTTTATATTTATTTATTTATATTTTATGTTGCTTTTATTGGTTGTATTTTTTCTACTACAGTAGCTCTCACATTGAACCCCATTATATTAGTCCTCTGCCGCTGAAGTCAGGGTTGTTCAATATTCATGTGAAGCGCTCCTCTGGTCGTAATAAACACTGCACTTCTCTCTCTCTCGTTAGTGTTTGACAGATGAGTGGGGTGTTAATTAGTTCGTCTGAGAGATTCCTGACACAGGGTTGATGTGAGTCTCTGAAGGAGCTCTGGTTCTCACGCTGTCTAGTTTGTGCTGGATGTGGAACTCGTGAATCTGCCGTGTGTGTAAACACAGTTTCTGTCTCGTGTTTGGCTTCAAACTGCGCTGGAGCTGTAATTAGACCGGCGAGGCAGGGGAACCGTCCCATCATGCATCTGTCTCCTCTGGTACCCACAACTCCCTGGGTTTGTCCTTCAGAACCCACCATCTGTTCAGATGACGTCAGGGGAAAGAAAACTTATTGGGAATTTGGAGAAAGTTGATGAAAGTTTTTTTTTTTTTTATCTTTGGAAAATGCACACTGAATTAGAGTTTATGGAATCCTATTTTCCCCCAAATTATTTTTTTTTAACTGCTGTTAAACATTCTAGCATGTAAAAAGCATGCCTAATGTATTGGAATCATAAAACTTGCACAGTTTAATAAAGCTGAATAGAAATGTCACTTTTAGGGCCCTATCAAATACAATATTTCATTCTGAAGTTCTGATTTTTGTTTTTCATGTACATTTTTCTTAATTCTGCTTTTTATTTATTTATTTTTTGCTTTATTTACATTTTTGTTTTAATAGTTTATTAAGAATATGAATCTTTACTTTTTTAATTTAAAAAATGACATCAGGGCCCTATAAAATACATTAGAAGACTTCCTCAGATTCCGTTTTAGTTTAATTTAATTTAATTGTATTAATTAATTTTACCAAATTGTGTTTCCTGTTTTAAGATTTCTGGATTCCATTTTAACGGTAATATAAAACTTCATTACAGTAATTAATTTCTGTCATGTAATCAAATGAAGGCATAAACCGGAATTGATTTGTTGAATCTTTTAATTTAGTGAAAAATGTATTTTTTTGGCAAATAAAGTGCTGTACACGTTTACTGTTAATAGAATATGGAAGAAACTAAAAATCTAACTTTAATTCTTGGAAAATTAAGTTTAAATAGTTATTTTAGTTTAGACTGGTATTGCATTTGGTAACACTTCAGAATAGGGGGTCAGAATAATGCATTAATTAATGGTTAATTTGTTCACAATGAAGCATAAGTTGAGCAAAAACACATTAGTATTTAATGATTAACTTAACATTTTAACCATTAATTACTATTGTGTTCTAATGCTTCGTTCTGAACAAATTAACCATTAATTAATGCTTAACTAATGCATTATTCTGACCCCCTATTCTGAAGTGTTACCTTACATTTTAATGTATAATAGTGATATTATTATTAAAACTATTTCTGTCAGTTTCTTCAAGGTTAACTGAACTGTTTTGATAGGGCACAGTTAGACCAGAAGATGTGTGAGAAATATCAGTGTCATATTGTCTTTTTCTGCACTATTTCTCAGGTGTGATCAGTTCACTAATCGTATGATAATGAGATGCTAATGAATGTAAATGTCCTCGATCACCTGGAATAGCAGGATGATCCAGCGTTCATTAGGCCTGTGTCTGCGCTGTTCTTCATAGCAGAGATTTGTATTTATTCCCATGATGCTCTGTGTGAATTATGC
Organism: Enteromius radiatus; assembly: GCA_032357445.1. NCBI lineage: Eukaryota > Metazoa > Chordata > Actinopteri > Cypriniformes > Cyprinidae > Enteromius > Enteromius radiatus. The sequence continues at coordinate 1,349,742 of JAUCMS010000128.1, read as the reverse complement.
ATCCCTGTAAACAATCAGCTTCTAAACCTTAACCATACTGGAGTATTTTGCATTGATTGTTAGACTGAGACAGAAAGTTTTTCCTCTTACAAGTAATTAGTGAATCTCTCTGCTAGAAATACAGTGTATGCTTCATCTGCGTTATTCTCTAATTAACTGCTGCCGTCTGACTCCAGTTAGTGTAATTACAGCAGCAAGGGCTTCTGGGTAACAGAGAGACTAATCTGAGACGGTGAAAAGATGTTTACAGGAGAAGAATACAGAGAGTTTCTTGTTTTAGTGAAGAGAAGTTGTTTTAAATGAGCTAAAAATTAAAAGCTGAGAAACTTTATTTTAAGGTTAAAGGTCAAGGAAACACACACACACACACACACATATATATATATATATATATAATTAGTTTTTATAACATAGCAAATTGATTTCACAAAACTACACACTATGAATGATTAGTTAAGCATTAGTAAGCATTTATTTCATCCTTTATTAATCATTGTTCCAACATTATTATGCATCAGTAAACAGTTTACAAGTGCGTCTATAAACACCTTGTTCTTGAGTATATATAATATGTTTAACAATTGTATTTTAATACTTTATTAATGATCAGTTTATCATTTTTTAATTATTATGTTATTTACAAACCAGTTATTTAGGAGTAGTCAGTGTATAATAATATCATTTAGAAAGTCTAAGTAAATGGTTAATAAATTATTTAAATCTTATTATTAAGACACATGATAATAGTTGCTCAGTGTGTAATAAATGCTTTATTAACACATAATTCATGATGAAGTCAGGTAGTTATAAAGCATTAGGTAGTTGCCAGACGTCTGTTTTTGTGAACTCATCTAAAGTGAGGACTATTTATATCTTGTAAAGCATTATTAATGTTGGAACAATGCTTTATAAAAGATGAAATGAGTATATACTAATGCTTAACTAATGATTCATAGCGTGTAGTTATTATAAAGTGTTACCACATTTGGCTTGTTTGTTTGTTTCTCTGACTGTACACAGTTAAGAAACGCTGCTGTAAGTAACCTGACAGATCTGTGTGTGTGTGTGTGTGTGTGTGTGTGTGTAGCAGCAGGAGCAGGACCCCACTAACCTGTACCTGTCGAATCTGCCCGTGTGTGTGGAGGAGCAGGAGCTGGAGACTCTGCTCAGACCCTTCGGTCACGTCGTCTCCACGCGCATCTTACGAGACGCCAGCGGAGCCAGCAGAGGTGTCGGCTTCGCCAGGTGTGTGTTTAACACACTTTAGAGGAGTCGAGTGTGTGCTGATTTCTTCTAATCAGGGTCAACAACAGCCTCTTCCTTTCAGCAGCGTATGATTATTACCAGCCATTCATATTCAGAGCCTCAGGACACAATGTTTTCTGGATTTAATAAAGACTCTAGTGAAAAATTCTATTTACATGAAGTATGTAAATAACAGCTGTATAGTATGTATATGTATGTACAGATTTATATACTATGTTATATAGTATATTACATATAATTTTGTATTTATTATATACATTTTTCCTAACAGTTGCATTTCTGTGCTAATTTATAAGTAGCATTATTTTTTTAATTGTATAATTGTATATAATTTTAATAACTTATTTTTTTACTATATTATTTATTATTATTATTGTATAGTTGTTGTTTATTAGTTTATTATAATTTTAATTATTTTTATTTATTTCTATTTTTATAATAACAATGCATGTGAATAATAACATGTGAATTTATATTTATTTAAATTTGTGCTAATAATGTCAAGTCTAAAACATATACTGATTTGAATAATTGTATATACATATTTTTTCATAAATATTACTGGGCAAATTTGTGTTTAATAAAGATTTCTAAAACCTTTGAAATGACACAATGCTGGTTTTTCCCTTGCATTTGAGGGTTTTATTCCAGTTGTGCGTGTGTTTTCTTCAGGATGGAGTCCACAGAGAAGTGTGAAGCTGTCATACAGCATTTGAATGGGAAATATCTGAAGACTCCAGCAGGAAGCCCAGGTAGAGCTCAGAGTCATTCCTTCTCTCTCGTGTCTTTATCTCTGTCTGTAGTTGTAGCAGTGAAGTGGACAGCTGGGGATGTGTGTGTGTGTTTCTCTGTCTCTGGTGTTTGTGTGTAGGTGCATCTGAACCGCTGCTCTGTAAGTTTGCTGACGGCGGGCAGAAGAAGAGACCAACTCAGAGTAAATATCCTCAGAACGGTCGAGCGTGGAGAGAAGGAGAGGTAGAATTACACACACACACGCACACACAATCGTTTCAGACTCTCATTATCATAAACTCTCTCGTGTGATGGAGTGATGGAGGATCTGATGATGTCTGTGGTATTTGTTATTAACACACTTCTGTCTCCCTGTGTGTGTGTGTGTGTCTCTGCAGACGGGAATGACACTCACATACGACCCTGCTGTCATGCAGAACGGGTACGTCTCACACACACACTCACACACACATAGACAGGAGGAGAAATTGTCTCTTCCAGTGTTTTCTGCTCTCAGGAAATCCCTCACTTCCTGTTTCCTGTGTCTGTCTCCTAATAAAACATCCTGTCTGATAAGACATGAGAGCAGCTCTGATTATTTACAGTCTCATCCCAGCGCCTCCTGCAGGACACACACACACAGTCATGTGAGCTGAAGTGTGTGTGAACGCATCATTTAAACATGCACTCAGTCATTTCATGTTGAATATATTGTCTCCCATGATTCACTTATTCCACGAGAAAGCAAAAACACAGTAATACAGCTTATATATACTGTGTATATATATATATATATATATATATATATGTTTAGATCCTTATCAATATAGTTAATAAATAAACTCTTTGTCTTTGTTTCTGTGCAGGTTCTACTCTTCTCCGTACAGCATCGCTGCTAACCGAATGATCGCACAGACCTCCATCTCTCCGTTCATCACCACTTCACCCGTCTCCACATATCAGGTGTGTGAGTGTGTGTGTGTGTACTGGTTTAACTGCACTTGTGAGGACAAAATGTCCTGACAACCCACTAGTAAGCATTTAGGATTAGATGTTGGGTTAGGGGTTGCTGATGGCAAATCAGTGGAAGTGTAGCTATGTAATGTCCTTCCTAACATGTGTGTGAGTGTGTGTCAGTATCAGAGCAGCTCATGAATAAACAAGCTCCGTGTCTTACGGCTCTGTTCTGGAAGCTCGTCTGAGTGTGTGTGTGTGTGTGATGAATACGAGCCGTTAACCCCGTCAGGGACAGACACAGTGTCTTCAGGAGGTGAAGAATCGACTGTCTCCGGGTTCAGTTGTTGCTCTGACAGATGAATTACAGGAGCTTTCATTAACCAATGATGAGAGAGTTGCTGTCTGATCAAAGTGTGTGAGAGAGAGACAAAGAGATCCATCACTCTCAGATTAATTCATCAATATCAGAGCAGAAGAGCATCATCTTCATCACGAACATGAAGCCTGTGGCTGTGCATAAATATGAATATGTTTTTATACATATAGCTCTAATATGGTTCTACGTCAGTGCATAAATGAATGAATTACTGCTGTTTAATTTACGTTTAAGCAGCAAGAATCTAGAAAATGCCACAAAAAGGTGGATATTTTTGCATAAATATCTCAGTTTTGTTTTACATGTGTTTAAAGTTTTTATTCATGCTTATCATTTTTTTAAAATGCATTATTAATTTTATTTTTTTTTATTACTGCAATACTTCTAAAGTTTTAATACAACAAGGTAATGAAAGAAAAAGGGAAGTGTTTCTACTAGCAACATTATGAAAATAATGAAATAATTGATATTTTTGTAGATTTCAGTTAATGGTTTGTTGTTCCTCTCAGGTTCAGAGCACAGCATGGATGCCGCCACAGCAGCAGCAGCAGCAGCAGTATGTGATGCAGCCGACAGTAAGTGACCTCTGACCTCTGAACATTTACAGACACGAGCCTTAAAGGTACAGTAGCAGAAACAGCTTTCTTAATTGTATTAGAAAGTCTGAAAATGATCATGAACCCTGCTCAGTCGGATTCTGCACGAGCTCAAAGTTCTTCAGATGCATTACAGAGTTCAGCAGACGCCATATCTGTGAGAAATATGAGTTTGTGCAGCTTTCTGAGAGCATTACATTTCTGTGTAATCTTGGACTGGAGCTGCTGATTCAGTTTTATTCTCGTATGAACTCCTGTAACATGCTGTTTCTGGACTGTTTGCCGTGTTCAAGTCATTGATTGAGTTCAGTCTCTGAAATGAAACCAGACCGACGGGTCGCTGCAGATCAGCCGCACGATATGGAAGCAGCCAACCATAAACTACAGTTATATGACATTCACTAAATCAATATCGCTGTGTTCTGGGCTGAATTCCATCTGTTTTTACAACAACACAAACTCATCGACCCGAGCCTAACACTTTCTGGAAACAAGGTCCAGCTTTAACTGAAATGTGTGTATGTTTTCTGTGTGTGTGTAGGGAGCACTCATCGGCCCAGCTCTAGATCACAGCGCTCCTCTAACACAGCAGATGAGTCAGCTGACCCTGGGATCTTCTGCTAATGTGGGTTTATATGTCATCTGCTCTGAGTTCACATTTCCTCAACGCTAAACATCATGAGAACATCTGTGTTTGGTTACTGGAAACCTGAGAAATGCAAAGGAAAGCCTGTGATGATTGGAGAGCAGTGTGTGTGTGTGTGTGTGTGTGTGCAGTCAGTCTTCAGAGCTCTGACACGGAAGTAGTTTACACTGAGCTCCTGTACAGGAAGTTAACATTAACTCTCTCTATGAGACAGATGCACCATCCATCACACACACAACACAAGTGTGAACTCTTGATCACTCAGTGCCTTCTGCAGGACGGAAAGGGAATTGCATGTGTGTGTTATCCACAGTTCTGATCTGTGTGTGTGTGTGTGTGTGTTTCAGTATATAACGGTTCCAGCTCCTATGGGCCCTATGCAAGGAGCATTCATCCATCAGTTAACACCGGTCCCTCCGTCAGCACTTCCTGTAGAGGTCAATCAAGCATGTTTCATGAGTTACATCAAAACTAGGCCTGCACAGTTTGAGCAAAAGTTGTTTATAATTGTATTATGATTTATGATGGAAAAAGAAAGAAGTTGTTTTTTTTTTTGTAAGACTGAAAAAATTAGGACAAAAATATATGATTATATTTCAACATGATAAAAATAATAATGTTGTAATTTTACATTTTACCACAAATTTGATCTGACAAAAGTAATAAGAAAAGCATATTATTATTTACTAATTCACAATTTGACCAAAAAATATTCTGTCTCAATCTGACGGTAATAATAACTATGATCATTATCATATTACAATTATTATTTAATAATAACTTTAATTACATTTTTTTGAGCAAAATAATAATTAACCATTTTATTATTTCACTATAAAATAAAAAGCAAGCATTTAAAAACAACTCCAAAAATGATAATAATATTGTACTAATATTTTGGGCAAATTTATTGTCTTTATTTTTGGACATTAAAGCTTTATATTGCTGTTAGCCTATATTTTGTTGACAACAGGGGGTTTCTAAAACCTTATTACACGTTTGTGAAGATCTCTTTTTATAAGCAATAAATATGTATAAATGAACACGTTGTTTTGATAATGCTTTAATACGCTTCTAGTGTTGTAAAAATATGAATAGATTAATAAATGAATAAACATTTTTCTTTGTTAGCAAATGCGTTAGGTAGCATGAACTAACATCAGCTAGCTTTACTATGTTTTGTTTCTTTATAAAGAAACTTTTACTGTGACGAGAGACACTGAAAGCACTCGGATCATTTAATTAAACTGCAGCCTTTAGGATGAATTCCTGCATAACGATGTCACTTCCTGTCCTCAGGGTGTAGTAACAGAAACTCCCTCATCACAGGACGTCCATGTAGCGCGGCAGCAGATCACCATGGAAACCAGCGACCACATTCAAGCCTACCAGTCCAAGTGCGCACTACGTTCGGCGTAATGCACCCTACACACTATCACCTTCACAAACATGACCAAACCTACACCAACTAACGAAATAAATGCTGTATTATGAGCTGATGAGCTTGCAGGCCTTTTATACACTTGTTTGATCTGTCAAAAGATTAGTCACGTTCAAAATAATCTAGATGTATTTGGTTATTTTATTTGTGCACTTCAGTGTGATGATGATGATGATGCTGTGTTTTATTGTCAGATGAAGAGGTGAATGTACGTCAGTGTTGTCTTCTGATGGACGCTCTTCAGCACTAAAAACACTGACTGGACCGCTCTCCTCGCTCTGGATGAGGTTTATGTTTTATGTCTGCTGGACTCACAGACACAGCTATGATCAGAAGAACACGAATCGTCTTCCTCAGATATTAAACTATCACATTTTTATATTCTGTTGATTTTCTGTCTAGTGTTGGTTTTGTAGGAGTTTACACAGCTCTCAGTTGCCTTAATTTTGAATGCATCTGGATTTGGTATTATTGTGTATTATTCATGTTGGGACTGAATGTTGATATCACCTCGTCTTCACGTCTTCAGAAAAATCAATGGATTGCATTTTTACTGAACATTAATTTTCACAAAACTGTACAGCAATTTGCTGCGATTTTCATTTTCTAATTGTTTTCATGCATCAATTCTGATTTATTTACACATTAGATTTAAACTATTTTTACTTTAACATTATGGCTTTTATTATAGATATCATATGTGCTTTTAAACCTTAAGTTTTGTATTTTTTTTTATCTTTAAGTTTAATATTTCACTGTAACCTTCTTTGTAATACTATTAAGTGTTTTATTTAGTTTTGTATTTAATCATTTATTATTTTAAATTTACATTGTATTTTAAAATGTATTTCATTTTTCTGTTTTATGTTGCTTATTTTATTTTTTTAAATAATTTAAAACATTTACATTAATATTTAATTAGATCAATTTACACATTTTCATCTTTATTTAAATAAACTTAGCATCACATAATTCAAATCTTAAGCTAAATGAAAGCAAAAAACCATCTACGTAGAACGCCACAGAAGAAATATTTCCTGTTGTTTTGAGTAGTTATGAATGAAAGCAGTCATTTCTAAACCAAAGAAACTCTCAATATCTTTTGCTCTGAGTATGTTGATGTTGTTTCAGCTGCTATTGATGATTTTATTATTATTATTGTTATTTGATCATCTCTTTATCATGAGTGAGATCCACAGTTCCCAGAAAGCGCATTTCATTTATTTGTCCTCTATTTGTCTTCTCATTATCTGAGCGCTGTTAGTCTTCAACATCACGTGATCTATATTTAGACCACATGCTGAAATGAAGGTGAGAAACATTTGATTCTTTAAACCAGGGATTGAATAACCCTTTGGCATTAATTACTGAAGTGAATATTTCAGTAGTTTAACACACTTTCACCTATACGCAGTACATGTTGGATAGTGGCCACATGACATCCAGGTAAACAAATAAAATATCATATTTTACATACAAAGGTTTATTTCAATTTTTTTTTTTATAATTTAATACATTTTACTATTTTCATTTCATTTTTCATTTTAATTATTTTTATTTTAGTTTTACATTTTTATTATTTATTTTTGTATTTTTTTTTATCTTTTATTTTAGATTTCCATTGATGGTAGAATTGTTTATTTATTTATTTTCATTTTTTACATTTTTATGATTTAATTTTTTTATTGTGTATCTTCCTCATTTAATTACTATTAATATTGTATTTGCATTCAAAATAATAAAACTGTTTTATTTTAGTTTTTATTTAGTTTTTATGGTTTAATTGAGTGTTTTGATTTTTTTTTTTTTTTATGATTTCATTATCGTGTTTTGTTCTGTTTTTTAAATCAAAGTTATTTAATTTAACATTAAATTTCAAGGTAAATGTAGGATTGCATTTCCCAAAGTGCACACTTGCAGATTGTAGCAGAAGCAGCATGTTATTTGTGACGCAGTCATGTGTTTTACAAGATTTGAGATCTCCCAAGTTTAGCATAAGACGCTCTGAGACGCTCAGAAGTGGAGTGACGCCATGTTCCTCCGCAGTGTGAAAGTGACCGCAGAGGATCTTCTCGTGAGGTTGGCTCCCAGGTGCTGACTCCCGTTCACCTCATGCCCTTCTCCCGCAGGTGTCAAGCACTTCTAAAGCTGTTTTCCCGCCTCAGCGCTCGTGTCCGTTACTGTATGCAGACACACACTCGCCATCTGTGCTGCTGAGAACGACCAATGTTAGGAGTGCAACATTTGACACATTCTTAGCTCGGTTTCTTTTCATCTCAGTCATTTGTGTTATATCCAAGTCTGAATGACAGGGTATAGTTTAAAGCTGACAGGAAACGGAGACGGAGAGAGAGACGGGGCCGGTTTGGGAAAGTTCCTCGAACTCGGGATGTGTTCGTTTAGTGTTTTGTTTAAATCATCTTAGTGCATATCACCTTAGAATTTTAATACAAATATATTCAAATGCCCTTTTTGTTTTTATTTTGTTGTTTATTTACAATTATGTATATATATTTTACAAATTATTTTTATTTGAAAATGTTTTTAAAAGTACTAATAAATAGCTTTTTTATGTTTAAAATATTTTTATGATTTGATTTTTAGTAATGGTATTATATATTTTATTACAAATGTTTTTCGTTTTAATTTACACATTTTTTTTATTCGATTTATCATTTATTTTAATTAGTCTTCATTTTTTTACATTCTATATTTTTTGTGAGTTTATTATTTTATTTTCATTTTAAAATGTTTATAATTGTAGTTTTTAAGCCTAATAACTCACATAGAAAAGTGTGAACAGTGTGTAACTTTTTTTATTTTCCTGTTGAAAGCCTCTGTGGTCTGCTGTGTTTAATTGTGAGCGCAGCTCAACATCGATCGAATGCGGTTCTTCTGAAGTTCAACACATAAACATCAATGCGAGGAGATGCTGCACAGATACGCAAATACACACAGGTTTTAAGAGGAAACCGAAAGAGATCGGGGGGAATGTCTGAGTTCAAGCATCTGTGATGGTTTGTTCTTGATTCTGTTCTTTGATGTTTATTAGAGGATGGGTGAATAGGAAACCTTTCAGTATGTATTGGCTTTTGTTTAAAGATTTGAGTAATAAAAACATTTGAAAGACACTCTGGCGTAACGGATTCATGTCTTGTCATGTTATTTAGTTTTATATTTTCACGAGACCGGGTTGGGCATTTACATGGAGGCATTTTAATACTGGTTTTGTTTCATAAAACAGGTTTACCAAATAAGCTAGCCAGGCGTGATTGTGACGTCATGATTGTTGGCGAAGACAACATTACTAATGTTGTTGTTCATCAGGGCGACAATCTCATTTAACCTGTCCAAAACTTAATGACTTCTGAGCAACAGAAAATCCTCAGAGTATGAACTATCGTTGACTTGCTGCGCTAGCATCATAAGTTCCTCCACAATTTCACCGATCACCTCCATTATCCAATTTTCTCCCTCTTGGTCATCGACTGCGAGTGACGTCACAATCACGCCCACAGTATAGACCCACCCCTGACGCTGATTGACAGGTTTCCGGCGTAATGCATCGGAAATTCAAATGCAAAAGGAATTGACCTTTCGCAAAAGCCACACCCCCCTTAGTTACTGTTGCTAGCCCGTCAAGCTTACCGACAACGACG
>JAUCMS010000128.1:1321622-1339969 GCA_032357445.1 Enteromius radiatus | reverse complement strand
TGAACTGACAAAATATAACTTTAGAGAGCTAACGTGAAGTTGCTAGCTAGCAAGCTGGCTAAAATTAAGTTCATTAATGTGAGCTAATACTATTAAGTTATGTCTAGCAACTAGTCTAACTGCAGGAGTCTGATTAGATTAGAGTACAAATGACAAAGCTCAAAGTAAATCAAACCTACCACAGAATAATGTTTATGTGCTTGGCTCAGTATTATCAAAGCTTGAAGCGTAGCGTGATAAAATCATGTGGTTTGTGTTCAGATCATGAGCACTTGAGGGCAGCACTGACACGGTTTGTGTTTCTCTACCTGTTTAGTTACATCTGTTTTAAATTGCTTTCATTTTGCTGTTATTGTATTTTACATTTTCATTTGTTTGTTTATAATTATAAAAATCAAATTTTGTATATAAATAAAATAAAATAAAAACGTTATTTTCACCACTGGGTTTATTATCTCTTTTGTTTAGCCGAGGATCTCTATATGGGGTTTCCTGTAAATCTCTGGAGCGTGTTGTGAAAGAGCTCTACATAATGGAAATCAGACATGCTCTTGTTCGACCTGTTTTCTGGATCACAGACAGCTCTGATCTCCAACATGTGGGTTTGCTATCAACGTTTGTCTGGGCTTGTGTTGCGTAACTCATATGACAGACGTAAATAATGACAATCAGAAGCAGATTTTATTGCATGTGTACTGTGTTTAATTCTGTCTCACTTCAGTTCATTTAGATCTTCAGATCCAAAGACAAAACGCACATCAAAACTGCTAAAAACCATAGTTTACTAACATTAAATTGAACACCATAAAAACATCCTAACACAGCCTTGAACTGGTTTACTGTTTTACTTGGTCTTCTGTCCAGTTGGTGGATTTTAAATGGTTTTAGACATTGTTTTTGTCTTTGGGTACTTTGGGTAAAAGTTTTTTCAGACTGGGAGATCTTAGGCTGGTTTAAGCTGTAGTTTCAGAAGTGTGAATGAGTTATGAAATACAAATAAATAATTTGCAATTCCTATATTTCCAGTTCGTTTATCCTGCAGGATTATCTCTGAATAAATGGTGAGATGAAGTGTTATTAGCAGATGATCTTCATCCAAATATTGAGCAGCACTACTGTTTTCAACACTGATAATATGTTTCTTGAGCAGCAAATCAGGATATTATTATGATTTCTGAAGATCATGTGACACTGAAGACTGGAGTAATGATGCTGAAAATACAGCTGAACATCACAGGAATACATTACAGTTTAACATATATTTTAGATGATACTGATATTTTGCAGTCTTGGTGGCTTCTGATGCTAACGTACACGAACAAAACCAGATGCTTGTGTGTGCGCTCATATAAAATCCTGGAAGCAGACTTTTATTAATGGGAAGTGATAAAACTCTGGCTCGTTTTCTGTAAAACATCTGTTTTGTAGTTGATCGGATATTGAAACTGGATTATTATCGATGTGTGTGTCGACTTTCTCAATAGAGTTGCACAACATTTCCTCTTTGTTGCAACAGTTCTCATCATTTATTATTTGCATCTTGCAGAAGGATTTCTGTTCTGAAAGACTGAATCGTTAACCTAGTTAGTCCTTGTCCATCTTGAAACAAGACTAATTATATACATATATATATATATATGTGTGTGTTTGCTGTGTATATCAGTGTATATATATAAATACACTCAAATGCATGCATATAAAATGTTCTATATTAAAATTATATTTCATTTATATAAATATTTACATCTAAATATCTTCAAAATATATAGGCTATTGTATATATAAATATATACACAGTACACAAACATATATTATGTAAACAAAACTTACTTTGGATGCAAGTAATTGTGATTAATCAATTGACAGCACTAAAGTAGCTAAAGTAGTTTCTTGGGCAACTTTTTTGTTTTGTGTCTTTTTATGTAAGTGTGAATCTGTTTATTTATTTAATTTTCTGACCATAATAACCTTAGCACAAATAAAAACATCATTAGTCTGTGTTATAGTTATATGGTACATGTTCTAACATGTTTCTGTCTCTCTGCGTCTCTAGACATTCCATGAGTGCACTTCTGGTTTCCATGGCAGCAGACGTCAAAATAGAGGAAATTTAGGATAGCGACAGAAACCCTTCAGTCACTAAATGAACATGAAGAGTTGTGTGTCACAAGTACATTTACTAAAGCTCACGTTCACACCAACATTCGATTAGACGTTATAACACTGTCTGTGAGGGAAAGAATGAAATGAAATGAAAGCAAGAGTGTCAAGTTTTCTCTGCATTTCTCATTAAATTATCCTGCTGCAGGACTTTAATAACAAGACACAAACACCAGCAGACTGGCTGTTAGTGCAACTTAAATGAACTGAAATAATCATTATGTTCTCTATATAATGTGAACTGATGAACTGATTCACTTTAGAGAACATATGAATCATTTGTGCATCTTGATTGAATCATTCATTATGACTCACTCAGGTTTTTTACATTCTGGACCACATATTTCAATATATATATAGTTATACATTTTCTATCTTGACAGAGAAGAGATGGTCTTGATGTGTGACACACAGTCTGCAGTGCTTCTGAACTCTATTTTGAGTGTCCAGTGATTCACGATTGAAGTGGACGGCAGACAGTCTGAACATACACCACCAGCTGCTTTATTTGGGAAGTCAAACCCCGGCCCTGACCTAACCGTCCCGTCTTCAGATTTCAGATCGATTTGTGGTTTTTACATAAAAACAATGCAAAGGTAGTCTGTTGACATTCATGCATTTAACAGATGTTTTTATCCAAATCCACTTCCATTGCTTTATATTGGATCAGTTCAGGCATTCACTGGGAGTTTTTTAATACAAAAAAATAATGCTGAAATTGTGACATGCTAAGTCATTAATCATTTCCATTACAGATTTGCGCAAAACTTTGTTGATATTTGATAAATGTCGATGAAAAAGTATTGAGAAATGAAGGCGTTTCCATTAGCCAACGTTAGTCGGCTAAAACGTAAACTTTTGCCTGTGTGAAGTTTAAACTGTCTGTGCATTAACAGCAGAGAAAGCCCATTATACCCGAGAATAAACACTTATTAAGTGTTTCTTGGAGGTTATGATACATTTAAGAATGATCATATGATTTTTTACATATGCCATGTGACCTGTAAATGCGAAAATGCAGTTTTGCGAAATAATCCGTTTTCGAATTGCCTGAAAACCTCCTCATGAAAATTACGTCATTGAAAATTACAATTGAAATTACGTCTTAATTATGTTTTGTTGTTTTGGTGTCCTAACTCTGGGACAGCGCATCACGTTATGAAAAGGGGTGTAACATTTACACCAAATGCTCAAGGCATTCAGCCAATCACAGTGCACTGGATAGCTGGCCAATCAGAGCACACCTCGCTTTTTTTTTTTTGAATGATGAGCTTTGTACAAATCGACCCATTTCAGAAGGCGGGGCTTAGAGGAGAAACAATAATGTACAGTATGTGGAAAATAATGTGTTTTTTTGCACTTTAAACCAACATCATATGACCCCTTTAATCTATAAATCTTAGTATGTGTCATATTTGACTTTTTAATGTCATAATTGTGACTTGGTATGCCATAATTATGATTTAAAGAGAAATAATTAATTGTGCAGTGCATACTACAATAAGAGACATGTGTAAAACATGTTATTTGAATATTAGCAGTCAGTCTACCAAACAAAGACTGAAGACAATCAGCATGGCATGCAGGTAAACATCTAGTTCACTAAAAAAGCTCTGAATGTCTTTCAGAGATCTGAAGCAATGAAGCTGTCTCTGTCTTATCACTCATCTGACTCCTCAGAGAGGAAGTTTAGGGAACTTGGGTCAGTCTGCAGACAGTCTGTGATTTATAGACGTCTGGAGACCATAGGCGGCTAATACAGCCTCTTACAGTAAAAACAACCAAAGATTTACTGCACTAGCATCAGTTCAGCATCACCTCAACACACATGACTGGAGAAATCATTCTGGACATAACAATAAACTTCAATACCTGGTGATTATTAATATGTGACTAAAAACATAAAGGGGGTTCAAAATAATGATTCAGTTACAGAATATGCAGAATCACATTGATGTAATGAGTCACTAGCTTTCAGGCTACATAGAAGAAACATGATCATTTACTTTTGAGAATATGATGCCCAAATGCTAAGTTTTATGACAATGACACCTAGAAATGCTGTCTATGTAAGAAACTGGCAAGGTTTTCCCAAACATCATGCATATAAATATTATGTAGTCAACTCAGTAGGTATTGATGCCTTGAAGTGCAGTCCATGTAGGGACCTCACTAGTTTTTTAGACTATATGATGCTCAGAAATGGGTTTTGAGACTATGGTGCCTAAAATGCTGACTATGTAGACAACTCATTTCCAGAAATGCTGAAACTCACTGTTTTGAGATTATGTTGCCAGTAAATGCTGTCTATGTAGAACACTCACTAGATTTTAAGGCTATAATGCCTATGTATGAAACTCGGATTTCTTTAGGTATTTTTTGTTTTGTTTTGTTTTTTTGAAGACTGGCAAGCAATAAAGTTGAACTCATTAATCATTGCATTGAAATTATATAAAAATGCATGTTTTATATATATTTTAAGATTATTTAGTTTTGAGAAAACAACGTCCAAATGCTGTATATTTAGGGTACTTGTTGCATTTTATGACTATGGCAACTAAACGCTCTTTATGTGGGAGACTCACAAGGTTTTGAGAATATGATGCATAAAAATGACCAACATGTTGTACCAATATGTGAACAAGGGGAACAACACTCTGGATTCGTTTACACAACAGAAAAAAATGCATACAAAGCTGAACCCTGCCCCCACATCTGATACTCAGACCACATCTCTGTTATGCTAATCCCAGCATACAGACCACTTCTTAAACTCACCAAATGGGTTCAAAAACAGATCACGGTATGGCCAGATGATGCCACCTCAACACTACAGGACTGCTTTCAGTACACGGACTGGAACATGTTCAGAGAGGCGGCCACCTACAACAACCACTCAGACCTGAAACTGTGCTTGCTTAGATCAAAAAGTGCACTGATGATGTGACAGTCACCAAAACCATCACCACATGTGCAAACCAGAAGCTGTAGATCACAGCAGAGGTTCGTGGGCTGCTAAAGATGATGCATTCAGATCAGGAGACAAAGCAGCCTTAAAAACAGCAAGAGCCAATCTGTCCCGTGGCATCAAGCAAGCAAAATGCTTGTATGCACAAAAAATAAATAATCACTTTAATGACAGCAAAGACGCAAAGAGCCTGTGGCAAGCCATCACTGATTACAAACCCCTGCCACAACCCTCCCAGACGCACTCGATGAGTTCAATACACGGTTTGAAATGCAGAATGACTCACCTGCACAAAACCTCCCAACAACCAGGCACTCTGTCTGTCTTCTGCTGATGTAAAGAAGACTCTATCCAGGGTTAACCCACGCAAGGCTGCGGGTCCTGACAACATATCAGGCTGTGTACTGAGAGACTGTGCTGCACAGCTCCTAACAGATATCTTCAACACCTCGCTGAGCCAGGCAGTTGTCCCCACGTCTCACCTCCATGAATCCAGTACCAAATAAGTCCCCTGTGTCTTGTCTGAATGACTACCGTCCCATAGCATTGACTCCAATCATGAAGAAGTGTTTTGAGAGGTTAGTATGCACAATATCAAAACCAGCCTTCCCGACACACTCGATCCGCTCCAGTTTGCATACCGTCCAAACCGCTCCACGGACAATGCCATTTCCTCCACCCTCCACCTGGCTCTTACTCACTTAGAAAACAAAGACTCTTTATGATGTTAGAATGCTGTTCATTGACTTCAGCTCAGCATTCAATACAATAATCCCACAACAGCTCATCAATAAACTAAACCTTCTGGGCCTTAACACCTCCCTTTGCAACTGGATCTTGGACTTTTTAACTGGAAGACCTCAGTCAGTCCGTGTCGGCCACAACACCTCGAGCACCACCACACTGAGCACAGGTGCCCGACAGGGCTGTACGACTGCACTGCCAAGTTCAGCTCCAACCAATCATCAAGTCTGCTGATAACACAACGCTGGTAGGTCTCATCAGCAACAATGATGAAACACTCTAGAGAGGAAGTGGTTGAATGGTGTGGTGCAAACAACCTGTTCCTCAATGTGAGTAAGACAAAGGAGGTTGTGATGGACTTCAGGAGGAACTCTGTTGGCCACTGACCATCGACAGCTCGGCAAATTCCTGGGGGTGCACATCACGGAGGATCTCACCTGGACCACCAACACCATGTCACTCTCCAAGAAGGCACAACACTTTCTTCGCCGGCTGAAAAGGGCAAGTCTCCCTCCACCCATCCTCACCACATCCTACAGGAGAACCATTCAGAGCGTGATGACCAGCTGCAGCACTGTCTGGTACGGGAACTGCAGCGCTGCTGACCGCAAGACCCTGCAACGGACAGTGAGCACAGCCGCAAAGCTGGCATCAGTTCAGGTAAAGCCAGCAGTGTCGTGAAGGACCCAACCCACCCCTCCCATCATCTCTTCCAGCTCCTGCCATCAGAAAGACATACAGGAGCATCAGAGCCCGCTCTGCAAGACTGCTCAACAGCTTTTTCCCCCAGGCTGTGAGAGCCCTCAATTCCAACCACCTCACCTCCCTCTGCTTTTATTAAGCCACTGTAGGAAGGTGTTCGGAAATGTCAAATCATCAAAATTAACCTTTGGATCAAGTGAAACAGGCCCATTGGCTACCTACTAAGCAGTTTGAAATTGTAAATGGTCAATGCCTTATTGCGCTGATGTGACCGAACCCGACCCGAACCCGGCCCGGGTATCCATCCTCTAATGTGTATGTATAGTCAGTTATTTATAGTACATGTATTGTATACTGTAGGTTTAATAAATTGTTTATACATCTAGTGTATTTAGGTTCATTTTTCTGTTTATTTATAGCACCGTGGTCCTGCGAGACATTTCCTTCCACTGTATGTCCGCACATGTAATGACAATAAAGCTTGACTTGACTAGGGAACTCACTAGTTTTTAAGTCTACATATGACGCTCAGAAATGGGTTTTGAGACCCTGATGCCTAAAAACGTCTTTGTCTTCATAGGCAACTCAATAGGTTTTAAGACTATGGTGCATAAAAATGCTGTCTTTGTAGGAAACTCCTAGGAAATTGACAGAAATTGTCATGTAGGAAACTACTTCAGGTTTAGTTTTTGAAAAGGACTGGCATGCAATACCGTCTACAATCATTGCATTGAAATGATGAAATTGCAGTTTTGATATATTTATGTGTAAGAGACATGCAGCAGTCCAGTACGAGTTCATAAACGAAAGCAGCTGGATTCAATCATGTTCCAGACGCTGTTGTTTATTACGTAGATGCGAATTAGTTTTTCCAATGCAAACCGTGTGAAACAGATGCAGAAAAATGTAGTCGGCTTCATTTCCAGTTAGGGGTGGCTGTCTAGACTGGCTGATCGGCAGCGTCTAATCAACCCTTGAATAAAAGCATTTCGCAATAATTGCACTGATTTCCAAGAATCTTGTAGTGAAAGGATAAACAACAGAAATCAGATTCAGAAAACTGCATGAGATAAAAAAAGAAAGTGTTGAATGCTTTAAACATACACTGCACCATGTGATTTCAGTCTTATCTTGTTTTTCAGTGAACATTATTGAAGATGAATGCAGAAAAATCACAGTAAATAATAAACATTACTGCAAAAATGCTTTTCTAGCTTTGATTTTTTATTTTTTTTTGTTTGCTCAGAATAATCTTAACTGAAAACACATTATTTTTCTTACCCCATTGGCAGATTATTGGGGTTGTTTCAAGTAAAAACATAATTTTGATTTAGAAAATCCTTCTTGATTTAAGACTTTTGGCTGAAAATAAGACAAAAAAATTCTGCAGTGATAATTGTTCCTTATTTTTCTGGCCCCCTTAGAAGATTTTTCTCATTTTAAGCAGTCTTAATATTATTGCTTTATTTACACGTCGATGCTTTTGTCTACATTTGTTGCTTCTGATTTAATATCTTGTTTTGCTTTTCTCTCATGACTTGACTGCATTGACTGAACCACTACTTTGTGTCCATGATGCTATCTACAGTAGGTAGACAACACACAAGTGATTTTGATGTCTGTCTTACTCTTATGTAGGTAGGCGTTTTGCAAGGTTTTAAGATGTCCAAAAACACTGTGTAGGCGTGAAGCTCACCATGTGAAGCGCATGCTTACAAATGCAGTCTACATAGATGTATTTATACGTTCTGAAAGCAAATGTCTTGCTGTCTGTGTAGGCGGCTTGCTAAAATTCCTGAAACCTATGGACTACTCATTAGGGCATGTGACTAAAAACACTGTCTGTGTAGACAACTCACTAGGTCTTGAGAAATGCTATGTATGTAGGATTCTTCTAACAGCTCTTTAGGTTAAAATACATATACCAAAAGTCTGTTTTTGATTGTAATGCCTAAAAATGTGTTACAGTATGCATTACAGTCAAAAACAGACTTTGTAGGAAGTTTATGGTGCCTAACACGTAGGGAACTGACTTCTGAGAATACGATGCCCAGAAATGTTGTTTATAAGAAACTCACTAGTTTTTGAGACAATGAATAAACATGTTTCCTAGGCAATTCACTAGGTATTGATACTAGAATTCCCAGAAATTAAATAAAGGCAACTGAAAATGCTGTCTATACGGAATTAATTGGTTCCGAGACTATGGTGTTTTCTATATAGGCAACTCACTACACCTTGATACTAGAATGTTCAGAAAAGCTGGACGATTCTTCAGGATTTTAAGACTTCAAATGCTTTTTGAGACTATGATGCCTAAAAAAAATGCTGCGTGTGAAGAATCTCAGGTGAGACTGACACCCAGAAATGCCTATGTTTATAGGCAACTTGTAGATTCTGAGAAAATGATACAGATGCTGTTTGTAGGAACTCACTTGAGATGCTTTAGAATGTCGTCTATGTAGGGAACTCGCTAGGTACTGAGAGTATGATGCCCATCAATAATGCTGGTGCTCAGCTTCAGATCTGCGCAGAGGTGTTGTCTAGTGAGTGAGCGCAGTGTTTATTGACACAGACGCAGTTAAGTTAGCGGTTTCGAGAACGTCGCGCAGGAAAAGAGGCGCTTCCTCCTCCCTCACAGCGCGAGCTTCACGAACATTTCCTGTCGAGTTTGTGACTCACGTCCATCTCCGCGCGCTTCCTCTCAGATGAGGGAGGAGAATGAGACGCGAGCCGATATAAGAGCATCGATCCGAGGTCAGACGCGATGGAGCGTGTAATGGAGCGGCTCGGTTTTGCATCGGTTCTTCTCGTGTGTCTGGTGTCTGGTGAGTTTCCGCTTCGGTCTCGTTACTGCGGCGCGACGCGACGCGAAACTCTGACGCTGACGCCGCTGAACGCCAGCGCCTGACTGGAGCGTTAGCGTGTCGTGTCGCGTAAAACTCGGTTTTTATGTGGAATAAACTGATTAATTATTAGTTCCTCTTTCAGTGTCTAAAACTGTCAGACAACACGAGCTTGACACGTTTCCTCGTGTGTGTTATGGTGTGTCCGTCTGCGCGCGCGCGTGTTTGAAACTCGTCATGTTCCTGCTGTAGAACTAGTTCGTTCTGTTTCTATTTACTAAGTGCTGTGACATTTGTTATGATACTAAAGTCGTGTAAAATATTTTAAAACGTTGTGTTTTGAGTTGTTACTATATGGTGGGATCTCGTTCAAATCTTTACCACATCTTTAAACTAGTACTGCGGCGGAGGTGCCATGACACAGTAGGTTACTATAAGTAAATATTATAGTTTTTAGAAAAAATCGTTAACTGAAATTAACTTTATGTATATCTTACAATATTGATTGATTTATTTTTGCTTTCATTTAGATGACAATACAATAATTAAAACTAAAAATAAATAAAATAAAAGTAATAAATAAATAATATAGAACCATGACAAAATGATAATAATACAAAGACAAAACAAATAAAATAAAAACATTTAAAATATGAACAAAGGTGTCTGCAGAATGACCACAATATTTATGTCACAATTTTAATAAAAATAATATGATAAAACATATGAATAAATAGATCTTGGTTACTCCTTTCTTATTGTTTAGGTGGATTTTTTAATGCTAATTGTTTTAAACTTACCATTAAATGTTCTCTATTGATGTAAAAAGCTAAGAGAAAAAAATAAAATCCTTTTTTTTTATATATACTGTATTAATATTATAAAGTGCATTAAACATTACATTACACCAGGGTTTGCCAAATTGGGTTTAATGTATGAACTTAAGTGCCTTGATTATTAATAATTAATTATATCATAAACGTCACATGGGCCTTTTATCAATTTAATGCAGCTTGTATTAGATTTGTATAAAATGAATTCTTCTTAAATGAGGTTGCAGGTGTTTTTGTCCTGCGTCTTCATCACTGTCCAAGTAAAACACAGCGTCCATCCACACAGATGTTTCTGAGGTTTAGCGTGAAACAACATCATGCATTAAGAGATCCTGAAGACCCAAATATAATCCGTTTACTAGTAAGATGCAGCATGTGTTTGGGTTTATTTTCCTGGCAGACGCAGATACTGAAGCATCCTCCAGCTGAATATTGAGACGGTTACGTCATCAGATCCTCAGATGCTTGTTGCTATAGAAAATGTTTTTTT
This sequence comes from Enteromius radiatus, assembly GCA_032357445.1. Classification (NCBI taxonomy): domain Eukaryota; kingdom Metazoa; phylum Chordata; class Actinopteri; order Cypriniformes; family Cyprinidae; genus Enteromius; species Enteromius radiatus. The sequence goes on along the minus strand of JAUCMS010000128.1, from coordinate 1,329,226 downwards.
TTTAATTAACAAGGGTTTGAGGTCTAAACTAACGGACAATGTCTGTGATTTAGCTGATGTTTTGGTGATTTTCAGTGGATTTATGAAGTCAGTTTTTCACATTAAATATAAACATCATCCACTAACTAACCACAAACAAAAACATTACCTTTGGCTGATCCAAGGTTTTTTGTTTTTTTAAACTCAAAATAAAAACATTAATGCAAATAACATAAAATTAGTGCTGTCAAATGATTAATCACATCCAAAATAAAAGTTTTCATTTACATAATATATGTGTCTGTCTATATCATGTATATTTATTTTTATGTGTATATAAATACAAACACATGCATGTAAATGTTTAAGAAAAATATATCATGTTTATAAATTATAAAAAAAAATACATATATATATATATGCAGTAAATATTTCCAAAACTATACTGTACTGTATATAGTAATATATACTGTGTGTGTATTTATATATACATAAAAAATATGCACAGTAAACAAAAAAAAAAATATTTTGGATTTGAACACTAAATAAAATATTTGTAAAAATATATATTTTTATAGTTTAACTTGAACTTCTAAACTAACTATAACACAAATAATATTACAGACTATAAAGACATATTTAAAAAATATAAAAAAAAATGACAAAACATAAAAGTACTATAGCTTTAAATTTCAAATAAAAGCACAAAAATACATATATGTATATATAAAAGTTGTAATAGTATCTCAATACGGTTCTGATCAGGTCTCTGTTTGTGTCTCAGGTGCATCAGCTCTGCTCCACACAGCCAATCAACACAGAGTGTGTAAGTCATGTGACGCTCAGCCGGCGAACTGCAAGTCAAATAAGTGCGTCGTCAACTGCACCGTATCCAAGGTCTGCCCGCGTCCAGATGACGTCTGCGCCGCCGTCTGGTATGATGCACTCGTGAACATGAATCATGCGTCTGCAGGGGGTTTGTTCCAACACGCTCACAGACGTGATGCAGCATTCCTCACATACAACTGAGCTGAAAAATCACTCCTTCAACATTACGATGAGCTTGATTCTTCTTCAGATTTGGAGAAATGTAGCATTGCGTTGGTGTCTCAGCAATCGATGCTCTGCAGTGAATGGGTGCCGTCAGAAAGAGAGTCCAAAAACATCACAATAATCCACAGCACTCCGGTCCAACAAGATGTTTGCTCCTGGCTGAAATGAGTCATCTATCCACAATGTTGTGTTCTTCAGTGAAAACCTCTGAATCAGGAGAGAAACGATTACCCTTTTACAAGTCAAAACAGCTCTAAACTCCTTTGTGGCTGATGTGATAAACAACATAAGATGGACTTTTTCACTGGAGGAAGACTTATTATGGACTGTTTTTTAGACTTCTGTTTCAGCTTTTGGAGTGCTGTGGATTATTGTGATGTATTCATCAGCAGTTTGGACTCTCATTCTGACGGCACCCATTCACTGCAGAGCATCCATTTCTCCAAATCTGATGCAGAAACAAACTCATCCTAATCTTGAATGGCCAGCACATTTTCAGCTAATTTAACATTTTTAACTGAGATATACCTTTAAGAAATTACAATAAAGAGAACTTCTTGAGCCCCTTTTTCAAAATGAAACCAAAACATTTTCAGTCTGAATCATTATTGAAGGGATAGTGTGTCTAAAAATGTATCATTTACTCTTCCCTATTTGCATTTTCTTTTGGGTAAACGATCCTTTTACAGTAAGTTCTTTACATATGCAGGACGTTTAAAGGTTTTTTTGATGTAGATGTGTGATAGATACAGACTAACCTGTACACTGCTGCATTATGAGTTTAGTTTGTAGCTTGACCTCTAGTGACTATTACATGAAAATGAAAAACGCCGTAAGTTTATATACAAACACTAGTGTAAATCACCTGAATATAACTGATGTACTGTTAATCTTACTATTACTAAACTACTGTTCACTGGACGCAGCATGCTCCTGTTAAAAGTATAATATATGCTTTGAACGAGCTGTGTTTTTGAATCACTTCTTTTATTCTTTTATTTGAAAGAATAACATGTGAAAGTGAAAGCACATTTCATAATTCACTGTGGCATCCATTAAAAATAAATAAATACGTTTAGAGAGAGAGATAGCCATCAGTGTATCTTTATTAAATTACATTTTATATATTCATTTTTCATTTTAATTATTATTGTTCTTGTCATTTATGTTAGCTTTTGTTTTCTGTAAATATATCTATGATTTTTATTAATTTATTTTCTCTTTTTATATCTGTGTGTATATATATATATATATACACACACTATTTTAGCAATGTAATTTTGCTTTCATTTTATTATGTTTTTGTAATTTTTTATAATTTAGAGTTTTACTTTTTTATTTTAGTTTCAGTTATTTTTTCAGTTATTTTAGTATTAGGAAATATACAACTTGCAACTAGCTGAAATAGTGAACTTTTAACTTTCTTTTCTTTTGACATTCTGGTGTGATTTCACTTCCATTTTATTTTTCAGCAGTGGAAATGCTCATAATAATACTGCACATTTTGCCGAAGGTTGTAAAGCATTGGGATATTGACTCATGCAGAAAAGACAGAATGCACAGTGCAGGATAAGTATAGTTAGTGATTGCATGAGCTTTGTTTCTGTCTCTCAGGTGGAGGGAGAATGGGATGGTGATGATGGAGACGAGGTGTCATGACCCGATGCGGCCTCTGAAGGGTGTGATGCTGGACAACTACAACAGCTCAGACTGTATTCTGACGGTCAACAACGACAACCCTAACATCCGTCTGTGCGCCTGTACAGGACACGAGTGCAACGAGCACACACTGCTGAAGAAACCTGATGCTGAGGACGCTATATGTGAGTGTGTGTGTGTGTGTGGTTTCCTACTGTTTGTTATCATCAGCACTGAGTAGGTGTGTGTTTGTGGTTTTGTACGTGTAGTATTTATTTTTAGGTCTCCATCAGGTGTGTTTATGGCTTTCAGTGCATTATACATTTCTGATTCATAAAGTGTGAAGAGATAAGCTATAGCTTAAAAAGTGAGAACCTGTATGATGACAAAAATCATCTTGAAATCACAGGAATAAATGACATTTACTAATATATTCAAATAGAAAACAGTTCATTTAAATAGTAAACAAATATTTCTAAATTTTACAGTTTTTTTGCTGTACGAATAAATGGTGACCAGAGGAGAGTTCAAAAAAATAAATAAATAAAAATCTTACTGTTCATATACTGTGTATATTTTTTATGTATATATAAATGCATACCCATACTATACAGTATATATTTTTTAAAATTTACGTTTATACATTTATTTATATATATATATATATATATATATATATACACACCATATTTTTCTTAAATATATACATGCGTGTGTTTGTACTGTATGTATATTTACATAATATATGTATTAGTAAAAATGCATAATTATAATTAATGTAAAAAAAACAAAATATACAGTAATATAAATACTACACACTCACACAATATCATAAATAATACAATAAAATACAGTAATACTGATAAAAAAGTAATTATTACTGAAAATCAATTAAATATTAAAATAACAAATATTAACTGATACAGATTTTTCAAGCAAATATTTGTAAATGTTGAAATGAACGTTAAGCTACATTAATAATAATGTTTGGTTCAAGTAAATAATGAGTTATCAGTGTAAACCCTTTAGAAAAATGAACTAATCTAGATCATATTAATCTGTATTTCTCTCTTTCTCTGTGTGTTTTCTCAGGGTCTGTGTCCGATAACAGAGGATGGTTCAGACTCCCTCAGATCTGTAGGTTCTGTGACATTGAGTTTACGGAGTGTAACGCCACCGGCTTCTGCGAATCCTTCTGCAACATCACCTCCATCTGCGAGTATCCTGACGAGGTCTGCGTCAGTGCCTGGTGTGTCTCTCTTCTCTCTCATACATCTTTGTTTTGCTCAGTGCTGCTTATATAACACTGTGTTCACTATCACTGCTGTCTAGACATTCTTCAGTGTCTGCATGAAATCTCTGTGTTGGCTCGACCTGAATGACCGTGTGTTGACCACGACTGCGTTAATCAGGAAATGGCTTCGCTCTGATACAGGAAATCCTGTCTGACTTCCAGAAAATCCCGCAGGAAATAGTTCAGTTCGGCTCGCAGAGTGAAAGCACACGGATCATGACGTGATAGAAGGCAATAGTTCAGCCAAAAAGTGTTTGTTTGCTGGAGATCAAGGCCCTGATATACTTCTGATAAAAGTTCTCTTTCGTTTTCTTTGAGGCTGCTGGAAGCAATGTAAACATGACACGGCACTCGCACGTAGCCTATGATAAGTTTGATAAAAACAAAGGTTATTTATTGTATACCTTTTAAATTCCCTTTGAAAGAAGAAGAAGATCAGCAGCAGTATGGTGGAATATTTATTTGTTTGTTACGTTTCCTTTTATTCTTTTCATAGCTTTGGAAATCTTTTATATGATGTTTCTCTACGTCACTTTTTGCTTAACTCTGGATCATTGCTTCGTTGTAATTTCTTTGTAGGAATGAATTGCTTTCGCTGAATTTTTAAAGTCTCCCCCCGGAGCGATCGTATAGGTGTCTGTATCTGTATCTGTGGCATGTACTGTATATATTGATTTGGAGATGTTGCCTGACCTCGGCCGAATGCGAAAGAAGGTGGAGTTTCAGAACACACCCACTCACTGTGTAACCCCCTCGGACCAACAGTAGCTCAAACGTGTTTATAGGAGTCAAAGCAAACTACAAACTACCAAAACAAACTCAAAAAGAAACTAAATTTTAGCTTGATTTTGTTTGAAATGATGTCATTGCTGCAACATGTCCTCCAACTAATCCCCTCGTATAGGTGGTTTCTACAATAGCAGCGAAATACGACCCATCAGAGCGTATACAACAATTGCATCCCTATCAGCAACATGATAATGTCCCTATCGGAACATTTGCATATTAATGTGTTGTACTATTTTATTGGTCATGTGATTCAGGGTTGGTGTAGCTCAGGTTGTAGAGTGATTATTAGACGAGACGTGATCATGCGATTGTGGGTTTGAACCCATGCACTACTGAATCCCTACGAAACATGATTTTGCTGCCTTTTTGTAACGGGTAGGTTTAGGGGTGGGTTAGTGTGGGCATTCATACAAATTACACCTACTAAAATAGGTTTTAATCACAGTGAGATCAGTGTGGAAAGTCCACATACTGCATTTAAACAAAACACGCAGATGCAATACAACACTGTCATTATTTTTACGCCCGCTAGAGGGCACTTACCTTTAAAACAGAAATATAGGTTGTAATACGGTACTTACAAAACCACCTATAGAGCCGTGTTTTGTTGGAGGACAGGCTGCATTTCAGTTCGTTCTTTGAAGTATATCGGGGCCTTCAGTGTCTGAGTGAATGAGAGAACGTCAGAATGAGAGTTGATAAAAACATCACAATAATCTACAAGCAATCAACTACAGTCCATCAGTTAACATCTGGAAAAGACAAAAGCTGCTTGTTTGTAAGAATCAAGTCTATTTTAGTGTATACATAGAATAATGCAAAAAAGAAGGTAACACTTTATAATAATTACGCACTATGAATCATTAGTTAAGCATGAGTAAACACTTCATTCAAACCATTATTCCAACATTATTATGCGTCAGTAAACAGTTGTACAAGTGCATCTATAAATTCCTTGTTCTTGAGCATATATAAAATGTTTTGTGCGATGCTAGAAACTTCTGACAGAATAAAATCCAGTTAACTCACAGTGTGCATGTTGTGTTTCAGGAGGAGAAACAAAGGGAATGCCACCCTGGAGACGATGTGTCACAACCCTTTGCTCCCATTTTACGGTCAGTATCTGACGGACTACAACAACTCCGACTGTCTGATGAAGCAGGTGAAGGGCATGGAGGGCGAATTCTACATCTGCTCCTGCAATCAGGAAGAGTGCAACGATCGCCTCTTCTTTACCCCCAGTAACACCCCTGGTAAGTGCCAGTAAAGACATTTATAATGTTACAAAAGATGTCTATTTCAAATAAATGCTCTTCTATTTAGTATTTATTATTATGATTATTAGGATCATGTGACAATGAGTAATGATGCTGAAAATACAGCTGAACATCACAGAAATAAATTACACTTTAAAAGATATTCACATAGAAAATAATTATTTAAAAAATATTTCACAATATTTCTGTTTTTACTGTTTTTACTGTTTATTCTGTTTTTTGTATTTTTAATCAAATAAATGGGGATGTGAGCAATCTGTTTGTGCTACTGAAACGAGCAACGCTGAGAAACAGCCAATCAGAGCAGAGCTCCTCATTACTATTCATGAACCTTCCAAATAAGGCAAAAACAGACTGTTTCATTCTAGGGTTGTAAATGGACCTGTAAAACCGTTTCTGGCCATTTTTCCCCCTTTCCTAAGCTACATACCTACTATGTACATATCAGACAACTATTTAAAATATTCTCTCAATGCACCTTTAATCTACAGAAGAGACTTCTTTCAAAAACATAAAAACAGTCTTAATGATTCCAAGCCTTTAAACAAATCTTTACTTGCTGTCTGAGTGAGGCTTTCTCAATATTTAAAGTCATGATTGTGTACAGTAGGTCATAGAAAAGCATTCTTGTGCGAGTGGTTTTCTGTAACGTGGTGGAGCTGCTGAAGCGTTCAGACGTGTGGTTTCCTGTCTGTGTCTAAAGATCATCACATGCAGAAATGTTGTTCTTACAGCCGTGGGTTATTTCTGTGTCTTCGTGTGCACGTGTGCAGTTTGTGTTTGGTTGCACATCACTGTGTTTACTGTAACGTGTATTTAGTTTTGTGCAAGGAAAGGGCCACTAAAGTTTATTTCTGCCTATGACTAGAATCTGGTTTTAGATGAATTAAACAGGAAGTTGCATCATGTGATTCTGAGAAGAAACTTTTGGTGCAGAAAATATCTGTCTGTCCAAATAAAAAAAACTGCAAAAGTATATATATTTTTCCATGTATTTAAATGTTTCTGAATCACATTTACATAAGATGCACAGTTTTCTGAGAAACTGTAAAGAATCAGGGAAAAATAGACTGACCCCCTTTTTTTTAAACACATTAATTCACAGACTGTGTCGTAAAAATGGCATAATAGTGAGAAAGCAGAATGGTTTTTTTTTTTTTTTTTTTTGTGAATATCTTGTTTAGTTGCTTTTAAATCCTGAATCTGTTTCAAATGTTTAAACTAACTTTAGTTAGCAAGTGCTCATAAAGCTTTTATTTGGTTTCCATAACTTTAAATATATTTAAGCTATTAGATATTTAAGCTATTCAAATATATTTAAGCTTTGACTGTTGCCACCATAAGCTTGATTGATTTCATGTGACTTTATTTATTCTCCCCTTATTAAATTAAATTAAACGTTCATGTATCTGCAAATATCATATTGCTGGTGGAGAAAATCGACATTGAATCGTGTATGTCTGATTTAGACCCCTAGTTATTTCAGATTTGTTTCCGAGAAAAAAACATTGTCTTATATTCGGGTCAATACAGTAATTCATCTAATGTTTGAAGTAAAGCAGTAGTAATTTTCA
>JAUCMS010000128.1:1280276-1298841 GCA_032357445.1 Enteromius radiatus | reverse complement strand
ATTCCGTGATATAACGTCAGAATTCCGTGATATAAAGTCAGACTTCTGTGATCTAAAGTCAGAATTCCGTGATATAACGTCAGAATTCTGTGATATAAAGTCAGACTTCTGTGATCTAAAGTCAGAATTCCGTGATATAACGTCAGAATTCCGTGATATAAAGTCAGACTTCTGTGATCTAAAGTCAGAATTCCGTGATATAAGGTTAGAATTCGGAGTTACAAAGTCAGAATTGTGAGATTAAAAAGTTGCAATAACCTATTTTTATTACTTATTCATTGGCGGAAACAAGGTTTGAGCTAATCTCTGGCTTTTCAATTCAAATCTGAGCACAGTTTGAGAGGTCACACTATTGGAGTCTTCATTCATTCACTTCATTACGTCTCATTGATGTCTGGGAAAAATATCTGATGTGATGTGTCGGTTGACATCAGCAGCACACACACACATTATTTCCCTCTTTTATTCATCTTACATATGCTCACACCCCATTACCCATCAGCCCTGGGGATACCGCTTGGCGAGCCAATCAGATCTCTTCAGGTGGGCGTGAGCTCAGTGAGTCTCCGCCCCTCGCAGCAGTAATTACACCTCAGAGCGTGTCAGCTCATTGAGCAGGATAACGAGCGTCTGTCTGCCAAACCCTGCGGATGAGAGTGGCTCCGGGGCCCGACTGGAACCTTTCCACGCTAAGCTGATGAGACAACAGCTCGTAAGGAGCTCATCTGCTTTCCTGCTCACGTTTGATTCGTTTTACTCATCAGATACAGAAAAAACACTTTTGAGGAAGTCAACACTTAAAATGGCTAAAATAGCTCATTATTTGAAATGAAAATATGACTCACTGTCTCCGTCGCAGAAGTTTCTGGAACTCCTTCAGGTCCTTCTCCAGCGCTGGGAACTCATAAACATCTTCCAGCACATATCGATATAACGTCTGCACAGGAGAAGATATTAATGCTTGATCGGTCTGTGGTTATTAGGCATTTCACAATTATTGGAATCAATCGCTTTTCACAGTTAGATGAATATGTCACGAGCAGAATCCCCTCCGGTCATAGTGGAGTAAAACAATCAGTTTGAAAGCTGCGATCATAAATAACTCCTTCAATCAGATCAAGCAACGACTAATATGATAAGACTCACAAACTCAGCAGTTTACACTGACATATTTATGTGTTAATTTTTAGAATTAGCTTTTATAATCTTTTTAGTTCTAATTTTAATTTAACAATAAAAACACTGCCAGTTTGAATCAATCAGTCTGATGAATCCTTCACTGAATCAGAGTCAAGATTCATGAAACTTTGTTTGTTTTTGAGTGTGTGTAATAAATTTTACTTTAATAATTTTAAAAAAGCTAATTAGTGGGTGCCTGTAGCCTCGTGGGCAGTGCGCGACACATAGCGCTGTTGCGCTTCGGGCGTCGCAATTTCGCATTCTGGCTCGCAGACCTTTCCGATCCCATTCCCCCTCTCTCTCTCCCATTTCACTTCCTGTCAAGACTGATTTGTCCTGTAATAATTAAAGGCAAAAACAGCAAAAATAAATATTGTTTTTTAAAAAAGCTAATTAATAAAACTCCTCCATCCTTCTCTCTATAAAGGCAGAATTCGGAATGTAAACACAGTTGGATATCAGCTGAATGTGTGTCTGAGAGACTGTGTGAGGTTTGACCTTGCAAGCACACTGGGTGTGTCAGTACATAAACGCACAGTGTACTTTACTGTCTCTCTCACACACACACAGATACACACTCACACAGTTCTCAGGGGCGCTGTGGTGTTTGATGGAATCTGAATGTTTGTGTGTTGTGAACACACTCTCTGACCCCCCAATCCTGCCTGTTACTAAGCAACCATCACCTGGGAAACGCTGCATTTAATGATCTATACAGGCGACCGTGAAACAGCTTCGTCACTGCAATGACACGACGGTCGCCATGGAAACACTGTGCGAGTGTGTGTGTGTGTGTGGGGGGGGTGGGACAAAGGCAGGTAGGAACAAGATGTGCATTTGTGATGTGTGTGTGTATGATCTTGTGAAGATGACAGACTGAAATCTGTGAAACATCAGCATGCGCAAAAACATCATGAATTCTTTTACACAAACACGCTTTTAATGAGGCTTCGCTTCAAAGTGTTTCTATAGTGTTCAGTATAGTGTGGCTTTCAGCAACGAACAGAAGAGAGAAGACCAGAGAAAACCATTAAAACCAGTCGTGACATGAGATTGAGAGTGAGTGACAGAGTTTAACACTGTATCAGCCAATCAGAACACTCACTTCTCATGTGGGTGGAGCTGTGGTAGCTTGTTACTATTTAAAAAATATATAAATGTAAATAAAAATATATAAATATAAATCTTTTTTTACATACATTTTGAGTAAATATTGTGTAAAATACTTACATTCTTAAAATAAATATGATTAAAATATTTTAATAATATATAAATATAATATGTTATTTTAGATTTCCAATAAATATTATGTAAAATACCAGTAACCAGTAACCAGTTTTACTGACAGTCTTGAAGCAAAATAGTTACAAAATGTTTCTTCAAAAACTAATATAGAAATATAATATATATGTTTAAATTTACTAATGGTCCTGAATTTAAATTATACATTATAATAATACAAAAATAATTATTGTGTAAAGTATTAGCACATTTTTTTAAATATAGTCTTAAACAAGACTATTTCAAAATATTACATTAATTCATAAACATATAATTTAACAAAATATAATAACTTTATTAGGTCACCCTTTTTTTAAGCTCCAATTCTCGCTATTAACAAACCATTAACTACAATTTGTCCAAATATGTCCTGACCTTCATGAAGAGCTTGACGTTGTCCTCCTCTCGCAGGAAGTCCTTGTAGAGCGTGCTCCACTGAGACACCAGGTGCAGTACCTTTCTCTTCCTGAAGAGGGCCTCCTTCCCCTCCTCCTTCCCTCGGCAGCGCTTCGTACAGTAGGTGAGATCAGGTTAAAGACCAACAACCAGATCAACCCACTACACAAACACAACTGTAGCTATCTATTAAAAATATTACAAATATTTAGGGAACTAAATATTATTCACTTTAATTATTTTTTAATTATTAATTTTATTGTGTAAAACACTGGTATAAATGGTAAAAACAACCTTATAATAATAATAATTAAAAACATTTATTAAATACAAAAATTATATCTAATATATAATTATATTTTGCTATTTATTTTTTAATGTATTAAAATTCTGAACTTTCTAGGTCACTAATGATAAATATACCTTTTTTCTCAAGCTCATTTGAACATATAATTAATATTGTTTGTGCAAAATATTTTATTACATTTGTTTAAAAGTACATGTGGGAAATGTGTTTACTCTCTCTATATATAGAAAAAAGATTTAATGTTTTTTAAATAATATAAAACAATATATAATTTACTACAAATAAACCATATACTCGGCTATATATAATATAATATTTATTATATTTGTTAAATTATAATGAATATTTTTTTTCAGCTTTCATTTGCTACATTTTTTTATATTTTTAATAATATAAAATCATACATAATTACAGAATTTACTACTAATAAAAACATTTATTATATCTATTATAATAGTGTAATTCTGCTCTTTCTAAGGTCATTTTTAAACCACACATTGTTATTATTTTTTTAATACACATCATATTGTAATTGGAAAACCTCCTTGTGTTGTTGAATGTAAATTTGACTGCCTTTAGCTGTGACTATTGATTATCAAACACACACACACACACGCGTGTGAGAAGCCTCCGGAGGTCTGATCTGAAGGATATTGTCCGAGCAGGGCCTGGCAGAGCTCACTGGTGGACATGAACACCAGATACGTCAGGAGGAAGTCGTCCAGAAGCATTTCTGCAAGAAAACATGAACACACACAAACACATAATTCATCAGAAACATCAGTTCTCTCCTGCAAGGCATGTTTAATGAGAGCGGCTTCATTAGCGCTGTTTGATCAGTGCTCATACTCCTGATCACAAGAACTAAACACATTATATAACAGAACCAAACTTCAGCTGACAGACAATAAATCAGAAACAACAAAGACCCGAACATCTGGTCAAAGCCAAACTGTCTCCTAACGGATATGAATATGCAAATCAGCTCCTAAATGTCTTTAGCAAAACATTTTATGGTTCGTCAGCTGGCTTTTGTGAAATATTTCACTCCAAACCAGCAAGACTTTCCAGAAAAAAAAGAAAAATGATACTCATATAAAAACATTAGAGAGAGAGAAAGTACTAGTGTTGAATAAAATAAAAAAGTATGAAGTTATTTGTGAATATGTAAGAAGTAATTGACTCTGGGCTGTTGAATTATTAGCAAAATGATGCACGTGAAGCATTACAGTTCATGTGTGCATTATATTTCTAATAATTCAACAGCAATTATTCTGCTTATACTACGGTTGGCACACCTCAAGACATCGATCAGATCATATATTTCAGAGTATTTCTCCGGTTTTTGTTCTTAAAGCACTATTGTGAGTAGGATGTGTGTGTGTCTCTGAGGAGCTGGAGTGATAGAGTATGTGTTTGCCATACATAATAAAAGATATTTTTGTGGCAAAACATGGCAATAAGCTTTGGTTTTTATCATATTGATTGCTATATTTATTTGTTTGCTGTGTGGTGCCTTGAAAATAACTGCACACCACAGAACGTCCGTCAGCCAATCAGATTCAAGCATTCATCGTCCCCGTAGTATAAATACATATACTGTGTAATACTAGTAGAAATTTTAATGACAGATATATTGAAAATATGAGCGATTGGGTGCAGTATTCCTGCTCCTTCTTCCGCTCTGTTTGTCTTCTCTGCGTCTGCTGATAAATATTCATTTACATTTTTATCAGTGGTGCCTGCTGCTGAGTGTGTGTGTGTGTGTGTGTGAGAGAGAGAGAGGACTTTTTAAGTTTTTATATGTACAAAATCCTAAAAAAAATATGCAATAAGACTTAAAATGTGTTGAATTTACTGTTAATGATCTGTTCTGTAGCTACTTTGAACAGCACTGAAGGTTTTTGTGTTTGTACAGTCAGTCTGCAGCTCCCACAGAAGCTAAAGCCAACCTCATTCAAAGTCCTAATGATTTAATTCACACCTCTTTCTTCTAAAAATACCCTGGGCTTCTCCCACTGAGAAACAGTCTCACGAGACGCTTTCTCTCACAATAGAGAGTCTCCGAACAATTCTCACCACGTCTGAAAACCAGCACTGACTCCCCCCATGCTTTCAGCAGTGTTTAAACACTATATCAGCACTCTGTGGGAGTGTCTAATGAGAACAACCTCAAAAACACACGTCTTTAACCAAACGCTGTAAGTCTTCCTCTCCTTTTAATGCTAAACACAGCTGCCAACACACAACGGTAATTACCCAGGATGCACTGCACCGCGGGGCTAATTTATGGCCTATGGGTGTGTTACACAAAACACAAGGGTCATTAAATTACACTCATACATTAAACACACACATGCACAAACACGCATGCAACTCATTATCTGCTGGCTCTTCTGGGTGTTTGTCTCATCGCACATCATATCAGTGTTTGCTCTTTATATGAACTATATTGCACTGAACTAGCGTTGCATGAATTAGACATTGCATTGCATTGATTAAATCACCTCAGAATCAGCTTTTGACACACCCGTGAATATTTATGATATTGCATGAATGATAGTAAGCCAAAACAAGTTGTAACCAATAGGTTTGGCATGCACAACTTCCAAAGCATCCTCAGAAGTCCTTGTGTGACTTCAGAGAGTCAAGACACCTGGAGGCACAAACTCCACACAAACAATAAGAAAAAGAAACGCTGTCGGCGTCAAAACACAAAGCATTCCTGCCATGTTTTTGTGGATGGGGTTGTTCTGACACGCCACACACTGAACTAACCGACGGCAGGAATGTGTGTATGATCACTGACATCACAGAAAACCGCTCGAGTCATGCTTCTCAATTAGTTCTGATGCTACTGTATTCAACTAGAAGTTAAATGTTATTCAGCAAAAAAAAATAAAATAAATAAAAATAAATATATATATATATATATATAATGCAAATATAAATTAAAGATATACATAAAATATAATGTAATTATTTCTTATAACTGAACCACAACAGATTATTTTCTACTTACTCTAATTTAGTATGTATAAAATGCATATGTGTGTGTGTGTGTGTACACACATATATATATGCATTTTATTATTATATAATTGCATAATATACAATATACTACTGTTTAATATATGAATTAGTATAATATAAAATATTAGTAAAGTATTGCTTTGAAAGTATTATTTTTACATAATTATTAAAATGATCTTGCATAGATAAATTATGCATTAAATAGACAGAAATATACATTTAATGTAACTAATAATTGTTTTTATTTGATGTACGTACATTTATTATATTATGTTAACTTAGAAAAAGAAAGATAATAGTTGTTGCATGATATATTTAAATAATAATTCTGAATTATTATTAGTAATAATATATTATAAAGGTATAAGCAGCAGTAATAGTACATCTTGCCATAGCATACATTATTTATAATATCATATCTAAATAATAATCTTCTGACAAATTAAAAATTAAAATATTATCTGCTAGTTTCACAGTGAAATGATTTATGTCTTGTAGGTCATAATGGTCAATTTTTCGAAATTAAGATGTATACATTACATGAAAGTTTAATAAATAATCTCTCTATTGATGTCTGGTTTGTTATGATAGGACAATATTTGTCTGAGATACAACTATTAGAAAATCTGGAATCTGAGGGAGCAAAAAAAAATCTAAAATCACCTTTAAAGTTATTCAGAGGGAGTTCTTAGCAATATTACTAATTAAAAATGATGTTTTGGTATGGTTATGGTACAAAACATCATCTTTAATTAATATCCTAATGATTTTTGGTAATCTTGACCCATGCAATGTATTGCTACAGATATACCTGTGCTGCTGATGACTGCTTTTATGCTACAGACGTGGATCAGATTTTCAGCCAGCGCTGTCTGGAGCCACTCACCCGCCTCTTTGCTCTCCGTCGCTCCCTGCTGCTCGTCCAGACGCAGGTCGCTCAGCAGGTGCTCCAGGATCTTATGGGGCGTCCCGGACACCACCACATACCTGCGGGACAGACAAGAGGAAGACTCGGATGAGTACTCTTCATCAGAGGAGGAACACATCAAGCAGGAGCTGCTCCAGCGCTGCCTGGTAATAACATAACCATCCTCCTCCTCCTCCTCATCGTCAATGTAACGGAAATGAGGAATGTCAAACGTGGGCATTTCATCCTCATCCTCCAGGCTGTTGCTGTACTCCCACTCTTCATCATCACAGTCATCCTCCTCAGCCTGCACCAGCGTGACGGGTCTGAGTTTGAGGAAGGTCGGTCGGTCCATTGCAGGCGTCTGCGTGCTGCGTCATGCCCAGAGCAGGGGTCTGATCCTGGGCTGAAGGAGATACACTCCCCCTGAGCTCCTGGACAAACTCACAGCAGCCTGAAGAACACGGCCGCACACCAACCGAGGAGTCATGCACACACAAGTTTCAAGCTGTCAGCGGTTCCTACTCAAGCTGTAATGAGGAAGAAAACGACAGGAATGTGTTCGAGAGAGAGAGAGAGAGAGAGAGACTCCACCCTCAGCCCTAACATTCATTAATTAACACTGAGTATAATCTAAAGTTTAAAAATGATAACAAAAAAACTATTTTGACCTCCAACCAAACTCCAGCGTTAAGGTACTTGCACACAGAGTCCGAAATGTTTGCATGTGTGTTTTTTTTATTCTCGCCCCTGATGAACTTCCCTTCATTTCTTCCATGATGAAGGATATCCCAATCATTTTGTTTGCATCTTTCTGTAAACTGCCAAGCAAAATATTTCTGTTCATTCTATTGAGCCGCTCCCAGAAGAAGAGAAGCAAGCCCAAGCCATGACATTACCTCCCCTGTTGTATGTTTGGGATCACTTCAGTAAAGCTTAATCTTTGTCTCGTCCCAGAACTGCTGAGGCTCGTCTCTTCTTCTTCTTCTTGCTAATGAGTGGTTTGCATCTTCTGGTGTCGTCTCTATACTCTGTACTTTGTCTCTAACAGTTGTTTTAGGGTCTGTCACAATGTTTCTGTCCTCAGCTGCTGATGTTTTCCTTGGTCTCTGGCTTTCATGTTGGTTACACTATAACAACTAAACACGCAGACCGCACAAAACTGAAACCCAGCGCAGACGTTCAGTGCTATTTATTATTTGAATAATCAATATAATAGGATAACAGGGAAACAAAAACTGTCAGGTGCATGTTCCAGTACTTTTGGTAGCGTGGTGGGTTTAATCCAAAGATGTTATCCTTTATCAGATTCAGATGAAAATACCTCATATTCATTTTTTGATGTCGAACCCTAAAGGAATTGGCCTCACTGTCCCAATACTTTGGAGGGGAGTGTATATTTATTTACTCACAATTATTACTCATTTATTGTCTCCTCTTTTACTTTGGTGGTGTAATTATATTCTGTATTTTACACATCTAAAATACTTTGGCGAGACTGTAACACCAATAAAGCAACTCGAATAAAAAATGCCTTGTTTTCAGCCAAAATATGGCATCAAAAAAATTCGTAAATCAAGAATTTAGAGATATTTTGTCTGGAAACAAGACAAATCTAAGCTAGAAAAGCGTTTTTTTGCAGTGTTGAAGTTGAGAGAGAGATTGATTGTAGGAGAGGCAGAGCTTGGGGATATGTAAATAAATGGGAGGAGCTATGTTAGGGGGCATGGTCTCACCTCTTATCGCCGTCCTCGTCTTTGACTCCGGCCGTTTGTGGAGACGCTGGATCTGACGGGACTCTCTGGAGAACCAACACGTCTTGACCCCTCTCCTTCAGACAGACACGAACGACACCCTCGCCCTGCGCCTGGAACCACACACACACGCAAATTAATAACACACTGAAACAGACACTGAAGAAATCAAATTAATGAACATCCTCTCATTAAGAGTGGCTAAGTGAACCAAATCACCCGAGTCGTTCATAAATAATTCATAATACTCACGCCAAGAAAAACTAGGACAAATGTTAAGGTCTTCAGTGAATAGCGACTTTATAATTTAACATGTTACACACAAAACACTTATCTTAATTAAACACTGAAGAAATTTCAATTCATTAAAAAAAAAAAAAGCATTCCTTTATGTGAACTGAATCAACTGATTCAACATTCAGCTCGAAAGAAAAAAATGTTCATGAATAAATTATAAAGTTATGGTCCATTCAATCCTTTTCGAGCAGTATACAAAAAATTAACATAAAAATGGAATAAAATATTCAAAATAAATAATGATTGGAATATGGCCAACATTATTATTTCATTAAAAAGCTCATTTGTTCTTCTATTGGACAAAAACAGGGTGTAATCAAAACCAGGTTTGCAAGCAAATATATCACAGCTTGGTGTATTTCTGTCACCAAACTCGACAAGTTTCCACACGCATTTCTGTCACCCTCAACTCTCACTTTCAGTTTCAATTAAGCAGAACGTCATCAGGGACTAACACTCTGAATCACGATTGTGCTCAAACACACACACACACACACACAAGTGCTTCATCAGTTCCTCTAACAAATAACTAATCAGTAAATTCTTGCTGAACTATCATTTACAAATGAATGAAAGGCTGACTCGGTCAGTGGTTCAGTCACACAGCTGACGTGTTTGTGTGTGTTTCAGACGAGTCCAGACAGCGTTTGAGGAAGATAAAAGGATTAGGAATATCTCTTACACACACACACACCTGCCGCACAGGTGAGAATCACGACACACACATTCAGACACACAACAGAAAGACGCACATCCGTGGCATCAGAGGGCTTTGTGTTTGAAGTCTAGTCTAAATGTGGCCTGCAGGTGCAGATACTTCAAATACTGTACACTAAAGACTATTAAAAACCTGCTCTATGACACGCTGAATAATCACAATAATTTAGCAATTAAATCAATTTCGAACATCTGATTCATCAACGCACATCATTTTAAGAAAAACAAATGACTGATGCAAATGCAAAATACAGTAAAAGTCTCTCACAATAATGTAATAATTTTCATACAATCATATCACAAACAGCATTAATATGCATACTCTCCTGTTGAAAGGTTTAGGATTTCTCTTCTGCTCACAAAGCCTGCATTTGATTAAAAATACAGCAAATACATAAATACTGGTGTGAACAGAAGGAAGAGGAAAACAGGACTAGAGAAACAGATATGAGCATCCGCTCTGACTCATTCTCTTCACAGGTCAGGGAGGTCATAAGCCCCGCCCACGTGTGTGCATCTGTCTGTCTGTGAGCAGGTGGGCGGAGTCAGACAGGTGATGACACGCTGTAAGTAGGTCACCTGAACTCCTGCAAAGGTGTAAGTTTGACACAGTTTCAGCGCATGTGATGCTAAACGACTCACTAAATCAACCAAAAGAAAGATTAAATAAAGAATTGTGTGGCTTTTAGTTGATCCTCACTCGTTAAGAAATTTGGGGTCTGGAAGATTTTGTCTTGTTTTTAAAATAAGTCTCTTCTGCTCAACAAGGCTGCATTCATTTGATCAAAAATACAGTTTTTAGCCATTTTAAACACAAAAACATTTCACCCCAACTACCTTCCCTCATTAACAAATACGTCAACATAAAGCAGCAAGCACCTCATGCGGTCAAAATCCAGTAAAACTACTCTCAAACCACCCACAGGCCTCCAAACCCTGCACAAAATGTTCTGGAACACGTTCACGAAAACATACACTATCCGTCAGCAGCCCAATCTCTCCTCCATCCCTGACGACCTTCAGCTGAGAGTCTGCTGCCTGCGAGACGCTGAGCCGTGATTGGTCACTTCAGCAAGCCTCCCGCGGAGCAAAGGATGCTGGGACGCCGCAGGAGTCGTCTGTCAATCACCAGAGCACAGTCACAGGAAACAGATGGATTATCTGCGTCCAGACAGACACAAACATGACCTCTGACCTCTTAACGATGGTGAAGACCTCCTCAGAAATCTCTGCTACTTCACCGGAATTCCAAAAAAACTCCTGAAGATACCAAAAATACTCCCAGTCTGACCGCAAATTACTCAAACCGGAATAAACTCCCCGAGTGTTTCCCAAACATTCCCGAAACGCACCAAAACAAGCCGTGATATCAGATGGAGTCTGCGCTGCTCCTCCCTGCAGATGTGTTTATAAAAAGCAACGTTAATACGATTTTACCGCCGTTACGTAAGTCCACTGAAAAACACCTACATTAACAAACACTATAGGCCAGAGGCTGCTGGGAAAAAATGTTGGCGATGCAAACGATAACAAACAGTTTATCTGCTGTCTCTCTCGAGCCCTTCCAAAATCAACTATTATGTGTGCTCATATCCAAATGTCAACGCTGATGAAAAATGCATTTTTTCCATTTCCAAGCTGGCAGAGAGAGCGTTATGTAACAGAAGCGGTGCACGGTGAATGTTTGAATGAGTCCCGCAGGATCGGCAGAGTTTAGGGATTTAAGCACATAAACCTGAATAGCCACCTCAATCAATTATTGAACAAGCATTTTGGCAAATCCAAGTAATTTCCCATAGAAATACAGTTTTTTTAAAACTTTTAACTGCTATAGTGCCAGCGGTGGTCCAATCTTCCTAAAACTTTGCATGCTTGTTTAAAATCACCAAGTTTTGGGTCTTCATATGCTTTTGGGTATACTTGGTCCAGCCTCTTTCCTAAAGGACCTCCTTATAGATTCCCATTCCAGTGATTTTAATAAAAAGTACATTTTTGGAAAGTTTCAAACACCTGGATGGTTTAGTTTTTTTTTCCAAATTGAGTGAAAATCCTAAGACTAGTTCACAAACGTAGGTCTTTCACATCTTCTCGGTCATTTAACAAATGGTTTGATTGACAGCAGTGGTCCTACAGGTTGTTTGGATGGAGGAGGTCCTGTGTATGTGTAGAAAACCACACAATGCACAGTCCTTTACACCCTCAAAACATGCGTTATAACACAGATTTCAGATTTCTCACGGACCTTTGAGGCCATGAGTCAAACAGGCCCATCGAGTTTCATTAAACTTGTCTAATAGATGACTTCATCGGCCAATGAAGATCTATGTTTTTTATACAAATGGTTGCCTTGTTATAGTCATTTTTAGATCTTTTCCCTCTTGTAGTGCCACCAAGTGACCGATCTGGTGTTTTTTCCCCCCTGTGACGTCAGCTTGAGCTCTTACATAAGTGTTCAGAGTTTGGCAAAGATATCTCATTCTGTTCAGGAGTTACAGGCATTTCACGAAAACCAGCCTTGCCCGTTTTGGCGTCACTTTACGAAAGCGAGTCAAAGGTTTGACCTGTTGTTGATAATTACTGATATTCATTCTCCTGAGAATCTTTCTGCACTGGTTTGGTTCAGATTGGGCAAAAAATCAAGACCTAATTTGCAAAAGTAGATTTTGCAAAAAAAAGCAGCTAAACATTTTGATTTGTACTTTTGTGATGGCTGTAGCGCCCCCGTCAGGCTGATTGGAGCAAGCTTCAGCCATGTTGTAGGTGGTGTGAGTATTAACATCCCACCAAGTTTCAAGTCTCTACGACTCACGGTTTGGTCTGAAATCGCTCATCCGTGTGTCTAATAAATGAAATAAAACATGCCTGTAATGATGGTCTGGACTGAAGATGCAACAGAAAAGTGGATTATACTGTTTGCCGTCATATTTAACCACAGAACGATGAGATTGGCCAATCAGAGTGAAGTATTTCAGAGATAATGAGGGTTCAGCGCTCACCCAGAGCCAGCAGCTCGAGCAGATCATATCATAACCACATCAGACCACAGCAGACGCATGAAACCAGACCTTCCTGAAGGAAAACCCCATCCAGTCTCCAGGACGTTACCTCATCACCTGACCTCCACACTTCTTCTTCCTCTCAGTCTTACATCTATATCCGCGCATTTGGTAAATGCTTTTATTGAAAGCATTCAGGGTTTGCATTTTGAAATTCAAAACTATGATCTATCTTCAGATCTTCACTGAACCTTTCTTTACCAAACATGATCCTTTTTTAACATCAGTCCAAAAAAAAAACATTACCTGGTCTGCACAGAATTATTATTATTTTTATTTAAAAAATGTCTTTAAAAATCCAAATGAATAATTAAATAAAAATTCATAAAATGTCAATTCTTTAATTTGATTACATTTAATTATTTAGAATTAATTATTAGAAAATATATCATAAAAAAATATTTATTTATTTATTAATATATATATTTTTTTGTTTATTTAGAACATTTCTTTAAAAAGGAAACACTTATTCAGCAAATAGTGCATTAATATTAATGCATTACAATGTTAATATGTATTGTTAGTTAGGCATGATGATGCATAAAAATATTATATATGTATATTATATATGCATCAAAATATTATATATATATTATATATAATATATATGTTACAAGGTTTATATTTCAAATAAATTCTGTTGTTTTGAACTTTCTATTCATTTGTGAATACTAATAAATGAAATGTATCACAGTTTCCACAACAATATTAGGCAGCACAAGTGTTTGTAACATTAATAGTAATCAGAAATGTTTCTTGAGCAGCAAATCAGTACATTTCATGATTTCTGAAGGATCATGTGACTCTGAAGACTGATGCTGAAAATACAGTTTGACATATATTCACATTGTGAACAGGTATGTCAAATTGCAATAATATTTCACAATTGTTACAGTATTTTTGATCAAACAAATGCAGCCCTGTGGAGCAGATGAATCTCTTTCAAAAGCATTAAATTCACGTTTTGCATTGCATCTTTCAATGCTTTTTTGGGGTTTTTTCTATGAAAGCGTGACTAGCTTGAGCAGCTGCGTTAAACTACAGACAGCGTTGCTCTGTTAATGACAGTGTGTGAGGATCAGCGGGACAGAGGTGTGTGTTTAAGTCTCCACCTGTCCTGTGGGTCAGGGGTTGAGGTTTGTTCTCACGCTGGGTGGGGTTCGAGTCCAGAGACCTCGCTGCTGTTCAGAGAGAACAGGAAAACACTCAATGTTCCCTTCCTGTGTTGCTGCATAGAGAGCGATAGTGTGTGTGTGAGAGTGTGTGTTTCCTTAATTACACCAGAAAGCTGCACAGAAAACTCCCATGATCCTGGAAAAAGCGAAGGATACGATCTTTACTCTAAACAATGCAACAGAAGCGAAACACACCAAACAAACTCCACCTAAAGTAGAAATCCCGTTACGTAACTGCGGGAATAATTCGATCACTAAGAAACTTTTTAGGAGAAAGATGGATGAATGAATCTCATGTTCAGGAATCGGGCTTCTGTGAGCAGAACGGGAGTCTCTGCATCTCCAGACATCATCTTGGTTTATATAAGAACTGAAACCACACGCTCACTTCTGTCCAAATCAAACCTATTGCTATCAGAAGACACACAGACCAGGGCTTATATAGAAAGCAGCTGGTATTCTCTCTTTCTGAACAAAAGCTCGGCTTGACTTTCATTTTCAGTCAAAACGAATGCCTTTTTTGCTACAGACAAGTGTTTGTTATTTAAGACTAATATACTGTATATATGCTGTAAGACTGTTTCTATATAAGGGGTGCTATTTTTAAGTGAAGGTAAAACTTTCTAAAGTAAAAAATGTTGTTAATAAAAACTTAATTTAAAAAAATAAATAAATAAATATAAATATTAGTTGGAAAACTAACTGGACTGCAGCTAACTGCAGCAAAATAATTTATAGATAAAAAAACTAAAATTACTATAATTAAATACAAACCGAAAATATATTTTATGTGAATAAATACTATAAAATATATATATATATATGTGAATTAACATTAATATTTATACACCAAAATTAAAGTTAAATAGAAATATTACAAAAAGCTAATTTAAAATGAAAATGATTGTATATATATATATATACGTAGAAGCAAATAACACCAAAAACACTGGTATTTAAAAATAAATAAATAAGTAAAAATACAAATAAAAAACGAATGAAAATGACACAAGCACATAAAAAAGTACTAAAACTAAAATATGAATAAATACTATCTTATGGTTAGATTGTATGTAAACAGCGTGTGGAATAGAGATGGGCCACACCTTCAGTGCTACTGACACCAGAGCAGTGAACCCTACACCTGATCACACACACACACACGCTCGTGAACATGAGCTCAACATCCATCAACAACACCTCACACACACTTTCAACCCCAAACACCACTCACAGTCCGTTCTACATCCTTAAAGTCACACATTTCTGAGATAGAAGGGAACAGAGACAGGGAAAGGGGTGGGGCTTGATCATATTAAGAGGCGGAGCTTGACTCATCAGGAGTTGATTATAGATCATGGATCCTTTAGTGAAGGATCAGAGGCAGATGTAGAAAGAGCAGAGGTGGGTTGCAAACGCTGCCATGCTCATGAGAGACATTAGTCATGAGAGATGTTTAATCAGAGACAAGCCCAGCCACGCTGAAGATTACACTACCATCCACAATCATCTACACACAGCTTCTTCTGCGGCTCCTGCTCAGCGCTTCTGGGGCTGCTTTGAGGTTTGTTGGAGATATAAAAGTTCTGCGGTTTCAGTATATGTTCGTCAGAGTTTCCTAGAGTCTGATAATCAATTACATCAAGATTTGTGTTAACCATTGTGCGTACAGATAAAGTAACACACTTATTTCATGTATAATTTACATAATTAGGCTTCTTTAGTTACGCACTGAGAAACGCATTGCATTTATAGTTAGACATAGCCCAAAAGAAGACAAAAACATGGCTTTTCATTTTTGCTAAATAATCTGCCATGAGTACAATATTATGAATATGAATAATAATAATAGGCTAATTCTTATTATTATTGCCATTGTGTTATTATTTGCATATTTATTATTATTAATGGAAATATATTGGAAACATAATTTTTTTATTAAGTAAAATAAATGTGCATTAATACAACTGAACAATAATAATAATAATATAACTAAGATATTTTCATTATTAATATTATTAATGGAAATATATTGGAAATATTTATTTTGCCAAATAAACTATACCACATTATTATTATTATTGAAAATAAATTAATAAATTGCAATTATTTCAATAAACAAATTTGCATGAATTCACTGGTGTAAATAATAATACTAATATGAATATGAGTAAATTGCTTATTAAATGACTTATATATATATATAATATATTGCTATTGCATAATTATTATTTAACTATAATTGTGTCAAAATCCTAAAAACATTAAATAAATAAATTATATATATATATATAAATGATGAGTAAATCTATAATAGGTGGTTTTCTTTATGGAACTTAAAATTCTTTTCCTGTGACATCATCTTATGAACCTCTCTCTGGTGTCTGAGCAGGAGCTTTAGAAGTCTTTTAAAAACACCTCGACAGGTTCGTGACCCCTGACCTGCTGTTGCCATGCCAACAGGCTCAGGTGCGAGCGAGGGCTGTCTTACCTGAGCGGAGCGGTCCGGGAGCCGGTAGTTCTGGTTCTGGAGGAAGCGATAGCCGTCTTTGGCCAGCCGTTGGACCATCTCCAACCGTGAGAAGTCATCAGGAGCTCGGAGAGCACAGACGCCCGCCTGCTGCAGAGAAAACAGATACTTCAGCCCACAATCCCACGACATCACAGCCTCTGCCACACGCACATGCTCTTCTGAGCGAGGCACGTTACTCTGGAAGAGACTCTCCACACACTCAGACTGTGTTTGAGGGGCGTGGCTGTGTGACTCCACCCACTGGAGGTGGGGACAGAAGATTGACAGCACCTACAGCACGCCGTAGAGAAGCAGAGAGACTTTGGGTGCTCTGCTGCTTGTGTTTATATCATTTACCTGCACTTCAAATTATTTATTTGGTACTACAGCAACAGGTGTGGAAAAACAAGCAGAAGTGCATTTTGTGCAAACAAACACCAGCAGCACTGTATTTATATAAAACCAACTAAAACTGTTAAAAACCTCTTTTGTTAATTAGAATTAAGCTGACTTTAAATAAACTATAAAACTAGATGGACAACTTAGAGTAAATAAACAGAGAAAAATAACTAAAAATGTACTAAAAAGAACTAAAACTCAAATCTGAAAATAAAAAAAAGCTAATTCTGTTCTGTTTATTTTGTATTGTATTTTTTCATTTGTATTAATAAGAAATACTGTACTTCAAACAAATATGCTAATGAAAAAAATGAATAAAAAATAAAAAAATAAACTCAAATTAAAATAAATTAAACTTAACTAGTATTTTTTTTAAAAATGATAATAATAAAAATGAGAAAAGTACAAAAAATTAACAAAAATTAAACTCAACAATATGAAAATATGAAAATAAAAGATGTATTACGTTTTATTCAAAATATTAATAAACTTATAATAGTAGTTTATGTTGTGTTTCTTTTAAATTGTAAATTCTTATTTGAATTGATGAAAATACTGTACGTAAAACAGGTCAAACGTAAAGCTATAGAAATCTTATACTAATATAATATTGCTTTTTTTTTGTACTTTTAATATTTTACAGCTTGTCAATGTTTTATATGTGACATTTTTTTTAAAAGGGAAGCAGATGTTGTTTTGATTAGCTAAAGCAAACTTTTAAAAATAATTTTGATTACTTAAAATAGGGTTGAAATAAAATAAATAAAAACTTTAAGTTAAGAAAAAGTTTTGGCGACTAACTGAAATAAGAAAAAAAAAAGACTTAAAATGACTTAAACTCAAATAAAAGCAATTTAAAGCTAGAAGAAACAGAAATAATAAACAAAACGAAAGCACATAAAAGTTCATAATGAAAACTGAAATAATAATAAGACGGGCACCAGTGAAAGCAGATGCTCTGAGAGCGAACAATGGGCTTTAACGCTCTGATCCTGAACACACACAGATTAAGCTCGTGTCTCTCAGTTATCATCAGAGTCCTGAGTGTTTATTTACTCAGCGCTGTGTTTGGATTGGCTCTGAGCACCGCAGGTTTCCTGTGAGCTAAACCACCTCCCCACAAAACCAGCCCAGACAGCACAGACCGGACCCATGAATACACACACACACTGAGACACAGTCTCACACACACACGCTGCTGCTCATGAATATGTGATCAGAAACTCTGTTACTCACACCACGTCGTACCTCACCGTGATTACACACAACATCTGCTTCAAGAGACAGCGTCTGAGATGAACCGGAGGTAACGTCTTCAGAAAACACTCAGACTTTAAAATAGAGCCAAGCACTAGAATTCTGGAGTGTAGAGTACTGTATCAGTCTCATCAATCAAAAACTTCTTCAGTTTTCTTTGGAAATAAAAAGTGGGGAGTTTAACTACACTACATTATTGTATCAAAGCGAAAAACCATGTGTAACGTACAGAGGAGGCGGAGAGCAGAAGGTAAGTTTTGTGAGTTTTATTGAAAGGTAATGTTAAAGTAGGGGA
>JAUCMS010000128.1:1261813-1273975 GCA_032357445.1 Enteromius radiatus | reverse complement strand
TTATGTAAAGAAAAACTTTTATTTTGGATGCGATTAATCGCGATTAATCATTGCCCAGCACTAATATATATATATTAGTGCTGTCAAAGGATTAATCACATCAAAATAAAAGTTTTTCTTTATATAATATATTTGTATGTACTGTGTATATTTATTACGTATATATAAATACAAACACATGCATGTATATATTTAAATGAAAATATGTTATTCTTATATATTAAATATATTTAGATATAATATCAAATATAAGAGAATAAATATGTAAATGAATTTACATGTAAATACTTTCAAAATGTAAACTGTATGTGTGTGTTTTAATATAAACATAATAAATAAACACAGCATAAACACATATATTATGTAAATAAAAACTTTTATTTTGGATGCGATTAATCATGATTAATCATTTCACTTATATATATATATATATATTTAATATTAAAACAATTAAAAAATAAAAAGCACTAATAATTTATTTATTTTTGTTTAAAATGATACGTCTTAAAGCGTGATATTTTGTGGTGGCTCTGAATAATGTGAGCAGCAGTGTGTATGTGTGTGTGTGTGTGTGATGGATGAGACTCTCTGTAGCTGTAGTCGATCTTCACACACACCAGAGCTCTGGAGACACACAGTCAGGGATCAGAGGACACTTACTGTGGACGTGAGTCTCTCCAGAGCCTTCATCTGCAGGATCTCACTGCAGATATCACGCTTTCTCTCCGGGTCCTCCTCGGGTCTGCGGGAGAGCACACACACAAATGATTAAACACCTCTGTGTTAGATAAGCAGCGGATGTCATGTTCAGAGTCGGCTCTGTCCTAATGGTGCACTTGATGTGCACTAGAGTGTCAGTTCAGGTTTCTGATGCACACTTGATGCACGTGGGTCAAGTATGCACTAATGTGGAGTACTACTGACAGTATAAGCAGAATTATCTCATCAGTGGACTGAAGAAGGACAGCAAGAACACAAACTATAAAAAGCAATAGTGCACTTAGATATTAGACTGAAAACTTAAACTTGCCAATACAAAAATTAAACATTTCTAATTTCAGTTTGGATTAAGTAGCCTACTAAAATATCTAACTGGAAATTAAAAAAAAAAAATACGTGTCTCCATGTGTTCTGGGGTCTCTCCATAGGTGTAATGGTGTTTCTACTGTACAGACTGTATGTGGTATTGTCCTACACTGACCCTACACCTAAACCTACCCCTTACAGGAAACTATGAAAAAATGTCCCCACAAGCTCAAAATTTACTGGTATTCCTATATTTGTGGGGACAATTTGTCCCCATAACGCGATAAATACTACGTACACACACACACTCTCTGCTGCCTCCTGCTGCTGGTGCACTGCTTTACATGAGCACGATCACACTGCTTTCAGATCAAGTATATCAAGTTTCATCCACATTTATGGTGTGATGGACAAAATCTAAATAAAGAGACGCTATTGTTATGACCACAACCCCACGGCACACTTACACTCATTAAAATAGGTTTCTTATTAATAAATATCTATTTATTTCACTACAGTTTCTTCAGATCAGTGTTTAAAGTTAATTAAAGAACATATCAGACAGTTACTTGTGCATCATTATATTATATTATAGTTTAGTATAGCTTATTTTATATTACATTATATATTTAAAATATTTTTTGCAACTACAGTAGATGATCAATTAGAAAAAATGTATCATAAAAATAGTGTTAAGAATGCATATTTAATGATAAAAATAAATAAAGAAAGAAAAAATAACGAATAATATTAACACATTTAATTTTATTAAATATATTCATTTTCCTTTTTTAGCATGCATTGCATTTTTATATTTTATTATTTTAAATAGTTTTCATAACTAGCTGAATAAATAGAAAAATAAAATAAAGATAAAAATACATTTTTTAAAATACATTTTTAAAAATAAAGTTACATAATATAAAAATGATATTTTTATATATCTGTATACAATAAATAGATTAATAAATTAATGAATGAAGCAAATAAACTAAACTGTGTTAATATATTATTATTATTATTATTATTATTATTATTTGAGCTTTAATGAATTCCAATTAATTATTTTTTTATTATTTCAGATATTTTCTGTTAGAAACAATATGATAATATTAATAATATTTACGAACTATTTTTTATGAAATAGTTTTCAAATAAAAAAAAAAAAAGTATACAAAATAAAAATTGTAAATGTGATATTTGCGTTTTAAAAATTTGTGTTTAGGCTTCTTCAAAGCACCAGAATATTTTTTTAAAAATAAAATAAAAAGAAATGTTCTATATGAATCTTTATGATTATAATCCAGAACAAATCCAGTCTTAAACTGGGCCAGTGAGTCTGAGAAAGTGGGCCGAAGTTTCTCTCTTCTCCATTCATCACAGCATCTCTCCTCCTCCAGACACCGCAGATGAAGTGATTCGCAACGGCGGCGACTTCTAAACGAATCAGGCACGATTGCACGAGATTGCAATTCACACACTCTCACGTGCATGCATGCAAACACACACACACACACACACACACGAGCAGGCAAATGTAGACAGAAACGCACACACATACGCAAATGCACGCTCATTCTGCACACAGAAGCATTACTAGTTTCACAGAGCTGAAGATAAAATTCAAATAACATGCAAATGAGGTGTGTGTGTGTGTGTGTGTGACTGGAAGCGAGGCAGTATCCAAACAATTGTGGCTAAAAGCGTCACTCCTGTAGCTCCAGGGGTTTAATTCAGCTGAAGAGACGATCACGACCCACACAACAGAAAACCTGCAGAAATAAAACTAATACAATTCATTTCAATTCTATTTAGCCCTACAATCATTTATGTTCTGTATTTATATTTATTTTAATTTTAGCTATATTTAAATTTTCATTTTAATTCCGTATAATGCATTTATTTATATTTATTCTTTATCCTATCTATATCTTTTATTTAATATATATATACATATTGTATATTACTTTGTAGAATGGAAACATAATACATGCAGGAATATATACATATAAAAAAATTATTAATGTATAAATTAAAAAAAGGAAAACATAAGATATACAAATATAAAATAAATAAGTGAGTCATAGGAAAATAAATAAAGGAATAAATTACTTAAAACAAAAAAGTCATTATTGTATTACCTGTTTCTGTATTTATTTTTAACTATTTATTTATTGGTTCTAACTATATTGGTTTGGGAATAAATAAACGTAATAATAGGAAAATAAATAAAAGAAAAAAATACTTGAATTTTTCCTTAAATTTATTCCTATTAACTTTATGTTTATTCTTCTTAACTTTAGTTATAGACTTGCTTTCAATTATTTCTTATTTATTTTTAACATGGAAATAAAAACATGTGGGATTTAATAAATATAAAAAATAAATAAACATATTAATTATAAAAGCATGAATTAAATAAATTTAAAAGTAATAAAGCGCTCCTTAAAAATAAAAAAATAATAACAAATATAGGAGAGAAATTAATACAATATATTATACAGTATATATATTTTTTTTTATAATTTAATTATTTGTTTATTTATTATTGCATTGCATTACATTAATTTATTTTATTCTGCAGGTTTTGTCCTTTATAAAACCACACACACACACACACAAACACACAGATTACAAACAAATGCAACTCTCAACATCTACAATAAAAGTATTTTTTGGCGACGTTCATGAATGGGATTGCTTGTGCGCAGATGCACTGATTGTCTGTTGATTTTCTCCACTGTTTTTATCTCAACTGAAAACTTTCCCTCGCCGTGAGAGTATTGCAGTGAACTCGTTTTGATTTTTGTGATGCGAGAGAAGAAGGAGTCTGGCTGATTGGGGTCGGAGAACGACCAAACCCTGTCACTTCCAATTCTGTCAGGGAGGAAAGAAACTGCTGCCGTGTTCACCTTCCTGAAAATGACATCAACTGTCCGTTCAGATTTAATCTGGCGGTTCACATCTCTCCGCGCTAACAAAACAGCCTCGCTCAATCCAATCTCAAAAACTGCCTTCTCGACCTCAGACACGGCTGAGCCAATCACACGCGCTCATCTACAGATCCAGTCCAGCTCTGCTCAGTGACCCTCACATGAACAAATGGAAAAACAAGCTCATTTGTGCATGTTTGAGTCTCTTCTGCTCACCAAGGCTGCATTTATTTGATTAAAAATAAAAGCTGTTTTTGATATGAATATTCATTAAACTGTAATTTATTCCTGAATTTCCAGCATCATTACTCCAGTCTTCAAAGTCACATGATCCCTCAGAAGTCATAATAACATGCTGTTCAAGAAACATTATTACCAGTGTTTAAAACAGTGCTGCTGAATATTTTAGTGGAAACTATGATATATTTTATTTGTCAGGATTTACAGATGAATAGAAAGCATTTTTTGAAACATTGACTTTACTGTCACTTTTGATCAATGCGTCCTTGATGAACAAAACTGACCCCTGACTTCCTATGCTGGTGAATAACTTCAAATAAATGATCAAAAACATAATCAGCAAAGATCATTGTGCATCTGTATGAGTAAGAAAAACAATCTGAAGCTCATTTACATAATGCTGAATACACGCACACAAAACAAACACACATATTACATTTCCTTCTTCCATAAACATGATTTGTGGTTTAACAGGATTAACGGGGAAAACCAAAAGGTCATGAGAACAATCGCTGACACAATATTTTACTATATAAAAAAATTAAGACTTTATATATATATATACGTGTGTACAGATGAAGTTGATGATTACAGAATCTGCAAAAGGTTAATTATTTTGTTAAAACTATAAGAGCGATCATACAAAATGCATGTTATTATGTATTTAGTACTGATCTGAATAAGATATTTCACATAAAACCACAAGTCCACAAGAGAAAATAGCTGAATTTGTAAAAAAAAAGACCCCGCTCAAAAGTTTACACCCCCTTGATTCTTAATGTTGTTCCCTGAATGATCCACAGCTGTGCGTTTTGTTACGTGATAGTTGTTCATGCGTCTCTTGTTTGTCCTGAACAGTTAAACTGCTGCTGTTCTTCAGAAAACTTGTCCAGCTCCCACCAATAAAAAAAATGTACACATCTACATTCTGTTCAAAAGTTTTCACGCCCCAGCTCTAATGTCTGCATATAACATGCATGTTGGTGCAGTACTTACGGGCTGACGACCCTGAACTGGACGTAGGGCACGAGCTGCAGCAGAAGACGGACGCCGTTCTGCCATTCCTCCTCGTTACGAAATTCACAGCCCTGAGCGTCGCACTCCTCGAACGAGAACTGATAGTACGTGTTGGAGTCCTCAAACACCAGCCGCTGGTCGACTGAAGGGATGACAGAGAGCGCTTTTAGACACGACACACGTATGACGGGATACAGAGTTTGTGACCCTGGAGATTTGCCATTTTTATATTGGAATTGGTGGAATGGTTTCCTAAAAACCCATTAGAAATTCCAGAGGGATCCCACAGTAATGGTGCCTCCCGGGTTGGCCTACAAATATACATCATGAGCGAACAGCTCAATTATACACATACAGTACAGTCGATTCTTCACTTTACTGCATACTTCTATACTGCACTCTATTTATATTTCATACAATATTCTAATAATATATTCAAGACTGCATACAGAAGAAGAAAAAATAGCAGCAGGAGATATTGCATTACAAACATGTGTGTGTTTAACTAAAAACAAAAGCCATTTAAACAAATCATTTGAAATAAAACCCTTATTTTAAGTTGGTTGCCAAGGTAACCTTTCTCATTTTTGGGGGGGGGGATTTATCTGCATGGCAATTTTCTGAATAAATTATAAGGTATATAATTAACAAAAGGTTATAAAAGACAAAAAAATAGACAAAAATACATTCAGGTGATACATTTTTAAGTAAATCAGTTAGACACAGCATGAACCGATAAAATATGCTTCACGGTTATTTTAGTTTGGCAAGGAAGGCATCAAAAAAATCTTACGCTAAGATTTGTTTCATATAACTTATTTTCTTGACTTTAAACACATTCCATCTGCCACATGTGACAAGATTTTATCACAGGTCTGACATCACAAAAAAAATCTGACAATCGAAAATATTCCGTTTGAGTGCTTATTTTGCATTATTTAAAATACTAATAAATGGAAAATATATTTTTAAAAAATAATAAATAAATTAAGTATTTTTTAAAAATTACTAAAAAGTATTGAAGTGATAGTAACCTGAGTGCAGTATTCCGAGCTCCAGCAGCACCTGCCAGACACGAGACGCCATTAACCTGCACTGAACCGACACACACTGCTCCAGGAGCCACTGGACCAGCTCCACGCCGACATAACTCCTCCTGCATCAGCACACACACACACACACAGTCAATGAGACTTCAAAACAAAAACAAACGAGCTCTTTCATTCCTCAAGAGTGACAGTAAAGACACTTATAATGTTACAAAAGATTCTATTTCAAATAAAAGCTGTTCTTTTGAACTTACCTTTCGTCTGTGAATCCTGAGAAAATGCATCACAGTTTTGCACAAAAATATTGAGCAGCACAACTGTTTTCAACATTAATATTAATCAGAAATGTTTCTTGAGCAGTAAATGATCACATTATTATGATTTCTGAAGATCATGTGACTCTGAAGACTGGAGTAATGATGCTGAAAATACAGCTGAACATCACAGAAATAAAAACTAACAGATCACATAGAAAACAGCTAGACTAAATTGTCATTTTTCACAATTTTACTGTATTTTTAATCAAATAAAATGCAGCCTTGGTGACTTATTTCAGAAATATAAAAAAATAAATACTACAAAGCATTATTAGCTGAACAAAACAGCCAGCAGTTTTATAAAACACATCCCATAAATATCAAATAGTGTTGTTTTTTTAATGGCATGTCAGCTTCTTTATTTTCATGGTGAGAAAACCACACATAAAATAGACACTAATTAACGTATTTAAAATGCATTTCCCTAAAACTACAACTCGATTAAAAACCTTTTCAGGGAATCAGTTTTCTCAGAGGAGCAGAAAGATAACAATCCAATCAAATATAGTTCACCGACATGCATAAACAGCCTGCGGTTTTGCTAAAGGCAGGAAAAATATTGTTCATTGCAATTTAATGGATGCAATAATTTAATATTTGTGTTTTCAAGCACATAATGCTGCTGCTACTGTTCCTCATTTAGCTATAAAACTGTGCCAGTGTAATGTGATGTACAGTATCTCCAAACGAAGGGCAAGGATTGATTAAATGCTCTCTTTATTTTTACAAAAAGAAACTGATTTTATTTCGAGTAACACGCACTCGTGAAGAATTCAGAAATGCGATTAAAAAGCTGTAAGAGTGTTAAATCCTTGCTGTAATATGATCTGCTGTGGGACTTTATCCTGCTGTCGCTGATTTGCATTTTGAAGTCATTAAGCTGCTGGTTTTCATCGAGTGCATTCGGTAAAACATGTCTCTGCTTCTGTCACACGTTCACTCTCCACCTTCTGACGGGACATTTTTATCCAATCAGAGGGACGTCTGGACATCGGCCAATCATCACAGCGATAACAGACAGCTGATGAGTCACACACACACACACACACACCGATCCTGTGATAGTAACGTCACAAGAGTTATATCACACAACCTGTACTACATGTACAACACAAATCAGACACCTGATATCATTTTTGATGCACTGAAGGTGTCTGCTTAAACTTCAGTTTGACTGTATTTGATTTGAAACATAACACAGTAAAATTGTGAAATATTTGTAATATTTAAAATAGCATTTTTTTATGTAAATATATGTTAAAATGTAATTTATTCTTGCGATGCAGCACTGAATTTCCAGCATCATTTCTCCAGTCTTCAGAGTCACATGATCCTTCAGAAATCACTCTGATATGCATTTCTCATTATTATCAGTGTTGAAAACAGTTGGGCTGCTCAATGTTTTTGTGGAAACTGTGATGCATTTAATTTTTCAGGATTCACAGATGAACAACTTTTATTTTTGAAATAGAATCACATTATAAATGCCTTTGGTGTTGTTTTTGATCTAATGCGTTCTTTCTAAATAAAAGCCCTATTTTGTTTAAAGTTGTAGAAGAAGCACCTGATGATCCTGGCGAGGTGGATCTTGTCTTTCGCCGGATACGGTCCGTGAGACAGGAAGGCGTTTCTCAGAGCTCGTCCAGCGCAGGGGAAACTCTGAGAACATGTCTGTGACACACAAAGATCATCTCAGGATCCAATTAGACTCTGTCACTGTGTAAAACAACTGTAAATATCAACTGATCAACAAATAAGAGCTCGACTGTTGAACACTGAAGAGGCTTTTACTCAAGCCTTCTGCTTATAAGATGTCTTTAATGAGAAAATAGTCTCCTCTAGAGATATCAGTGATCAGTAATCTCTCAAACTGGGCTCAAAAGCTATTTTTATCTGTGTTAGTGTGAATGTCAAACATGGGAAACATAAATAATGTCTCAGTGAAACGTAAGCGATATGCTTAGAGCTAGAAATGATCACTATATCAGTATAAAACTGGTGCTGTCGTATGCAAAATAAAAGTTTTGGTTTACATATCTGTGTGTGCACTGTGTATATTTATTATTGTGCATATATAAATACACACACATACAATATATATATTTGGTATGCTTTTATACATTAATATAAATATATACATGTAAATATTTCAAAATCTATGTTGCATGTGTGTGTATTTATAGACGCATAACAAACATACACGGTACATTATGTAAAGAAAAGCTTTTATTTTGGATGTGATTAATCGTTTGACAGCAGCGCTAACAAAAGCAGTCAAAGTCAACAGAAAGTCATGACAGAAAAACAAACACGCGCATCTGACCTACATATGCAAAGTGACATCACCTGCCGTGCGTGCGTGTGTGTGTGTGTGTGTTTGCATATCTCTTCACTGGCTCTACAGCGTTTCCTCCTGAAGCTCTCCTCCATCTGTCTCAGTTTAATCAATGGTCTCTGATCCACTCAAAAGCATTATTGATCAGCTTTATTAAGAGCGTTAGAATCCATAGCGACGCCCCGTGTGAGGTCAGAGGTCACAACACTCTGACACTGAGCTACAATAGAGTCTAAACTCAAAGCCTGGCTGGATCAACTGAACTGGATGAAAAAACACATGTGCACAGATTGCATTTTTATGACATCACGCAGGAAAGCCCCGCCCACGGTGGAATCTCATTGGTCAAAACTCTACATTAGATTATGCATTTATGTGCTCAGATTAAATCACAGCATAATGCTTGATCCCTCGTCGTTTATTGCTGTAATAAATTCTGGACTCATTGAAAGAACAAAACAGATAACGATCATAATCTCTAGTCAGCGATTATTATCTATATCCAACATAAGAAACAGAAGAGACTTTGGAGGGTCCTGACATTGTGGGGGGGGGTTTTGTATCTAATGTATGTATTTTTGCACACGCGGCCCATCAGTGCAACACACGGGTGATTAGCCGCTAGCGTGAGCGTTTAGCAGAGCTCATGCACGGATTAACAGAGCTTCAGAGATTCTAATGAGACGAGAGAAGATCCACTGATTAACATCACAGCATCACCAGAGTAAGAGACGCTTTCAAGGGAAAATACTGACATGCTAATTAGAAAAAGAATATATATATATATATATATAAACTAGAACTTAAAAATAATATTAAATTAAATAAAAAATATAAAATTTTGTTTTTTAATAAAAAGGAAATTTAAATATATATATATATATATATATATATATATATATATATAATAAAACCTAAAATTAAATTAAACTGAAAACTGAAATGATTAAAATAATAAAATTAAATAATTAAATTTTGGTTTACTCTAGAGTAGGGATATTTTAGCAAAAGTCTCCAGTCGTTGGACAAACACTTGAGATATATCCAGGGTGGGCTCCTCACATATCAGCGTTAGGTTGCACTTTCTTACCTTGGGTCTGGGTGTGACGCCCGTGCTGGGTCCTGGGATGGTGTCCGGTGACTGCTGCAATCACAAAGAGACAAACCAGAGAACACACGTGAACATCGCAACCTTCACGTACAGCTGAAACGTTAATGCGCCGATGTGACCTTCACATTAAAAGCACGACAGAAATGCATTTTTATGAGCTTATCCCATCTCAACAGGCACATTCTGCCATGTTTCTAGATGTCATGATGTGCTTTTGACTTTGTGTCTGTCATAGTACTGGATGTCTCCAGATAAGCAACACTTCCTTCAGGTTTGGTTTTGACATTTCACACGGATACAGCATGCAAATCATGCGGCAAACACTGACTGCGCTTTCAAAGGTGAATGGGGTCAAAACTGTGTTGAGTATTTTAATATAATATGCTACTAAATGACTTCCACATCCATACATCATGATGATTATGGCTGGTCCTTAAAGAAATACAGCAGGTTCATATGCACTTATTAAATTGATTAGAAAAACACAAAAGCACATAATTAAATTACTAAAACTAAAACTATAAAAATTAAAAATACAAATGTAAAAAAAAAGGCACATAGCACAACTGTAATATATATATATATATATATATATATAAAAAATCAAAAATAAAGATATAAAAAACTAAGACAATTTTCAACTGAAAATAAATATAAACAATATAAATGTAAAGAAATATTAATAAAAAATTACAAAAGCACAAAACAAAATTACTAACACTAAAATTAAATATATAAAAATAAACAACAAAAATATTTCTTGTTTAAAAAAATGCAAGACATCAGACAATTCCTAAAACTAACATTAAAAACATAAAAATAAACAACATATAAAAATATATAAAACTGACAAAAGCACATAACATGAATATTAAAACTAAAAAAAAAATAGAAAAATAGAAACAGAACTATAAAAAACAAACACATAAAAATGACAGATAACACAATTAAAAAATGTAAATAAAAATTATAAATAATAATACTAAAATAACACATGGTCCTTTTGTTCATGGATGCCTGACCTAACAGCTAACAAAAGTTTGCAGGCAGAGTCTGTGACATGAGGGACTTAATGACATTTCACTTCTACTTAATAATTCTCTCTCAGAATGACATAAGTTCATATTAAACATGAGAAAGAAGGCTTGTTAGGATTGATTTGGACAAACTCTCGGAGCCGGATCACAGGACAGAACTGGAACAAAGACGCTGATGCTCATTATAATGATCACAACTCTGATCAGAAAGAGTTTTATCTGAGCGGAGCGACCCACATTCACTCCTCTATATGTGTCTTACTCTCCTCACATCCAACCTTGCGTCTCCATTCTACTATTATACAACATCATAACACAATATACAACAATATTTCAGATTGCACGGCCTTATTGTTAACTGTAGTTTATTATTGAAGTTACTTGTATATAGTCATATTTTTTAATTGTGCAATCTGTGTCACTCAAACGCTAACTGATCAATCTGACATCTGCTGAGGAAAAAGATTAACACTGAAGTATGAAAAAATAAACATAAACAGGTTTTACAGCCTGATGTCATAACATTTAGTGTTCCAAAAAGAGCAGCCAATATATGTGGTTGCCATGGTGCTCTGCGGTTTCTACCGTGTTGTAGGAGGTTGCTAGGCCAATATGTGCAGTTACCAAGGTGTTCAATGCAAATATTAGACAGTTGCTAGGGCATTAACGCACAGAGTGCTGTAGATCGTTTCTAGGGTGTTGCTAAAGTGTCCTAGGAGATTGCTACGCCAATATATGCAGTTACCAAAGTGTTCTATGCAAATATTAGACAGTTGCTAGGTGGTTGCTAGGGTGTTGCTAAAGTGTTTTAGGAGGTTGCTAGGCCAATATATGCAGTTACTAAGGTGTTCTATGCAAATATTAGACAGTTGCTAGGGCACTAGGGTGCAGAGTGTTCTACGTGGTTGCTAGAGTGTTGCTAAAGTGTTCTAGCAGATTGCTACACCAATATATGCAGTTACCAAGGTGTTCTGTGCAAATATTAGACAGTTGCTAGGGCATTGGGGCACAGAGAGTGCTCTAGGTGGTTGCTAGGGTGTTGCTAAAGTGTTTTAGGAGGTTGCTAGGCCAATATATGCAGTTACTAAGGTGTTCTA
>JAUCMS010000128.1:1244961-1261713 GCA_032357445.1 Enteromius radiatus | reverse complement strand
TGCTAGGGCATTGGGGCACAGAGAGTGCTCTAGGTGGTTGCTAGGGTGTTGCTAAAGTGTTTTAGGAGGTTGCTAGGGGAATACATGCAGTTACTAAGGCGTTCTATGCAAATATTAGACAGTTGCTAGGGCATTGGGGCACAGAGAGTGCTCTAGGTGGTTGCTAGGGTGTTGCTAAAGTGTTTTAGGAGGTTGCTAGGGGCAATACATGCAGTTACTAAGGCGTTCTATGCAAATATTAGACAGTTGCTAGGGCATTGGGACACAGAGAGTGCTCTAGGTGGTTGCTAGGGTGTTGCTAAAGTGTTTTAGGAGGTTGCTAGGCCAATATATGCAGGTACCAAGGTGTCCTGTGCAAAGATTAGACAGGGCATTGGGGCACAGAGAGCGCTCTAGATGGTTGCTAAGGCATGGCTAGAGTACTCTAAGTGATTGCTATGGAATTGCTAGGTGGTTGCTAGGCCACTAAAAGTGGTTGCTAAAATGTTCTACAGTATGTGATTGTTAGTTGTTTGTGAGGCATTGCTAGAGTGTTCTGGTTGGTTGCTAGGATATTACTAGGTGGTTGCTAAGGTGCAACAGGTGATTGATAGGGTGTTTTTGGTCAGAAATAAATACATTTCCGTTAATCAAGACCAATTTAAAGCCACTGAATAAGGAAAATGAGTCTCCTGAATAAATACATTTCAAAAAGCATTACATTCATATGGTAATGCAAGTGTATTACAGGTTAGTGCACAAAATAAGTCTGCTGAATTCTGCACTTAACTTAAGTGCTTAATAAAGCGACAGCACAGCTCTTCTCAAGAAACATCACGAAGCAATTAACTTCAATACAAAGTGTTTCAATTCAAGTGTTTGAGGTTTGTTCAATTCAGCAGTTTCTAAAATTAATATTTCCAAGAGGGTTTGGCAACCCTTTAAAAACAGGGAGATAAAATGGCTTACAACCAACATTACCATTCTGTTATCATATTTATCATCAAAAACCTCTAAACAATAGAGATGAATTCATTTGGCATGAATACCGTTTGAAATTCCTGTGATGATGGTATCTGTGGTGTTTCGCGGCCGACCCGCAGGTATCCGCAGACAGAGCGTTATCAGCAAGCGCTTGTCTCTCTGCAGACACATCTCTCCAGGGGCCGTGCATGCACTCGCTGGCTTTGTTTCGACTGGGCTCTGAACACGGCGTGTGTATACGATTTACTCTATTGATTTGCTGGAGATCTGGGAGCTGAACTCTGTTTGGGTCGGATGGGAACTGGAGCAGACAGGCCACAGATAAGCAAATGCTTAAAGGTGGAAAAGGCTTTTTAGATAAAAAAAAATAAATAAAAAAGCATTCTTGTCATTCATGCATAGCTAAAATCTTTCAATGTCGATGAAATCACCTCTCTTATCATTCCTGGCTCATAAATCACAAAAAGAACCCATTTTCTCAATGTCATTTGAGCAAACCCCTAACCTTAAGTGTACCGTGCACAACTTGCAATTTGTGCCAAAGACATGAATGGTTATTTAAATAAAATGTGAAGAGGTGTGATGTTCCTTTTTAATAGCAATTTTATTTTATCTAATCAGTTTTAACAAAATTACATGATTATTTTCAGCTTGTTGACAGTTATAGACTCAAAACCTCATCTCCTGAGCCACTGCACAATATATCCAACACAATGAATCAGTGCACAATAACTACCCATGACACCCAGCACCCAACCAGCTACAACTTAGTAACTATCCAGAACACTCAACAATAAAAATAAGAACAATAAACAACACAAATAAACTCCTAAGCAATGCCCCAAAACTCCCTAGCAACCACAAGCAACAAGAACTTTCCAACAAACCACCTACAGTATAACACATCTAGGCACTGTAGAGCACTTTGAATTAACAACTGTGAAATGAGCCCCCCCAACCCCCCAAAAAACACCATGCAACCACCTAGCAACACCCTAGAAACCACCCAGAAGCCCTTTAGGCATAAACAAACTAGTAACTATCTAGAACACTCAAAATACACTAAAAAAAAAAACACAGGGAAACTCTCTAGCAACCCCCCAGAGCCCCTTAGCAACACCCCGACAACCACTCACAGCATGCCAGGATTGTGTTGGTGAAATATGCAATGGCAAAAAGCACACATTTTCTTTAGGGAATGTAAAATTGTACTTTAGTTCTGCCTGACAGTTGCAAAAAAAAAAAACTCAAATTCACCTGCTCTCAGAATCAACATTTCAATCTCCTTTAAGTAAACACAGAGAGTGAGAGACGAATGAAAGGATTTACAAATGCACAAAGGAGGAAGTGTAGCGATGAAATGGTACAGAAGATGAGTAAGATGAAGAGAGGGAAAGAGAACAGTTACGGAAAGAATGCGCAGAAAGCATCCTGATTCCCTATGTAGTGCACACTGCTCCAGAGTGCAGTGAGCCTGTGTGTCATTATGTGTCAGAAATGGATTACTCTCAGATTAGGGCGCTCACACACACACACACACTCACGCACCTCTCTCTTGCATGGCTTGCGGATAAATCTGTCGCTCTGGATGAGTGCACTGCAAGATGGAGACATCAAACAAGCCTTGTCTTTCTCGTTAAGATTTCATTACATCCACAGGCGCTCTCACACACACTCGCACACACATCCACTTAGCAGCATGAGGACTGTGTCATTAAGTGCAGCTTCTCCATCAGGGAATTGCAGTGAATTCCATATGAGATGTCACATCAGCACATGCTTCCTTTGAAACGCTCTTCCAGAGACGAGCGTCTGTCGGCCCATCTGAGAACAATCCCAACGCTCTCCGAGGAAAACCGTATTACTCAGAGGTGGCTCTTTCACGGCACACAAGACTTCTCATTTAGGAATCAGCCTTGTCTTAGATGTTTCTCCTAAGACGTGAGACCTAGTTGACATAGTGTTAGAGTAAAATTAATATAAAAGTTTATTAAGGTCAATTTAATCTTGAAAATCTTGTTCAGCAATGGATGCTCTGCAGTGAATGGGTGCCGTCAGAATGAGAGACAGATATAAACGTCACAATAATCCACATTATTTGGATATAATTATCAGCAAATGTTCAATCGTGGGAGAACTATTAGGGAAATTTACTAATGATAATAACTTGATTGCTTTATCACTGTTTTCAGCATATAAGATAACACATTGTCATTGGGACTCTAAAAGGTCCTCCTACAGCATCAGCAGTTAAAGCCTTCAAGAAAGCTTTTTTTTCCCACTTGCAGATGTATTTTACAGCAGCAGAACCTGCTAAACACATGCTCCGGTAGTTGCTGTCATTGCCGCACACAAGGAAACAAATGTCACGAGTGTAATATTTGTTTCTCATTTAGTACTAATGAGGCTTTCATTTTTTAATTCTCTAATCACCCCGGGGCGGAGGAATCGAGTCAAATGAGCCTGAACCAAACATTCTGTTCGAAGCCGTAAGAACCCTCACGGTAAAAGACATCTCGAGCACCACATCAGAGACAAAGAGATGAAGCCCTGAAGAACCCTGAAGTGATGTTAATGCCTGAAAGTCTATAAACAACAGAAGTTACTGAATAAATCTCAAGAGTTACAAAAGTCTTCATTGATCACTGTGGGTTTCCTCTCATCCTCACCATTATTCAGGCCTGAGAGGTATTCACCCAAACACACACACACACACACACCAGCAAAACAATTCCCGTCTTCAAGCCTCTGAAGCGCTGAATAGCCCCTCTGTCACGCCACAAGTGTATAAACAGAATATATATCAGCTCTTTCCATGCAAAAAACCTACTGTGACGGTACCACGCTTCAATTTTTTTATCAGACACCTCATGATCAGTGCATTTGACTAGCATATATTTACACGATCACTTGAAAATATAAAGGCTCCAATTAGAACCTTTGCACTTCTGATGTCATATTGAGCATTTTTTTAAATAACATCGACCACATAATGCGATATTGCAACAATAATGCATAATCTATACAGCTGCAGAACAATATTCGTACAACAAATAGCTCATATATCAGCTATTGTACAGCTCTGTTTCAACGGCACAAATGGAGGCTGCTTTAAGAAAGTCTTCAAATACCACAACCATAGTAGCTTATATTTTATAAACACCCTCACTGACCTATTCAGCCTTTAAAAATATCATTCTGCCATTGCAAAATGCACTATGGCAATCAGTTTCTATCTTAATATTTCCAAAGCATCCTACATTAATTCATCTTAAAACAGCAGCTACAAAACTGGTGTATTGGTACTTTGGCTGAAACTATGGTTGCCATGGTAACTTGTATAAGGGCGCAATATTGCAAAGAATATTAATCAAATCCAGCAAATATGAACCGTAGAACATTTTCTATTTCCATGTTGGGAAGTTACAGCAGGTGTGTGTGTGTGTGTGTGTGTGTGTTTGTGTACCTGACAGTGTGTGTGTGGATCTCTGTTGCCTTAGATACCACGACTTAAAAAAACATCACAGCCTCTCCTTCATAATCAATGACATTTGGAATAGCGCATTAACGCATTGACAACACGCATCAATCGTTCCGTCGGGTTGTTCGTGCGCATCCACAGCATTGTAATATCAGTGATGGTGGTGGATATATGGGTGGTGTACTGATCACGAAACACACATTCTTCATCACGCGTATATCGGTAACTCACGCTCTTTTTGCGCAGGTTCAGTCCGTGCTTTAATAATCCGGGCAGATCTCGGATCTTCTGCTTGATTTGGACCTGATCCCTGGCGGTTCTGTTCCATCTCCAGCTCGACAGGAGTCCGTCCTCCGCGGTGCAGGGGATGCTGTCGGATTCCTCCATCATCATCATCCTCCTCCTCTTCCTCCACCTGCTCTTCACGCACACCGACAGCGGAGCGACATTCCGCCGCCGCTCGATGGATCTCCAGCCGCCGCAATGAGAGACGAGACCTGTCGTACACTGGTGCTCCACCCAGCGAAAACACACACACACACACACTCGCACAGAAACACATTCAGCGCTCACACACACACCTCTGCTGGCTAAATGTGACCCTGGACCGTAAAAATTGTTAAAATTATATTTATACATTAGCTGAATAAATAAGCTTCCCATTAATATACAGTAAGCTAAGGTTTGTTGACAGTACTTGGCCGAGAACTATTTAAAATCTGGAATCTAAGAGGCTGCAAAAAAAAAAAAAATCTAAAATGAGAAAATTTCCTTTAAAGTTGTAAAAATTAAGTTACTAGCAATGCATATTACTAATCAAATATTCTTATAGGCTATTTGATATATTTACGGTAGGAAATGTACAAAATATCTTAATGGAACGCAATCTTTACTACTTAATATCTTAATGATTTTTGGCATAAAATAAACATCGATCATTTTGACCCATAAAATGTATTGTTGGCTATTGCCACTCATGAAAATACGTATAAACAGTGTATTTGTGCAATTTTATGCGCATAATATGGCAAATAAAAACGAAAACTCGTGGTATTGACACGAAAAATGGCGTTGGTGTGTATATGCTACGCGATAGATGGATAGAGATAGATGCGCATATGTACACGTAAATACGTATATATGACACGCACGTGTTTGTCGTGCATATAATACGCATCTATCCCACAACCTTAATCCTACCCATCGCGTAGCATATACACGCCAAAGTAAATTTTTGCTAGTTTACATTTTACTGTTTTAGTGTCCCAGGGTTCGACAGACTTCTGTTTTGACATTGCATCTAAAATTTTTTACTAGTAAAAACGAGGTTATTTTATTAGCTAACTTAGTAACAAGGACTAGGTAGCCTTAGCCTCCTTAGAAACTGTATTGAATCTGCTCCTTCTGTTAGGCTACATGACAAAATTCTTCATTAGCAGTTTAAAATTATAATTTTATGCACCATTTTTACTGAATATAAAATTGACGTCAATACATGTGAATATCTATGTTTAGTATATATTTC
This sequence comes from Enteromius radiatus, assembly GCA_032357445.1. Classification (NCBI taxonomy): domain Eukaryota; kingdom Metazoa; phylum Chordata; class Actinopteri; order Cypriniformes; family Cyprinidae; genus Enteromius; species Enteromius radiatus. Next base: position 1,255,744 of record JAUCMS010000128.1, on the reverse strand, counting down.
AGAAATTAAAAAAAATCAACCATATATAGCCTCAAGAGGTCATAAATGGGCCATTTTAGCTGATGACAGAGATAAAAAAAAAAAAAGTTTTCATAACTACTGATGTTATTTTGCTAATCTTAGCATTTTCCCCATCTCATGAAACTTTATGTTGTTAATTAATGTTAAAATTTCAGAAGCAACTGTCACATTAGGGTGTCAATCTTAAGTCCATTTTGCATTAGCATCACTGAAAACAGTTCACTGTTTTCATGTAATTGTAAATAATGTAGACTAATGATTAATAAGTTACAAGTTATTAAGCTGCAATTTACTGATTTGGTCCAAAATATCCCATTTTATATCATTCTTAACCTGTGTTTTCTAAGAGACACAGTCGAGCCAAATTCATATTATCAATACAGGTGTGTTATAAAAGAGCCCAAACCAATTTCAGCCAAAGATATTTAAAAAATAAATCAAATCTTTTTTTTTACACACACATACTTTGTTTCTTTAATGAGTAGAATTTTAGTCCCATCTTTTAAATGATCAGTAGATAAATGGAATAAAATATTTATTATTATATAAATATAAGTATTTAAAATATTATTATTTAATCTATAGTAATATATATATATATATATATATCTCCATACATGCGTATATACACAGTTTTTCTTGTCTATGACCCACATTTCTGACTAAACGAATCCATGTGAAATCAATATCAGTGTTCAGGGGTTGACATCAATAGAGCTGCTTTGATCTCAGCTCTGTGGTGTTTCTTGGGACAGGACGGTGTTAAAGCATTGATCAGGCTGTTTGTCTCTTAAGACAGCGGTTGGTAATCTTTGATTCCATACGAAACACATCAAGTGTTATCCAGTATCACTCGACCGAGTTATAGCTAGATTTCTGTCAGTTGCAAGGTCAGAAGCAGGTCTGTGATTTGACACAGTTTGTTTGGGTGCTCTGGCATGTATTTAATGATGGACGCCTGGGGTTGTTATGCATTAAGAGGTTGGCAGGCGTCCGCGCCGCTCACAGATGCATGATGGGACAGAAACAGTGCCGCCCCCTCAGCTTAAACCTCCAGGAATCTTTCGGAATAAGCAAAGCGCTCACGATCCATGAGCTGAACTAAAGCCAAGGCCTGCTTCTCGCTGTATGAACACGTTAAAAGCAAACGGTCGTGCTCGGCTAACCAGTATCTCCACATCTCCGTGAAAGAAAAGCTGATGATCTGTCAAAATGAAAGATCACCTCTATACGGCTGAATGGAGTACATGCCTGGAGGACACCAGCATGTGTGTGTGTTAGAGGTACCTAGCGGCTCGTCCCAATGGAGTTGACTGGGGCTGGTGTGTGTGTGTGTGTGTGTCGTGGGTGTGTCTGCGTGTGCTCTAATTTCAGGTGTAACGCCGTGGTGTTGGATGACATGAAGAACACAGAGGGAAGCAGGTGCTGAGTCTGGAGGATCTGCAGAGAGAGAAAGAGATTAATTGGCTTTCACTGGACACTCTCTGATCGTCTGGAATAAATAGGATAATGACGGGGAGGGAATAAAAGTCCTCTAAGAATCTAAAACAAATTCTGGGGGAAAAAATGGAAAAGGAAGTATTACCAGGTTTGATGTCCAGGTGAAAAATCATTCTCATGTTGTTGATTTTCCCCCACAATCAACATTTCAGATCTGACCTGGATTTTAACTAAAACAATAAAAAATGTACTAAGACAAAACTAAACAAAACAATATATATATAATAACTACAGTATACGGATATAAAAAAACTAATAAAAATTACCAAAAATAACAAATGAAAATCTAAAGAGAAAGACTATAACAAAAAATGAAAATATACAAATAAAAAGTGTCATTTAAAAGACAAAAAAAAATACTGAAAAAAAGATGTTACTGTAATAAAACATGACAAAAGAAAAATGTAAATAATAAATAGAAAATAAAAACTGAAAATATAAAATACAAATTGTAATAACAAATAAACAAGTACAAATATAATAAAGGATCATTAAAATGAAAACTGAAAAAATAATATAATTATATTAAAAAAACTGAATATATTGTTTATATTAAAATGTTGTTTCATTATATTAAATATGTTAAAATATTTTTAAATATATCTATACTGTATTTATATAAAATATATCTTATCATAGAATAATTTTAGAAGATATTTATTAGATCCCATTAGGATTCTTTGGGAAATAAACATTTTGTTTTTGCAATTCTGTTTGGGGTACACATATTACACTTTAAAAAAAAAACAAGATTTTTAATAGAACGTGCAGTCATCTGATGATGAATGTATTTGTGAGCATTATCAGTGTCCCTCTGGGAGACGCGTCTGCATGTTATTTCTGTATCTGTGTGATGTTCAAACACTGAGAGTCTATTCTTAGAAAGGCTTATCATGATTAAAAATACTCTGTTAATCCCTGTGTTGAAGTATTTACACACCAGTCCTGATGTCATGATCTGATGACAGCAGCTCAGAGCTGGGTGAAGTGATGTGTTACAGAAACCATGCTGTCAATCACCACAGTGAACTAATGCTGAAGAGAAATCATGCAAGTTGATACGGAAGCATATTGCATTCGCTTGAGGAAAAAATATCTGCTCTGTTTTTCTGAATTAATGACTTAATTATCTCAGAATTACGAGATACATTTTCATGAACATTTTTTTTCTGAGATAATTAAGTCGTTAATTCAGAAAAACAGAGCAGATATTTTTTCCTCAAGTGAATGCAATACGCTTCCGTAAGTTGACAAACAGACTTGGAAAAGAACATTAGGTTAACATTTCATACTTGAATGTGTAGAAAATACAACCCAAATTCTGTAAATGTTAGGACAATTTTTTAAATCACATGAGCCAATATTTTATTCACAACAGAACACAGAAAACATAACAAATGTTAAAATGGATAAATGAGCAAAGGTCTCAAAAAAGTTGGCACAGGGGGCAAGAAATGTAACAAAAAATCAGCTGGGAGAACATCTAGCAACTAATTAAGTTAATTGACATGAGGCAGAGGCTCTCCAATATGTGAAAGAGTGTGTAAAAGATACAAAAAACCTTTATCAATGTCAAATTGCAAGCGTGTATTTCTCATCATCTACAGTGAAACTGGATGTCCGTGGTCTTCAGGCCCTCAGACGACACTGCGCCACTCATCACATGATTCTGTCATTAACATTACTAAATGGGCCCAGGAATACTTCCAGAAACCACTGTCGGTAAACTCAATCCACCGTGCCATCTGCAGATGCTAACTAACGCTCTATCATGCAAAAAGGAACCCATATGAGAACATAGTCCAGAAGCTCGTCGTATCCTGTGGGTCAAGGCTCATTTAAAATGGACTGAAAAAGTGTCCTATGGAAAGACGAGCCCAAATTTGACATTCTTGTTGTAAATGATAGACGCCATGTCCTCCGGGCTAAAGAGAAGGGAGACCTTCTAGCATGTTATCAGCATTAAGTTCAAATATGGTATAGAGGTGTGTAATGATCAGCTTGCATGTCTTGGAAGGCACTATGAAAGCTGAAAGATCTATAAAGGTTTTCAGATGACGTCTATTTCAGGGAAGGCCTTGTGTGTTTTAGCAGGACAATGCAACACTGCATCTGCAGCGATTACCGAATGGCTTCACCTATAGAGAACCTTTCGCGCATCATTAAATAAAATACAAAACACATCCAAAAAAGATGATCCCAAACTCTTCAGCAGCTGGCAAGAAGAAAAAAAAATCACTGCATTTACCAAAGTTTGCGAGGCTTTCATCCAACTTTTCCAGACAGACTGGAGAAAAACCCTGTGAGCCTTCTGAAGCTCAGCCAATCACATTAGAGCTTACTAGATTAAGAAAGTGCTTGTGTTTCCGGTGAAGCATGCCTCAGACGGTCAGTGAACGGATGGCGGGTGTCCCGAGATCAACGAGAAGAGCGTCTGCATGTGAAAGTGAGAAGAGAGTGAAGAAAGGCTTTCATCTTAAACCTTCTCCTCTCCAGTTACTGCTCTCACACACAGACTGATCTTCAAACACACCCTTGATTAAATATTGAAGAACGCCCATGGCTCTCTAACAGAACACAACCTCCGAAAAGAGAGCAGAGGAGGCTTGGTACCAACCCAAGGAAACATTCCTGCGGGTTGGTGAAGCATTGCTATCAACCAATCAGATTTTTGAGTTAGTCTTCAAGCTGATTTAACAGGGTTAAAGGGATAGTTCACCCAAAATGTACTCACCCTCATGTTGCTAAACCGTGTGAGTTTTTCTTCTGCTCAACACAAAGACACTTTGAAGAATGTTGGTAATCAAACAGTTGCTGGTATTCATAGTAAATATATTTTTTACCATGTTATGGAAGTCACTAACATCAACAGTTTGTTTTCACTTGGGAGAACTGCATAATATTGGGATATAATAAGTATAATAAAACATGTAAACTAAACTGGGCATTACTGGGGGGAAAAAAATGTTTCACTGCCATCTTGTGGTTGCTTTACAGAACATTTGTAAAGTCCTGTTCAAACAAACAGAGGATCCTATTCTGCACGAAAAACGACTCACCGAACTTTTTCAGAAATCTGCCATAATTCACATTATACATATAATTGTTCAGTCACATGACAAAGAAAAAGAAAGAAGGAAAGAAAGAAAGAAGTGGTTTCTGTGGTTAATTTAATTTGAAAGTTAATTACCCAGCAGCTTTTTCAAGAAGGGAATTTTCTCCATGGACGAATTTGAGGGGAAACCACCAAAACTAGAAAATGTCCCTCAATTTGGCATAAATATTTGGCAAAAATTCGGCAAAGATGGTGTATTTTCCCAATGCTGGTCCTGTCCAGACCTTCATGATTAGCAATCTGATTAGCGATTAGACCTTCACGATTAGCGATCTTTTTTTGCTAGTTTTCATGGCGGAGAGCCCAAATTGTTTTTCGCGTCCAAAGTTAAATTAAAGCTCTTCTTAAAGTCATCTTGAATAACTTTTACACAAAAAGTATTACATTTCCCAAACGTACCTGTTAAAAATATAAATAATGACTAGTTATGTTTTGTCCATGTACCTGGCAGATATAATCACAACGGCAGGCGCTACAAGGTTGATCTGCTGTTGCCATGGTTACCACCTCAGCTGCCCGCGAATTCTTTTCTGGAGCTATGAAAATACCCGCTCTTTCTGCCTTACCTCAACGGTTACTCGTTATTATAAACTTTCGATTAAACGTTTCTTACTAAACGTTTTAATACATATGTGAACATTTAACACAGAATGTAGTCAATCTGTGAGACAAACCATACCCGCTGGTTCATTTTAAATTGTAAAAATGTTAACCAATTTCTAGTGTTTTGTTGATGTACAAGGAAAAATAAATCTTCACATTTTGCTCTACAGAAACATAAATTATACACATTTAAACAGCCCAGTTTTGTTTAAATGGACACTGTACAAAATTCACAAAAGGCACAATGAACTGTATTAATATGAAAGAATTTCCATATTGATTTTTATTTTTGCATTGCATTGTTTTAGATGAAAGGGAAATGTCTGTAATGCATCTTGGAAGGAAATGGTCATTACACTTTCTTTTATTGTCTGTGTGTGCGTGTATATATGTTGCTAACAACTTGCTATGAGTACTACACATGTCTGATTCATCAAGCATGTAATATTGCATCCTTCCTAGCTGTTTTGCAAAATATTCCTACGACCCTGATGTATTGAAGATGCATGCTGTCATACTGCATGTCATCATTTCATGCACGTGTGTACAAAGAGAGATGACGTGAGAGTCGCTGGAGAAAACACTTAGCTCAGGAAAACTCCCACATTTTGGCCGGGCCTGTTCTTCATATATATATATATATATCACAGATCATTTTTTGCATGAAGATGCCGGTGTTTGCTCAAGGGGGAAAATCTAAAGTTGCTCAGTGTAAGAATGTATTTTTGCAGCAATGGGGTCTGATTCACTTTTTTTTTTTTTTTTTCAACAGTGCTGTTTGTGGCAGTCGCATCGTACTCTTGTCTTCAGTTAAATTTTAGTGTTGACAGTGATCAGCAAAAATAAAAATACCCAGTTTCTGAAACTAAAAGCTAAAAACACCCACACTTCGTTTCTGTGGAAAAAATGTCTTAGCATAAATGTGAAAATATCTCTATCTGCACATCTGTAGTTTCACAACATATTTCTGTGAAAAACCTTTTGTTAAAGCTAAACCTTATAACATGGGCTGACTCCGAAACAAGTAAAATAAACCAAATAAACAGGCTTTACTCATTCCATGCCTCGCTGGTCAAAAGACTAGTGTATGTTGTGTTTTAGATGATAGTATTTGAAGCCACAGACATCAACCAGCCTTTCCAAACCTCTAAACCATCAAGAGTTGATCTAAACCTTCTGCTCCATTAACTTCACCACAAAGACCAAGTTGGTAAACCAGTTTGGTTAAACTGGTGAATGGTAACAAACCAGCACTTAAAAAGTTCACACTAAGCTGGTATATTTAACAGCACTTGAAAAGGTAAGAGCAAAACCACTATATCTGTACTAGATCTGTTCCAATGGATTATATAAAATATATTGACGTTCAGATTGCACTCTGATAACTGGATGCAAAATACTAGGTCATGAGAAAGATGTGTGATACAGTGATATGACTTCTCAGAAAAAGGAAACACTTTCACTATTTTATCTGTTAATGACACAATTTTCCTGGAATGAAGGCAAATAACCACCGGTTATTTCTTCTGAAACACTGATCACACCTCGAAGTGCTGCTGTAGCTTCATGCTGCAGAATTTAACCATGAAATGGCACAAGAAACATTCCAAAACTCTGCCATTTCTCGTCTATTGCCACCCACTGCAGCTCGTGGCAACGGTGCAAATAAACAGCAGAATGTATGCACATTGTTAGAATGCAACAGGAATTGTTAGCAATTAACAGGAACTAGTATACATATACCGTAATAAAATTGAATATTTATCAAGTTGAGATACATGCATATGGAATTTTAGCTAATGAATTAATAGTAAAATTAATCTTTTTTTTTTTTTTTACGTGCAGTTCAAATATTCTTTTTACATCAGCTTCAAACAGCAAGTTACCATTGTGACAACATGCTCTACTGTATATAGGCATCTACAAATCAAAACAACAAAAATGATTTAAAGTGTAAAAACCTAAAGCTAAAGTTTTAAGGGTAAAAAAGTAAAAACATAATGAATTATGCATTAATGAAAATTTAAATCTGTCTTTAAAAATTGGCATTTATACGAAGAAAAATGTTTTGATCTAAAAATTATAAACTTAAACTTAAGTCCATACTACACTTTGTATGTCACCTTTTATTTATAATAAAAAAATAATAAAAGCAGTGGTTGTTAGCTAAAACTATACAAAAATACTGTAAAATAAATAAAAGTAGATGTAAATAGTCAGAGCGAAAAAATGTTTCAACAAAACTGAATGTAAATTAAATAAGTTGAAGTGCCAAAATGAAATAAATCAAGTAATATATCTGAATTAAAAATAAAACTATACAGAAAAACAATAAAAATGACAAAACAAAAACATAAAATGACCAAAATTTAAATTTTACACACACACACACACACACTCACCAGCCATTTATTAGGTACACCTTGCTAGTACCGGGCCCCCTTTTTCCTTCAGAACTGCCTTAATCCTTCGTGGCATAGATTCAACAAGGTACTGGAAACATCAGAGATATTGGCCCATATTGATATGATAGCATCACACAGTTGCTGCAGATTTGTCGGTTGCACATCCATGATACGAATCTCCCGTTCCACCACATCCCAAAGGTGCTCTATTGGGTTGAGATCTGGTGACTGTGGAGGCCATTTGAGTGCAGTGAACTCATTGTCATGTTCAAGAAACCAGTCTGAGATGATTCGAGCTTTATGACAGGGTGCATTATCAGAAGATGGGTACACTGTGGTCATAAAGGGATAGACATGGTCAGCAACAATGCTCAGGTAGGCTGTGGCATTGCAACAATGATCAGTTAGTACTAAGGGGCCCAAAGTGTGCCAAGAAAATGTCCCCCACACCATTACACCACCAGCAGCCTGAACGTTGATACAAGGCAGGATGGATCCATGCTTGCATGTTGTTGACCCTACCATCCGAATGACGCTGCAGAAATCGAGACTCATCAGACCAGGCAACATTTTTCCAATCTTCTATTGTCCGATTTCGGTGAGCCTGTGCGAATTGTAGCGTCAGTTTCCTGTTTGTAGCTGACAGGAGGGGCACCCGGTGTGGTCTTCTGCTGCTGCAGCCCATCTGCTTCAAGGTTTGACGAAAGGTCGCACGAAGGTCTGTGCGTCAGAGATGCTCTTCTGAATACCTTGGTAGTAACGAGTGGTTATTTGAGTTACTTTTGTCTTTCTATCAGCTCAAACCACTCTGGCCATTCTCCTCTGACCTCTGGCATCAACAAGGCATTTTCGCCCACTGAACTGCTGCTCACTGGATGTTCTCCCTTTTTTGGACCATTCTCTGTAAACCCTCGAGAATCCCAGAAGATCAGCAGTTTCTGAAATACTCAGACCAGCCCGTCTGGCACCAACAACCAAGCCAAGTCACTTAAATCACCTTTCTTCCTCATTCTGAAGCTCGGTTTGAACTCGATTCGTCTTGGCCATGTCAACATGACTGAATGCATTGAGTTGCCACCATGTGATTGGCTGATCAGTAATTTGCGTCTACGAGCAGTTGGACAGGTGTGCCTAATAAAGTGGCCAGTGAGTGTGTATGTATATATATATATATATATATACATATATACATATATGTGTGTGTGTGTGTATATAAATTTTACATATATACACACACAAATATATATATATATATGTGTGTGTGTATATGTAAAATTTAGGTTTTGGTAATTTTATGTTTATACCGCATATATATATATACTTATTAATTAGTTAATATTCAGGCAAATATTTTTCGACATAAAAACCACAGACCCAGTAATATTTTTTTTTTATAAAACTAGGGCATGCTTTTTGTCCCTTTTTGCCGAATCAAAACTTGGAAACTTCCACAACTGCTCAAAATAATATCACCCACATTCCAATATAACATCTCCTCAGCTCCATGCCTGAATATTTCCCCTCTTGAAGGGGAATCCTCTCTTACAAAAATCACAATCAATATGCATATTAACCAGAGGCCTGCAGTCTTCACTGAGGTCCTTAATGACTCCAATCACAGCTGATATATTACAGAATGAGATCACTTAGAGAAAACAGAATTTAGAAAGGAGAAGGAAAAGACAGACACACACATTACTTTCACTTCTTGTATTTGTAAAGTGCATGCATGCATAATGCTTCCTTTCTTAGAATTACATTAAAAGAAACTTTGAAACTGAAACCATATGATGACACCTGAGGAAAGTTGTCAAGATCAATGTCTCAGTGACTTTATATGTTAGTGCTGTCAAACAATTAATCACATCCAAAGTTATGTTTGCGAACAAATTTCGGGAGGAGCACGTATGGATGATTAACCACGGCTGCCGCCTCTCTCCCCAACCATCCTATTATCCGATCATCCTATCAGAGCTAAGAGGTTTTCCTTCAAATAAAGCAAACTCCCCTTCTCTTTGCAGCCCTCCACCAGGTCTACGCTGCCTCTAGACCTAGCTCAAAGCTCAAAGAGATGATCTTCATCGGACCTTGTAGATAGTGCCCTCATCTACGATGATAGGAGCCTCTGTGGAGAGAGAGACAGGGTTATGGAAGGGTTTCATGAGTGATAAGTGGAAGGTAGGGTGAATATTACACTCAGGGGGAAGCTAACAGCGGAAAGTGATGGGGTTGATCTGCTCCACAATAGTGAAGGGACCAACAAACTTGGGACTCAATTTCTTGCAAGGATATGTGGCAAAGGCAATGGAGAATTGCAGTAGAAACCCCTTGCACTCTCCCGCCGTGCTGGAGTAGGGCGCTGGTCGAACCATGAGACTGATGATTGCAGGAGGTGAAGGGATCCGGTGAGCTCATGCTGCTGATAACTTATAAGGTCTGAGCTCCTGTTAAGAAGCGAACGGGACACAAGAGGTAAGTGAACAGATAAAGTTTATTGACAGCAGCTGAGTGATGCAGTACTAGTGATCATGATCAATGGTGAGTATAACGTGGTCTGATCATTTGTCACACGATAGATTAGTCCAGTAATGGAGTCTGTGTTGGAGGACTTGGAGATGATGGAGACAAGGAGAGACAACCACACACCACATATAACAGTATTCCGAGGGTGAAGGAGAGACACAGGAGGAATCCGGGAGCCTGGGGAAGACACAGAGACTAAGAAGCACTGGGAGAGAATCACAGGGTGAATATAATGGCGGGTGTAACGCGATGACGCAGCAGTTCTGCGACCGGAAACATTATCGGCTTTCAAAGCTGGCGTGTACTGAGCAGCAACAATCGTTCGACAATTCTCACCCGCTCCCCGGACAGAATGTCAAACACACTTACTGTATTTGATTATTAATGAGGAAGTGTGAACTCGTGAAATAACTTTTTCTTTGTAAATGTAAATGCATTTATATATTTATTTTCTTATATTTGATATTATATATAAAAATATTGAATGTACAAAATAACATATTTTTCTTAAATATACACATGCATGAGTTTGTTTTTATATATACTTATTATACGGCTCTCTGGAATGCTTGATTCTGATTGGTCAGTTGAGACATTTGCAGGTTCGTTCTTTTCG
>JAUCMS010000128.1:1185953-1199974 GCA_032357445.1 Enteromius radiatus | reverse complement strand
GTACTTTTGTGATTGCAAATAATGTCCGGTGAGTGTAATTCTACCACTGAGTTAACACTGATGTGAATGTATGTCGCATTGTGCAGCATATTGAGACGGAGATGATAAAATAGCACGATACTACGATATTCTTTAAAAAGCAGATCGTGGAGAATTTTTTATCGTCCATGATCAAAAATCGTCATTTCGCCCACCCCTACTTAGTAGTGCCTCGTAAACATGACACCATGTCTGCATTCGTGACTGAAGAAACTACAAACACCAAGCACCACCCTTCACTGCTCAAAACTCCCGTCTGAATAGTAAGCAGCAGCTATCTTGCAGGTTGTGAGTGGCTCTTGCAGAGGTAGAATTGCCTCTCTTTCTAGACTCTGTGCACAGCCAGCTGTGCTGGATAATATTCGCAGATGTCAAATTGATGTGAAATATGAAATATATCACATAGGGGTGGGAGCATACATACTGTAACAGACGTACCAGGCGCAAAAGCTTGACAGGCGTAGCAACAGTAACTAAGGAGGGCGGGGCTTAGCGAAGGGTCAATTGGGGGGAAAAAAAAAATGTAGATCAAGACTCCGTCCACATGAAGCCGGTGCGTTCCCTATCCGATCGTTTTTTTTCCTCGTTCTAAAAAAAAAAAATTGCGTAAACACGGTGTCGTCTCAAGAAATATCTGCGCGCACACGAAACCACTGAAAACCGTGTAGGATATATGCCAGACCAGTATGGGGCGCTGTAATTCTACCATAGAGATACACTACACACAGAGAAGAAGACTTTGAGCATGCGTATAACCTTGCACGCTGTATACGAACCAAGAGGAAGGCGAAGATGGCGAACGCAACAACTTGGTGTTGTCCGTTATCGCTTGTTGCTCATAACAGTTGCACAGAAGCAATAGATTTTGCTGTAATAAAGCTAGTAAGCTTAGTAGCAACACGAACACAATCATGTAGTCCGCCATTATTGTTGTTGCTGTTACGTGTGACGCAGCCGGCGCGTGATGTGATGACATCATCGTTTCACGAAATATACGGATTGGCTGTACAAACGAAACCGCAAGGGTGTCATTTTCAGATTTATCCACTTTGGGACCCGGTTTAAAAAAAATATATAGCGGTTTCAGTCTCCTAAAATGCCGGATCCGTGTGGACGAAACGCCAATACGATAAAAAAAATTTACGTATACAGCGAAACGCGTCTCCGTGTGGACAGGCCTCAAGAATTGTTTTGAAATTGGATCGGGACTCCCACCCCTAATATTACATGCTTTATTCTGTGTAAGAAGCCATCATCTCACAGAAGGACTTATTTCAAACACTCGGCTGACGTTATAAAGAGAGTAAAAACATGTTATTAAATGTGGTATTTTCACATGTTCTCAGACGCAGCAGTATTCACTACGCAGCAGCATAGTTCATGGAGAAGCTAAGCATTATCGCAAATGATTTGTACGATGAACTATGGCTGCGTGTCATAAATGCTGCGTCACCTGATTGAGATTTACTGGCTTTACTGATAAGATGTGCATTCAATTAATCATACAGCACTGCAAGAAAACAGCTAAAACGACAGAGACGGGTTTCAAATAAATGATAAAACAATAGTGTTCAACTGGCTGGGAAGCTAAGGCAGGTAGATAATTTAAATACGCAAAACCATTGTGAAAACACAGGCTCACTTCCTATTTGCCACCTTAACATTCACATCAAACACAAAGAGTTTAATATTTCAAAAAGCTTTTAATTCTAACAACGTTTGTCTGAAATGGATCTGTTTGAGCACGATCAGCTTGAAAAAGAAAACACAATTGCAATCCCAGGGTGCATTTAATTATCGCTAGGCCACTTAGTTGAAAAGTTATTAACTAAAAGGTACAGTAGATGAGAAATTGAGCTGCTGGTGGCACTTGAAGGAAAAAAAGGATCTGAATTTTAATAAGTAGCCAGCGCAAATCTCTGAGAATGTGTTGTCACATCTGCAATGACTTATAAAGCTCTTATTCTTAACGACAGCTCTGTTTGTGCTCTAAAGCGCCGGGCCCCGGGGACGCTGGAGACACTGTCAGTGCCAATTACACTCACATCTGCATTATTGTACTTCCGGTCTCTTTAGACGCTTTCCTATTGATTTTAGCCACAGATTAATGAACTGCCTGTGGGTTATGCATGTAGAGCAGACGGCAGACATCCTCGGTTACGCTGACAGTCATGAAACATGGTTAATAAGCGTCGGTGCGCACACGCTCGTAATAAGGTGCCATTTAAAGGTCAGACAGGAGCAGGAAAATCCAAACCGCACAGACCGGGATGATAACAGTGTAAGAGAAACCGACGATCAGCATCACTCCCTCAAGGCCTGCGAGTGACGCACCGATACTTTCCACAGAGTCTGGACCAATTTACAGCTTGTTCTGGCCAAGAATCGCCCACTTATACAAGAAGAGACTTATTAGAGAGTTCATTTCATCTGAGAAACATTACAAAACTTACACTGGGATTGGAAAAAAAACGACATTTAAATTAACAAACTCTCAAACAAATATTGAAATTAAGAAGCATTTCTGCCCATCCAGTGTAGTCTGGATACTGATGCAGATTGATTTAAGTCTGTAATATCAAAAAGATTCAAATCGACAACAGAGTCAAAACTTCAAAGATGAAACACAAAGCTTATTATGGGCTAAATATTGCACACAACAGATCAATCTTGGGCTTTAAGAATCAATATCAGTTCGTAAAAATGAAGACGGATCAAAATAAAGAAACCGATACCGTCAACCCAGCCCTAACAATATAATCTACTCACTGAAACATTTTAATGCATGAAAAATGTCACATGCTTTAAAATGTTAGAGTGATGACGCAAACAACTCTTCCGAATCACTTAAAAGCTCATTTTACAAAACCACATTTTTACTACTAATGGGATGCAATTAAAACATCTCGATTCTGAATGAACTCTGAAAGCGAAGGAGAAAAGGCAATTCAGATTGTAGATATCTAGCTTACTTCCTACTAAGTGCCTTTTTTTAAAATGACGCAACTATGCAAATTTGATCAAATTTGGTGATTGCAAGCAGCTTGTTGCAGGAGACGGTCAATAACCAGACTGTGTCCCTGCAGACTGAGGCGGAGAGGAGAAACTGTGACAGGGACCTATGTGTGATCATCAGCTCACATCTACAAAACACGCCATAGAATATCATCTGAACAGCTGTGGTCTTCACCAGCCACATCTGCATGCATCTAATCAGCTGTCAGATAATGAACGGACAACTGATTTTCTGCTTGTTGTGCATGGCTCTTATCTCTTCATGAGTAGCTTCTTTCATAACAGAGGTCATTTCCTTTAATAATCTTGCTCCTTCAAAAACAGGCTGATCATCTGTCATGCAGTGACTGGGAGGAAGGTGAACCGTGTGACTGATGTGTGTGTGTGCGCGCAACTCGCATTACACAACTTAAGACACTCACACACTGCATGCACAAACACTCAAAAACGCATAAAAATAGCAAACATCCATGCATCCTACAAATAAGTATGCAAACAATACATGCACGCATACACATGCTCAAAATAACACTATAAGCATGCATGCATATTTATACTCAAGCATGTTACACAGAAAACCAACATGCACTCCTGGGCATGCAAGTTACACAAGCACTATGCATAGGCATGCATGCATGCATGCATAAATAAATACAGACAAACAAGAATTTAAACACACACATACTCGTGCAAACCCATGCACATACGAGCACACTCAGAAACACAGATGTACATGCATCCGTACACACACTTGAGCTATGACAGCTCGAGCACTTGTCAACTGCTTAAAACAGCAAGAGCAGAGTCTGTCCTTCATCAACCCTTCTCATCTAACATGTCCACATCTGTTCTCCAACATATGAAGTTTGCGAATACACACATGAACGAGTTAAATCATCAGAGATGCTTAATGAGCTTAACGTTAGTTTGTTTAGTCACATGAGATGTACCGCCACGCCATCGGCGAATGCACACGAGCCTCTTAGCTCGTATAAAGGCTGTTTTTTAAATATATACTCACATATCATGCTATAGGCAAGGCTTTCCCCCGCTCGTCTCGTTTATGTCTCGGTTAGTCCATTAATGCGCTGAAATAACTGAACACACGCGAGTCCTTCACCAGTACTTTCACACACTCCAGTCTAACATGAAGCGAGTTAGGATTTCCGATTGACAGCGGCGCGGGCCAATGGCGGGGGAGGATATAAGACCCACAGCCGCGGCCACAAATAGCAGCCAATCAAATGGCCACGAAGGCGGGACTTCGCGGTTTCCACTAGCGAGGTAGACTGTGTCTGTTGTAACTACTGTTAAATGTATTCAGAAATGCGTAATTTATGACATGCTTTGTGTGTTAAAGTAGATTATATAAGTACATATTTAATTTTGAAATGTTTGAAAAACAGAAAAAGCATACATATAAGTGAAATGACGGTGAAAATGTATACAAAGAATAAAAAATACCATTGCAGCTGCTTACAAATAAAACTATGGTCAGTGTATGCACGTGATCGGAACCTTGAAGCGGGTTCGTGAATCATTTGATTCAGAGAGCGAATCACTTGATTCAAAGTGGGTTCCCGATTCGAGCGTTTCACGAATCATTTGATTCAGATCTCAGAGTGCGTATTGTAAATAATTTAATTTATATTAGAACTTTGGAGTGAATATATTTGCGAAAATATTCATACTGGGAGTTTAGAGTGGACCTTATTATTATCCATTTTATTTAAATGATATACATCGGAAATTGTGAAAATTTGTAAACTTCGGAGTGGGTTCGCAATTGATTCAGATCCGGGCATCGGAGCGAGTTTGCGAATCATTTAGTCTGATCAGGAGTCGGAGAGCGTTTCACAAATCATTTGATTCAGATCAGGACTTTGGAGCAAAATCATATGATTCAGAAAATTTGGAAAGGGTTTGTAAACCTTCCGATTCAGATTGGGGCTTCAGAACAGGTTCGCAAATCATTTAAAACGGGGCTTCAGAGCAAGCGAATCATTCAATCACAGATGTTGTTTGTTTTCTTCTTTTTTTCTTCTTAATTTGTGTCCTGAAGACGACTAAAGCTCTTACGGGTTTGGAACTACACAAGAGTGAGTAATTAATGACATAATTTAAATTGTTTGGGTGAACTAGCCCTTTAAATCAGGTTTGCTAATCATTCAGATCATAGTTTTAAATCAGATGTGCTTAAGAAAACCGTATCTACAAAAATGATACACTATAGAAAATAATTAATGAAAAGTTTAATGAATATTTAACAGGTGAAATCATTTAAAAATAATACAATTCTTCATTTTACAAACTATTAAACCAATAGGCTAGAAGAAAATGTCACAAAGGCAAAGGTTTTGTTAAAGATTTCAGATAAATATTCATATTCACATTAGGAGGACTGATTCGGAAGCATACAGTTAAGTGCATTCATAAACTAAAATACTAAAAGTTATAACAAATCCCTTCATTATGCTTTCCAGTGTTAAACTATTTGTTCTCACAGGGATGTTAAATTATCGTCAAGACACTAAAATGAGTATAGTAATTATTTTTAAATAAGATGATACTGGACAAATAGATCTTAATAATGTTTAAAGACTTATTATTTATTAGGCTACTTGCGCTACTGCTCTGTTCAGGTTTAATGTACTTTAGTATATGTTTATTATAACATTATTGTAATATTATGTCTATTTGCTGCTGCAATACTGCAATTTCCCATCTTCTGTTCATGGTTTATCATTATAAAATCCTTCACATTTGCTAGTAGCTCACTTTAAGAGACAAAGTCAGTTCACGGTGTGATTCCAGAGAGCGATGCAGCCTCGTTGAGGAGGTTCCCAGCCTCTTTCCTGTACTTGGGGCTCAGTTCTTTGGCTCTCCGAGCCTCTTGGAGGTTTTTCCGCAGGTTGTCCAGCAGCCTCTTCTGCTCTTGGTGTCTGGACTCAGCGTCTCGGATCTGCCTGCTCATGCTGTCCTCGTCTCTCAGAAGCGAGTCGATCATCTCGTGGAGTTTGGTGCTGACGGAGATGACTGATTTGGTGGCTCGGCTCAGCTCGGTGACGTTCTCCTGCGTCCGCTTCAGTTCGCTGGGGACCTCTTTTTCTGCTCTCACCATCAGACTGAAGTCGTAGCCTTTCACCTCCAGACTGATGTGACAGAGCTCTGATGGAGGGAAATTAAACTCCGTATAGATGGAAATAAATGTGCCTTATTAATGAAAGGGTATAGAGTAAGTAGTATCAGGCATGATGAATTAATTTGTGAATGACTAACTGCAATAAATTATTCAATGCATAATTGTCCTGAACACATCTACCAGAAAAAGAATTACATGCAGCTTAAAAAAACAAACCAAAAGGCCTGATATTAGCTAATGTGATCAAAACATCAAAAGTCTTTCCCCAAAATAAGATTTTTTTCTCTCTTCTAATTCTATGCAGCTTTAATACATTTATTAAAATAAATGCAGTTAGGCTAAATGCCAACATTTCAATTTTAATAACAAAAGGAAGTCTTTAAAATAATATAACTTACAATCTGTTCAGATACTGTTTTAGTTCATTTTGAATTAGATAATTTAACATTTCTGTTAATTTTGTTGTGTTTTGTGACATTTTTATTCTTTTTTTTAATGTCTACATAGTTTTTTATTTTATTTTAGTTATTTTAGCACAAGTTCAAAATGAAAATGAGAAATGTTGCTTTGTTAACTAGATGAAATAAAAGAAAATACAAAAAAATTAAGCTTATTTAATTTCAGTTAACTATATAAACATTTAAAAACAACAGAAACTGTTTGTTTTTGTTTTTTTTTAAACTTTACCTAAAATTAACATGAGAGCAGAAAATATTACAAAAATACCTACTTCAAAATATGAATATACAGTAAATCATTGTTTTTATGGTTTTAGAAGTGAACTCAGA
The DNA here is from genome assembly GCA_032357445.1 of Enteromius radiatus. Taxonomy (NCBI): domain Eukaryota; kingdom Metazoa; phylum Chordata; class Actinopteri; order Cypriniformes; family Cyprinidae; genus Enteromius; species Enteromius radiatus. The sequence continues at coordinate 1,192,990 of JAUCMS010000128.1, read as the reverse complement.
ATTAGGCATTAAATGTGTGAAAACGGGCTCATCTGTGTTCAGATTCAGGCGGGAAGCATGCGACTGGAGGTTTTCTGCTGATTAAGTGATGACACAAGATTTCTTCACTTTACAAAAGGGTGTCGAAAGCAAAATTTTACGAAATGCACATATTTTGTGAGAAAGTGTGACAAATCAATGGCGCAAAATTAATTAAGAAACAAGTACTGAATTTCATTCAGCATATATAAAGCAGGGTTTGATATGATACTAGATAAAAATATTTAGAAAACAATTAAAGTGGCCTTTATATGGTAGGACTATAGGACATATCAGAAATCTCCCGTTTACCTGATTTTGAATGACTAACTACATGCAAAGTTGACATACTGGGATAAATCTTATGCGCAATTTTCTATCCTTTTTATGCATCACATTAATGGACTGTGTTAGTTATAGTCCATTACAAGTGAAGGGTTTTGCTGAGCAGACTGTGCCCTCTGCAGGCCGTGACTCAAGTGTGAGGATCTTACCATGTTTCTCCTTGATTTTCTTCAGGCACTCAGACAGACTGTCGTTCACTGGGCACTGATAGCGGCTTGCGAGGGTCTGAAGCTTGCTCTTCATGGTTTCATGGTGTTCCTGCTGTTTGTTGAAGGTCTCTGCAACATCAGTGAAGCGCTCATCGAGACCAGAAACACCAACACGACGAGCAGAAAAAACACCTCTCCTCTCATCTACATCTGCAGGAGGATAACAAACACACATAAGAGAGATAGAGCCACAGAACGATAGAGCGATAGAACGATAGATAGAATAACAGATAGATAGATAGATAGATAGATAGATAGATAGATAGAAAGAATGACAGAACGATAGATAGATAGATAGATAGAACGATAGATAGAATAACAGATAGATAGATAGAATAACAGATAGATAGATAGAATGACAGAACGATAGATAGATAGATAGATAGAACGATAGATAAATAGATAGATAGATAGAATGACAGAACGATAGATAGATAGATAGATAGATAGATAGATAGATAGATAGATAGATAGATGGATACTGTTAGCTCGCGGGGGTCTCGCAGACTCTGCTGGTGTTTTATTGCTGGACTGAATCAAAGGTTCTCTCTGTAAATGAAGGAAAAGTGACATTAGAACCCGGATGAACGCTTGAAGAGAACAAATTCACAACTAAAAGAAGAGAAAGACCAAATAAATAAACTTCTGCTGGAATGACTATAACAATGACCAAACAATCATCCTTTCATTCAGACTGAATTCTTCTCGTTTGTTTAATGTTTACTCTTCTCTGTGTCGAGCTGAACTTGACCTAGTTTACAGTCCGATAAAGGCTTGTTCTGAAGCGCTGAGGCGCGAAAACAGACTGAAAATAACATATCTCAGTTACTTCATATAGCCTACTAAATTATCATCTCTTTCCCGTGTCTACAAACAGAGAAAAGGAAGACCGTCAGCACTTTTTTCTATGTTTAGATCCACCTGACACACTGTACTTATGCTCTACGATTTCATATATGAAATAGCCTACATATTTTAACTTTAATCTACCTGTCAAATCAAATAACTATAACTCAGCCTCGTACCTCATCGTCTCCGTCGGGAGAGGAGAAACAACACCCCATTTTTCAGTTCGCAGGAGTTTTCATTCCCAAAAAAACACTTGAAGTGAAAGTTGGGCGTCGATGCCGTCACAGTCATGTGGTTCATGTGACACACAGGTGCGTTACTGTAAAGTGTTTTACCTGCGGAAGAAAACAACAAAAACAAAAGTTCATGTAAATGCACATTTCCACGCGGTCTGATTTGTCTAATATGCGCTTCATAGCCTGTGTATTCACCTGCTATTATTAATCAGTATTATTATAAGCACAGAAATATAGGAAGTTTAAGAACAGACAAAAAAACAATCATTATAAAAAATTATGAATTATAAAAAAGGCAGAAATAACTGCATTAGGTTATATTAATATCCATGTGTAATGATTAAAATAATAATAATATGGTAATTGTGATATTCGTCCCAATAAGAGCCCACTGAGATCATATCAGTTCTCTCTAATAGCCTCTAGGGGTAGCAATTGACTCGCTTTTAATGCGCTCTGCAAAACATTTACTAATTATTAGTGCCATACTTTTTTCATTTTATGCCTGCATTAAATTGCATTTCTGTGCTTGCATTTTGAAATCGTTTCAATGGTCCTGATGCACGTCCAAATTGTAATAACAGTCATAATCATGAAAACAAAAGTCAGTCTATAGGCTATATAAAAGAGAGGGAAGTTTGCACGAGTGAACAGCTCTGATTTGAGTACTGACAGCTAACAGCAACTTGCTTACTTCTTAGGTGACTATTGTAGGGAGCTCATTTGTTTTGTTTTGAATTTGAGGAGTGTTGCCAACTTAGCCATTTTGTTTTCAGACTACCCTAAATTTAGCTATTTTAAAAATGTATTTGGTAACTTTTTTCACATTTTTCCTTCTAAAGTACACAAAAAGATGAAACCAAAGCAAAAAATCACATGTATTTGCAATTGCAATTAAATAATATTTATTTTATGATAGCCCTCGTTTGTAGCTTGTACCTGCGATTGTTGATCAGTTAGTACACTAAGAATAATATCTGGGAAATGTAGCCTACTAGTAATTTTCCAGGATATATCAACTTTAAATGCAGGTTAAAAAAAGTGAAAAATCAATACAGAAAATGTCTTCATGTTAGCATAGCTAAATATTTCAAACTATAATGTTAAGAATGTGATTCTTTCTAGCCAATAAAAAACCTAAGTGTTTAATTATTCAATATTGTATTTAAAATGAGGTCTATCAATATTTTAATTTTATACTATGCATGCATTATTTTAAATTTGACTTATAAAATATGTTTTGCTGAGATTTGATGCAGTGACACGATGATGGCGCAATTACGTCATCGCAACGCAACTTTTAGCAACAAGTCAACCTTCCGTGAGCAACTTCCCCTGTAAGCGCTACATTAGCTGGCAGCGCTGGATTTGAGACTCGTGGCCAGAGATGCTGCGTGTATAGTTATTATGCAGCTCAATTGGTGTCTATGGTGCTAAAAATGCGGCAACTAGGTTTTGTGACACAGCCGCTGGTTTGTCTTTGACTTTGAGTGCCAAGTGCTTGAAAACACAAAAGCAGGCAGCTAAACAAAGCTTAACCAGCTGTTGGTAATTTGCCTTCTTTCTGTGCCGCTACCTGCTGTGAAACGGCGCCGGTACCGTATCATTTCGCTGTCATCCGCGCGCCGTTTGCTGAGCGCATAAGTGAAGGTTTGCGGAATAAAGCAGTATTGATGGGGGACGTCTCCGGATGCAGGTGTTTGTGCTGACAAACGAGAAAAAGCGCTTCACTAGCTACTAATTGAGCAGAAAACATTGGGGGCGAAGAGACGCGCATCCAACCAGTGCAATCACACGTCAAACACAACAATAGCACTCACGAGTAGATGAGGCTTATCTTCCAATGACTTCATAAATCACTTCATTCGTTTATAACGGGAAACACGCTTGTGCATGCTCCTATAATCTCCTACACATTAATAAAGTGACTTTAAACATTGCACAAAGCCATGTACACATGTACAAATTAAAATATATATATATATTTGGCGTGCATTGGGTAGGATTAGGGTTATGGGGTAGATATGAAAACTGCGTATCACATGTACGCCAAAGTCATATACTACGATTTTCTGTTTTTATTTGGCACGCATTTTCATGAAACCATTCAAGCTACAAATGGCTGCCCGATCTTGTGCTGCTGACAGATGACTAAGTGCAAATACTTTGCAAAGCAGTGAGCCTCTGTACAGCATTTTAGGGCGCAAGGGTTTCTGGGAAAGTTGAAAGAAAAACAGGGTAAATAAAATGTACAAATTAACTAATGATATTAAAAACATAAAACCAAGTAAATAATTAAATAAAATGCATAAATAATTAATATTAGATTAAAATGTACCCCCCCTCCCCATAAATGTAAGATAGGTAGCTAACATTATAGTGAGTGAATAACATTAATAACATAGTAGCTCCCTTTTTTTTACACTTTCCCTTACACAACTATGATTATATATAGGGTTAAACTATTTGGGTGTCAGATGTAAACTACCTGTTGCTCACCAGAAAAAAAAAAAGCATTGTCAGCCTTGTTATAAAGTGAGTTTTCCCAAGACAGCATTAGGATGTGTTCTTCTTAAGGGACGCCTCACCCAAAAATAAAAATATATGCAGTCGTTCCAACCCTGTGTGAATTTCTTTCTCCTGCTGAACACAAAAGAAGATATTCTGACAGTGTTCATAACCAAACAGTGGCTGGTCATCCATAGCATTTCTTCCATACAATGGATCAAGTGGACCAGCAACATTCTTCAAAATATCTACTTTTATGTTCAACAGACAAAAGAAATTTTTGTGCAAACTATCCCTTTAGAGCTTAAACAGAATGTTTGGATCGAACATAACCTACTGTATGGCAGCAAAAACACATTTTGTACATTTCTTACCATAAATATATCAAAACTTAACTTCTTGTTAGCAATATGCATTTAATTTGGACAACTTTAAAGATGATTTCGCAATATTTTGAGTTTTTTGCACCCTCAGGTTCCAGATTTTTAAATGGTTGTGCGTTATTGTCCTATCATAGCAAACCATGATACATCAATGGAAAGCTTATTTATTCAGAAAAAAAAGCTTGGTTTTGTCACAATAGTCCCATATAGGCCTATTATAGTTTTCTGGCTCAGTGGAGCGATGCTATAGTTGTCCTGTAGATTAATATCTGAATGTCTGTTATATATATATATATATATGTATGTATGTATGTATGTACACATATATATATATATACACACCATACATATGTGCATGCATTGAGTGAATGATGTGTCCGGCGTGAGGCATTTCCCGCCAAACTGCAAAGCGCAGCATTCTGGACTGTTCCATTCAGACCGGAGGCGCGAACGCGGGGGGGGACGAGTAGAGTTAACTCTCACATTAAAGTTCAGAACGGTGACTTTTTTCTTATTTAGCCAATTACCTGTTTATAATTATTGTGTATAATAAGTATTATGTCAATAATAACAAATTCAAAGTGAGCCGATGACCAATTTAGTGACGGACTCCGCGCGCGACCACCCCTCCGTTTTCTCACAGGCTCTTGCAAGCTCGTGTTGTTTTTTAAACCTTTCATTCATTAAAGAGTTTTAATCACACACTGATAAGCACGAAAAATCACTTTAGTTCTTAAAAAGATGAAAACACGCAGAGCATCCTTGAAGGTAAGAGCGATATGTTTTCCATGTAAAAAGATGTCCTTTAGATCTTAAAGACGGTGTCGAGAGTTGAGTCACACACACATGCAGAAACAGAACAGCAATGATCGTCGTTTAAAAGCGTGCGTGAATGTGTATTTAATGAGACACAGAAGCTGATCGTCAGAAAATGTAGTGAAGTCTGCAGTGTTAATGATGATTTATTTTAAAGCCACTTATACTTGCGTTTTTTCTAGATATTCAGATCTTGGGTTTGAAGTTATGGATATTTTTTGATGTCTGCACTAACTTAATCATATTTATTGTTGTTATTATAGGATATTGTAATATAAATACAAAAAGTGTCATATTAATCATGTGTTGATGCAATGCATATCATTATTAAGAGTATAATAATAATAATAATGCATTGATTGTTCTTGCTTTCCTTTATTATTATTAATAGTTCATTGTTATTATACGTAAACCGGTTTAATATTTGCTCTAATAAACCTCTTGTTTTCAGGCAAAGCAGCTGGAAGTAACAGATCTGTCAGAGGACAGCAGAGACAGCATCCAATCACAGGGCTCCTGGAAGCCTGTTAGTATCTTCTACAGTTTCACTAATTAATGCAAATTCTGATTTATAATTAAATAATAATATTTTGAACCAATCTGCAGGAGAATGGCTACTTTGCTGTGTGCATGTTTTTTTCCTAAAGATATGGAAACAGTTCAACTTTAATCGTTTTTATTACTATTTCAGATTTAATTATTTTTATAAATTTTCATTTTTATTTTTTGCTTAAATTTTAGGGTTTGTCTTTATAGTATTATTATATAGTAGTATTATTTATTAGTTTGTTGTCTTAGTACTTTAACCTAAAGTAAAAAAATATATATTTATTTTTATTTATTAATTTTTTAACATATTTATTTATTTAGTTAACTATAATAACCCTGATCTGTCGAGGTGTAGTTTGACACTGATTTTATTGGCTGAGTGATCTTGAGTTTGTTTTTTCTTGCTGTCTCTGGATGGTTCTGGTTGACAGCCTGGATTTCTCCATGTTTCTGTCAGTCTCCAGATCTCCTCCATCTGTTGTGAGGAAACCAGAGACTGTCATGTATTAAAAAGAGTTACTTTACCTTATACAAGCAATGCTTTTAAATCACGAGTTGATTGAGACAGAACTGTCACTCGTTTGCATTTCTGAGTTGGAATTAGAAATATAAATGCGCTGGAGAAAACCCAAGAGCGTGGCATGTCTCTGATGATTTGGCAGCAGCTGCAAAACAGCACTATTAATAATTTAGGTGGTTTTCGCAGTATCCAGGAATAATAATGTGTTTTGTCACGCTCTCCGTGTGTCAGGATGTTCGCTTGAGGTCCAAACTCCTCACAGATGAGCTGGTGAAGGCCTTCATGGACACCGAGAGCGAGGGCGAGTTCGAGGGATTCTCCGTGGACGAGTGTGACTGGAGAAAACCGGTGGTAAATATGACGACAAAAACCCACAGCTGATAAAAACAATCCACATGTAATCCATTATTAAGACTATTTGAACTAAATACAAGTTGTTAATCCATAATAACGCTTCTGCATCAGGAAAGAAATGTGAGCACCATTTACAAACAAAAACAGCTGGGAATTATTGTGATGTTGTTTAATAAATATATATATATATTAGAGCTGTCAAACGATTAATCGCGATTAATCGCATCCAAAATAAAAGTTTTTCTTTACA
>JAUCMS010000128.1:1167229-1177450 GCA_032357445.1 Enteromius radiatus | reverse complement strand
CACACTAATTTGCATATTCCCTAAAACTGATCGTGCAGCCCAAACCGTAAGGCCTAGAAAGCTGAAACTTGGTCAGAACTCCTTGTCGCTACTCAGGCGCTGAAAACCACATTTTTTGCAGTGGATGACATCACACACTAATTTGCATATTCCCTGAATTATAAAAAAAAAACCTTCAAATGCTCGAACCCCGGTAATTGCTGCTTGCAGCTATATTCTATTATTATTATTATTATTTAAGTGAAACATCTTCATGAAGGATTTGTTTCATCTTTTGTCTTCTCCAGATGTTAACTGCTGGACTGGAGCGGTCTGGATTATTGTGAGGCTTTTATCAGCTGTTTGGACTCTCATGCTGACGGCACCCATTCACTGCAGATACAGTTCTCCAAATCTGAAGAAACTCATCCTAATCTTGGTTCTTGGATGAGTGTATTAAAAGCAATTTTTCTTTTTTGGGTTAACTAACTCTAGGTAGCATTAACTAATGATTAATGTTGACAAATGGAGCGTTACAGTAAAGCGCTGTTTTACACCGAAGCCCAGACTAGAATAAAGAATAAGACATAGACATGAAACATTTAAGACAGAATTACTCACTTTAATTTCAAGTGTTATGCAGGCAAAGTTTTTCTTTTTTCCTCTTTTTTTTTTTTTTTTTTTCTTACCCATTAACATAACACGTTTGTACAAAGTTATTTTAAAAATATCAATAAACTGCAGCCTTTCAGGCTAACCTGGCAAAAACCCATTATCAAATGCCATGAGGACAAAGGAACATCTTAGAAAAATGATTTACAAATGAGGTGTCACTAGAAAATATTAAAGAAAATCGCTCGCCACAGAAAATATTACCAAAAAACATCTATTTATAATTGTTTGGTATCAACCATTTCTTTTTAAACTTTTTTTTTCTCCATTTGAAACACATCATGGTGCGAAAAAAAAGTCAGATAAATTAAAAGCCATGTTTTTTTACTTCTAAAAGGACCACGTTTAGAAATAACAGATCATTACTAAATAGAGATCGTTAGCGGAAATGAATCATGCAGCACGTCATCTCTGCATCAATAGCGCACAATACACATTAGCAAATACTAATAATAGATGGATAAATAATAAATTAGACACGCGCGCTGTGCGGGAACCAAAAAGCGGGCTCGAAATGAAACCAAACCAAACGAAAGTCACGAACAAGAACGCCACGCCACAGATTTCTCAACATCAAACTCATCGAAAGTGGCTTCAGGGTACGTTTCCCGCCCGCCGTGACCGGTCCAGAGGGAGCGTTTGGAGGGAGCCGGTGGCTCGAATCTCTTTGGAGAGCGCAAGAAAGTCGAGTCGGGTCGAGTCGAGTCGGGTCGGGGTGGGGGGTCTTCACGAGGGCCGGAGCGGATCGCCACAGTGTTCGCCATCGTGTATAAAAAGCTAATGCGGTCACCCGGGCGCTACTGCACACGATTATTTCTGAAAACACAGTCGAAGCCCCACGTTCCCCTGCCCAGCCGTAACGTAGTGGTACTGCAGTGTTTGTTAAGGCATCAGAGTACAGTTTATATGACTTGAGATCAGAGAGAACTTTTTCTTAAACCTATTCTACCCCTCGGTAATGTAAACATGGTAAAGATTGTCTTTATAGTATTGCTTTCGTTTAACATAGCATGTCTTGGAAAGCTAGATTGTTTTCTTTCTCGTTTATTTATTTTATTTTATTTTTTTTATTTCTAAAGTAATCGTAACTGGAATGCATTATTTGTAAATCCAATGTGCTTTTCTTTAAATAGCCCGCCTCTATAATCTCCTTCCTTCTACATAAAAGTTTGACTGCTGAATCGTCGATTATATTATTATATATGCCTGAATTCTAAAGCGTTCTGTGCCGTGATTGGCTGACGCTTCGCGACACGCTCCAATCACAGACAGCGTCGCTTTCTAGTTTGTGCTGCGACTCTAATCGTGTACTAAAGATCTGTTAGGTGCTCATCTTTCTAGCCTGATCATACGCAAAACCACAGACCGTTGCGTGAAGCTCCGAGATTCTCATCCCCGACTGCTAACCTAGCTAGTTTCCGCCACAGAATTTTTTTTTTATTTGCGAATTTTTATAGAACCAGAATCAGATGTCCTTTGCTCACAATTTCAAGTTTGTAACACAATTCAGAACTTTTTGGCAGTTGTAGATTGTATCACACAGCTCTGGCCTTTTTCTCGCAATTCTGGGTTTATATCAAAATTCTATTTTTTTTTCACAATTCTGAGATTTAATCTCACAACTCGAATTCTTTTTTCTTGCACTGTGGGGAAAAAAGTCTAAAAAAATGCATTATTTCGAAAAATAAAATCTGAACTGCGAGATAAAAAGTCGCAAAAATTTTGTTTTATATTTAATTCCGTGGCGGAAAAAAGCTGAAATGCATTTAAAGGAAAAAAGCGAGAATTTGCGAAATATAAACGTAGAATAAAAAAAAAAATAAAAGTCACAATTTGTGGGAAAAAAAAGTCTGAATCTTGCAAAAATTATCTTTTTATTCCATGCCAGAAAAAAAAAAACAATTGCAAAAAGTGAACTCAGAATTCAAAGGAAAGAGTCAGAATGCGAAATATAGACTCAGAATTATCAGGAAAAAAGTAGGAAATTGTGAAACAGAATTGTGAGGAATAAGGTCAGAATTTGCAAACCGAGTTAAAACTCAGAATTCAAAAGGAAATAGTCAGGATGGCAAAATAAAAACTCAGAATTCAAAATGAAAAGAAAAAAGTCAGAACTGCAAAATAAAAACAGAATTACGAGAAAAAGTCAGAATTGTGACATTAAAAAAAAAACTATTATCTTTTACATTTTTTTTTGTCTTGTGGCGGAAACGACTTTCCATAGAAACCACTTTGAAAACATATATATATTATTTTTGTGCATAGCGACATCTTCAGGAGCATCTGGGAATTTCAGTACTTCTTGTGCTACTCGTAACAAAACAAACGCCATCGTTCAACTTGTCTCTTAACAACTCACACTATTCCATATTTTCCATTAGATTATTCTTTGTCATAATATTTGATAGTATTAAATTTCCATATGAAAAATCGAGTGCGCTCAAACAGCTGTCCATCGTCGATAGAAAAAGAATGAAGAACAGAAACAAATCAACCGATAAACAAACCGACAAACAATATCGTGGTGCTTTCAGCCAACCATTTTTGGAGGGAAAACTACTCAAATTCCTCCTCTAAATTGTTTGAAGTGGTGGGCGTGGCCGGGTTGGAATCCTGCGAGAGCGACGCCACGGTAACGATCCTCGGCGAGCCCAGCACCTCGTCCACCTCCTCCTCCATCTCTTCTGTGGTGATGATGGTAAGTGACGCCCCACCTTTTTTGTTCTGGTGGGTTTTGATGTGCTTTGACAGATGGTCGCTCCGCATGAACCTCTTGGAACATTCCGGACACTCGAACCTCTTCTCACCTGAACGGGTCAGAAAAGAGCATTCATTTAACCACATCTGATCAAAACAGAAATCTAAAGGTCAAAGGTGGGCCATTGATGATAGTTCTCTCCAGGTTGGACTATTGTAATGCTTTCTTAGCAGCTCTTCAAGTCAGTTCTATTAAATCTGAAAATGCTACGGTAAAAACCTGCTAAATTGTTAACGGTAAATTCCTCTAAAATTTACAGGGACAACCCGTAAACTGACATTCCCAGAATTCCCTGCATTGCATTTCAAATTTAGTTTAAATTTGATGTTTTCTCTTTGAAATAATTATGTTTCTTCGTAGTTTTCTCTTCTCAGTGATGTTTATTAGGGTTGTATGTTGCATGTAATGTTGTTAAATGAATGTTTCTTGTATATTTGAGTGTAACGAGTCTCATCATGGAGGTGTTTAGTGTTTGTGTGAATGACTCTGAGCTCCTTCTATATATGCTCATTTTTAAAAGCTGCTTGTGATGGGCTTTGGTTTGTCATGTGACTTACTCATCATCACCTCCTGCATTTGGTAGTTATCAGTGTATTTCAAAGCCACAAAACAGATTTCAGTGCTTTAATAGCTCAGTATATAAACATTATATCAGTTGATGAAATTACGGTATTTAACTGTACATTTAACTTAAAACATAAAATGCTGTTACTGTATTTTTTATGTTCGAATTTCCGGCAACCACAGCTGCCGTTTTTTACTGTAAAATTTACGGATTTTTACTCCTTTACCCAAGTTCCTAAACTCATTACTTCAGATTTATGCCTCTTGAAGCGTGCGTTCTGAAAGTGAAGGATGCTTTATTGTTCATCCCAAAGGGGCATAAAATCACTTTCACAGACATTTACATTACCTGTTCCCTTCTGGTGGAACGACTTGCCCAACTCAATCTGAGCATCCTTAACCATCTTCAAGAATTAGCCAAAAACACGCATCTTCCATATTTATTTGACCCTCTAACTCTAACGCTCTCTATTTTAATTTCTATCCTTGAAAAACAGCTCCTTACATGTGTACTCTATTTATTTATTGCTTGTTTTTTTTAACAAAAAAATTGACAAAAATTTTACAAAATTTTATATTGTTTTATATATATATTATATATATTCTATTTACTTTCTTTTTTATTACACAGTTAACAAAAGCAAAAAATGCCTCTAAAGGTCCTTGCACACTCCAAAATATATGCATGCATTTTTGTTTTTATATTTATCATCCTTCTCAAATTAAATGTAAATGTACTGCTGATATAATAGTAGAGGTGGGGGAGAATCATAGTATAGTATAGTATCGCAATGTCTTCCACAGCAATACTGTATTGATACACGGACGCCAAATATTGATCTTTTATTATACTATTTGGTAGAAAAATAAAATCAATTTCTTTATGATCCACTAGATGGTGGTGTTTTAAGATTTTGTTCTGGTGAGGTCAGCTTCAGCATCCAGTGAGTTAGTAATACAAAGATGATGGCATCACAAACACATATCAGGAAAGACTGTTTCTTTACTTTGAATTTAATAGTAATTTACTTTTAAATAAGTTGGATACTACTCTTCAGTGTGGAGTACATTTAATTAAGGTGGACTAGATGAGTATGCGATACAATATTTGAGTTGACAAGGTCTGCTGTATGTAATCTCATTTTGCACTGCAGCAATAACATTGAACTGAGATTTGTTTTTAAATTTAAAGTTGATGTTGCCAAAGTTGTCCTTTAATGTAATTTGAAGTTGGAAAAAGAAATAAATTACAATACACTGCAGAATTTCAAATATTGTGATCAGTTTGTATCGGGGCCTCAGGTGATTCCCAACCCTGTATTATAGGGTTTTTATACCTGGCTTAAAATGAGGCAGAGATGGTACTTGGGACTTTTAACTTTGCTGGACAATAATTTTACAAACACTTTTTCATATTACACTATATATTATATTACATATTACGGATTTTTACTATTTTAAATATATATATATATATAAAAACACATTTTTTTTTCAGTTTTTTTATTATGTTATCATTTTTAAATTGTGGTTTATTGTGTTAGCTGTTTTTAGTCAAAATATCCCAAACAGCAGTTTGAGATTAGTTGAGAGTTTTTGCAAACTAACGCACACACATATATATTATTTTATATTATATTAAATATGTAAAAAAAAAAATTGCACTTTTCACTATTTTAGAAACATATATTTCATTCGATAGCAAGAAGTCTAAATGAGAATCAGTGTTTATGTAAAGCTGAAGAGTTTCCTGTGTTTATGTGTGTTTGCTCACCCGTGTGCGTCCTGCGATGTCGCTGCAGCTCGTCACTCCTGGTGAAGCGCTTCCCGCAGAAGATCCAGTTGCAGACGAATGGTCTCTCTCCCGTGTGCCAGCGCAGGTGAGCCCTCAGGTGAGACGTTTTTCCGTAAACCTTCCCGCAGCCCTCCATGTGACACACGTGCTGCTTCTTCTTTGACGGGTCGCTGTTATTTCTGTCACAATACAGAGAAGTATACCTACTGAACGACTCCGCATATATAATATATATCTATACTGGTTATCTCTATCTATCTATCATTGTTTTGTAAAGCCTGATCTACTAAAAAGAGATTTTACATTTTCTTTGAATGGTTCTTGACAAAGCAAGCATGTTTTTTCTTTTATTTCTCTGATCTGTGTAATTGTGATATTTAATTAAATTCATTTCCTTTCTATTTTTTAATTTGTGTCAGAAAAAAGAACTGCGAGAGTCAGGATTTAGGATTGCAAAATTATATATATATATATATATATATATATCCATTAATATCTCACAATTCTTTTTTTAGAAATATGATTCAGCACCTTTGACTTTTCCCTCATAATTCTAAGTTTATCTCACAATTCTCACTTTTTTCAACTCAGAATTACAATTTTATATCTTACAAGTTTGACTTTTTCCTTATTTATATCTCACAATATTTTTAGTTTATAATTTATTTCTAAACATTTTGACCTTTTTTTTAATTTAAAAATTCAAAATTTAAAAAGTCAAAATGTATATCTTACAATTTTGACTTTTTCTTAGAATTCTGATGATTTTTTTTGCAATTAAGTTTTTTCTTTCTGTTAACGGATAAAAAAAAGTAATTACGACTTTTTATTTTTCAAATCTGATGGTTTTTTTTTTTTTGAATTGCATGATATAAACTCTAAGAAGGAAAGACCAAATTGTGACACATAAACTAACAATTGCTTAAAAAGCTTCCATACTGCTCTTTTACTCCCCTGTTTGAATCTCTCGTGGTGGCTAAGGTGGACGTACCTGCCCTCTCCGTCCCTGCAGTTGGGGCAGGAGCAGGCCACTCTGCGCAGCCTCTTGCTGGGCTGACCCTCCTGGTCCGAAGGGCTCTGGACCTGCCCCATCTGCTCCGGGCTCACTGCGTTTAGGGTCGTGCTGCTGATGTTGCCGACGGTCACCGTCACCGGAGCGGACTGAACTTTGACCCCCTCTTGACCCTGCTGCTGACCTGTGGGGTTTCACAAACAGCACAGTTGATTAAATCACTCTGTGAATGCTTGATTGAGAGAATTGCTCAAAACATCTGTGGAGTTTGGGCCGTTTTGGAGAATATCTATTAAACCTCAAATAAAACAAGTGTCATAAATGTTCTGAACCGATCTAATATGTGCGGGTGCCTGTGTTTCTTGTTAAAATAACCCTTATTTTCCATAAGAAAGCCTAGTGAATGGTGGATCCAGACATGCAAAGTCCAGTAACAAAGAGTCTGTAATCTGACACCTTGACAAGCATTTGGAAACAACATTCAGACTCATAAAATATAAATGCCTTAATTTGCCGTTTTACTTCATGAGTAATAAAGAGTCTATGGAAAAGCACATAATTACATTTCATGCTACTATAGTTCACTGGTGTCTGTCATTTTTAAATGAAACATCACAGAGTTTTAATCAAGAAACACAGCGGACACATTTTACATTCTGGATATATGTGGTTACAAATACTGTGATAATTATAGCAACTTAAACCAGATCAAACTTTTCTTTATATTCAGCATGATTTATTTATTTTTTTTTAATTTTAGCTAGTTTTTGTGCTTTTTATTAGTCTTTTTTTATGTCTATATATTTCTTATTACTTTTCATTTCTGTTTTATAGTCTGTTTATTGTATTATTATTTAACTAAAATCTTCAAAATAATATTTCAGTAACTAAATAAATATATACATTGCATATCAGTCCTATTTTAGTATTGCTGACATATTACTATAGCTTTTATTAATATTTTGAAGTTGTTTTTAATTTTTTATTTTCATACTTTTTTCATTTTAATACGTTAGTTTTTGTAATTTTGTTTGTGTTTTTATTTTAAATATTTTTAAATACTTTAGTTCTTTTAGTAAATTAAATTATATTAAAATAAATTGAGAAATGTTGTTATTTACTTAAAACTAAAAATCTTGATTTTTTTTTATTTTTAAATCATTTTTATTAACCATTTATTTAATTATTTTAAATTGTATAGTGTTTCTACATCATGGTAGTATTTTCTATGCTGCTTTTTCGGCATATACACGGATGAAAAGAAAAGGATCACATTATTGAATTAGACATTTCTTTTTATTATTATAACTAAAAATATCTAATGAGAATCACTAATGGGTTTTAAAAATGTTAATAGTTTTGGGTTGATGGGCTGAACATGAACTTGTTTTTTCATGAGGCTCAGTCCAAACACTGAAATGAATTTAACTGAGAACTGTGTATTAATTCCTAATAAATCGCTCAATTATTCATGAAGGTAACTGGCCTCTATGAACTTTTATCGCTTTTTTCCGGGTTTCTCAGCAGCAGAAGTTGTCATAGCTGGGTTAACTTGAAAAATAGTGAATACTACAGATATATTCCTGCACCTCTGATAACTCATAAGGATTATTCTGCAGGCTTTTGACGGGCTCCACACTAAGCGAATAAATCACGTTTGTGCCCAACTCAAAAACAAACGCACTCAATCCATGAATGTTATTTTCAGTTAATGTGAACGATGACGTGTTTATCATAGCAAATCAAGACATGATGTTGTGAATAATTAAGCCAAACATTTTCTCATAGGATAAGAACACACAGCCTCATGAATAATTTAATAGACACATGTCATAGATGTACTATTGTCACAAACTGGTGACATCAACAAGATGTAGATTTGACAGATGACGTATATAGCATAAAAAAGCTTAAAATTAACAAACAGTCAGAGTCGACTCAGAATCACTGAAACAAGTCTTTTTTTAAATCCCAAGCCCTTTCAATTTGACATCATTAAACATTAGCATATTATTTTAATATGACTGTTTTAAATATATAAAGGCACTTTAAGTGTTTCTACAATGCTTTGCTTACCTTGCACGCCAGTGATGGTGAGCGGGACGCCCTGCACCTGCACCCCAGCCGCCCCCAGCCCGGCGATGTTCACTGTCTGCACCCCGGTCCCAGAGGGCAGCTGGGCGGCGCTGAGCGTGATGGGTGACCCGCCGAGCGTCAGCGGGGCGATCTGGGTGAATGTGCCCCCGCTAGAGCCGGATGCCACGGGCGCAAGCGTCAGCTGCTGAGGCATGCCGGCGTTCTGCACCTGCACCGTCTGCCAGCTGATCTGACCCGACGGGGTGAGCGTGGGCGTCCGGATCAGAACCTGCGTGGGGTTCTGGAAGGCCTGCAGCTGGAGGTTCTGCTGCACCGGCTGCAAAGTCTGTATGGAGCCTTGCACGACCTGCTGCTGGGGCGACTGGATCTGGATCTGCTGCAGAACCGGATGCCCTACGATTTGGAACTGCTGGATTTGGCCGGGCTGCTCGGATGCAGATTGGAGGCCGTTGGATTGAGCGAGATTCTGGGCATCCGACTCGGCCACTTGACTGTCTTTCTGGCTTTCGGCTGTGGTAGCTAACGCTGTAGCATCTGCGATCACGTCGCTGGCCGTCACGCACGTGGATTCCGCTGAGCTTGCTTGGTTTCCATTTGAAATGCTTCCGTCGCTTGATTGGACGAGCTGAACTGAAGCTCCGCCCCCTGTTGCTGCTGCAACATTGTTGATAACCGGCAATGCCAAAGTCACGCCGCCGAGGTTAATAGGTAGCGTCGTTACCATAGGTGCTTGTGTACCTTGAATAGTAGAATATTTTTATTTAGTGCAATTTCAGTATCCTAGCCTATTGTCCACGGCAAAAGCAATTAAAAAATACAAATACAAAGCACGTTCACACCATGAATAATAACTATAAAGTAGGACTGCACAATTAATCGAATGCGTTACACATTGGCTATGTTTCCAAACTTCGCAAATTTTATGAATGATTACTTTAGGTTTGTGTAAGGATTTAGAAAAAAGCTGATAACAGCCGTTTCTAAAGCATGCAGCGCCATCTGCTGTTAAAATCTAATATCAGATTCGATTCCAGAGGAATCCCTGAACTGATTCTGCATTGATTTATCGTCCCAGCCCTAATAAAAACCAGCAAACAAACAAGCACAGGTTATACTACACAAGACGTTTTACATTTAAGTATTAGTTCACTACCAAAATGAAAGGTGCCACAGAATGCATTGAGAGAATATTTTAAATTGTTGTCTGAAATGTACATAGAAGGTATGTAGCTTAGGTAAGGGGAAAAAATGCCCAGAAAGGGTTTTCCAGGTCAATTTACAACCCTAGAATTTGACCCTAGAATGAAACAGTCTGTTTTTGCCTTATTTGGAAGCTTCATGAAT
>JAUCMS010000128.1:1155033-1167129 GCA_032357445.1 Enteromius radiatus | reverse complement strand
TGATTTCTATAAGAAGTAGGAAACGACTCACAGTATGTTATGTCCATGTACTCAACTCTTATTATTCAACCATGCCATGGTTGAGAAAATAATTTTTGTTTTCTTGGTGCAAAAAAAGCAGCCTTGTAGCGTCACAAAACTGAAGTTGATGATGTCACATGGACTGTTTTTCCTATGTTTTTACTACGTTTCTGGATCTGGGCTCATTTCAGTTGTGCTGCTGTCTATCTGTATCTGTAGGGTCAGATAGCTCTCTGATTTCATCAAAAACACCTAAATAAGATGTCTAACGGGTTTGGAATGACATGAGGGTGAGTACTTCATGACAGAATTTTTATTTTGTGGGATGAACTAACCCATTTTAATTAAAAAAAAAAAAAAACATTTTCTGGCAAAACTGCGTACCTTGAATAGTTTGCAGCTGCAATGGAAACGACGGCCTGATTTGAAGTGGGATCGTCTGGTTTTGCGCGACGATGCCGGTGGATCCCGCCCTTTGGGGCGTGGCCAGAATGGCTTGGTTGTTTCCGGCGGGAATGAGCTGGATCTGTTCGGGCTGGACGCTTAAGGCCGCGGGGTTGCTAGGGCTGATCTGGATCTGCTGTCCGTCTGCGGTCTGAAGGTGTGGGATGACTTGATACTGAATCCCGCCGGACGAGTTCGGCAGATTCTGCACCTGGATGATCTGAAACTGCTGCTGCTGCTGTGAGCCAGGTGCATTATTCGAAGCCACCGCCTTGACCTTTCGCCCCGCCGCGCTCTCGTTGGCCGCCGGCTGCTGAACGCTGTCCTTGGTTGTGGCGGCAGGGGAAGTGGCTATGATCTGCCAGCCGTTTCCTGTGAGCTGCGCGGGAACCAGCTCGAGCTGTTGCGTGGGGTTCTGGAGCTGAAACAGGCCCTGGTTAGGATCGATTATTATCTGCTGCTGCGTGGCTGTCTGACCCTCGCCGCCAACACCGCCTATTTTACTGCACGTCGCCGCCAGCAATGCGAGAGGAGACGGCTGTGCATCCTACACACACACACACACACACACAGAGTGATATGTCAGTGTCAGCAGATGTGGGCGGGCTCACAGGAAGAGTAAGTGTGCGTGTGAACCACAGTCTCTCCATTTCACGATCAAGGCCTCCAGAGACAAACTCTTCATGACAAAAAACTCATTCTGTTAAACTAACTCTTAAATATTCCACACACACAAACAAGTCAAGCACAGTGAGTTGCTAAAGTCTGAAATCAATAGTGGAATATTGTTTTTTTGGACCTATTATGAACTCTTTTTTTGCTTGTGCTTATACAACTTAATATCCATTGTTATCACATGGGCCACTCATGTGCTGTCATTTTATTTCTTTGTATTATACTTTGCTAACACAAATTGGATTTGTTGAGGAGTATGCTTTCATTTTTCTATACTTTGATGCTAATTCATGTAGAATATAATTTTTTTATCTGTTTTGATTGTTGTTAAATTGTAAATTGATAAATAATATTTAAAAAAATAAGTCACAAGTGAAAATGCTTCTGAAATGTCTTCTATTACAAATAATAATTCTAATAATATTTATAGAATTAATTTACAGGATATAATCTACATTATTCAGATTTCATTCTTTGTAATATTTATGTTTATATTTAAAATTAAATGTATTTGTGTGAATAAAAGATATACAATTATTTATTCATTTTGTTTTAATAAAAGCACTGGAGCCGTCATTCTTTGTTGCCATAAAGTAATTATATATATATATATATATATATATATATATATAAAATAGGCTATATATAATTTACATTTATAAATTAAAGATATTTAAGATATAAAAGATATTTTGCTCATGTTATTATAATTATTATTTTATATTATGTTATTTATATGACAGTGTTGCTGACATGACCAAAACATGATTACAGTTCTCTTTGTTGTCACAAAAATTAGTTATGTATGTGTATTGTATGTTCTTTAAATTTTAAATATACTTCAGTGAAAATGTACTAGACTTAGAGTTTTTATATATTGAAATATATTATATTAATAGAATATGTAAATATTTATTGCTTTAATGACAGCAGCACTGGAGCTATACATATACATATACATATATATATGTATATAATATAGTAAAATATATTTAAGTAAAATATGTGGTATTTTTATTTTTATTAGGTATTTTTATTATTTAATTAAATTCTTTATTATTTATTTTATTTTAATTTTTTAAACTTTAGTCTTACTTATATTATATAATTTATATTATTAAGATTTACAAATAAAATCCATTTCAGTGAAATGTGTGAATGTGTTTTCTTATTTTCTTGTGATTTTTTTTTTTATTTTTTCACTTTAATACAGTTGACATGAACAAAACATGATGTCCATGTACCACTGTCACCAGTTTGGTTATATTTATATTTATCTAGATCAGATTCTTCAGTGTTTGTCTTATATTTGATGCCATTATGTTTCTTCATTTTGAGTTTATTTCAAGAAAAAAAAAAAAGACATTCTAGACTTTTGGACACTGCATGTTCGTGCAAAATCATTATAATGAAACTCTTGTTCAGATTCTGAAATGCTAAAGATTAAAAGCGTTACCTAACACAGTTCACAGATGTTTTATTAAAGTATTGCAAAGCGTAACAGGTTAAGACAGGAACCAGTGTGGATGCGTGTAACTGTGCACCGAAGCGCCCTGCAATAATCAGGAAGTGCTTGTGGTGCACAAACAACTGGGCACTTAAGAGGCATCATCTGAGTCAAACTTGACATTTGGGATACCTGTGATCCAGAACTTTTCCCTTTCGTACCAACATCGCCTCCGCTGGCTTTCCCCCCATCTGTGGCCATGGCTTCCTTCTTTTGATCTGAAAAGAAAAAGTCAAAGCCAAAGGTAGCAAAGGTGAATTTGGAGTTGAACATGAAAGAAATGCAATGCAATGCACTAGAAAAGCAAGACAAAAAGCTCATGCAAAAACCTTCTAGACCTCTAAACACATCAATATCCCCCCAAACAAGCCTCCCTGTCCCTTACAGGCATTGCACAAGACACAAAACTGATCAATGGGCACAAATAAACAGCAGATCCCATATGAAAGTGGGGGGACAGCGATGGATAGATGGCACAGACGCACGCATGGAGAATGAAGGGGTGGAGACGCATAAGGAGGGGAGGGTACGTACCACTCATTCCGCATTAATGAAACCCGGAGAGGAGTTGTTTAAGAGAAAAAAGGCAGGCAGGCAGAAGGCAGGCAACAGCCCAGCAGAAGGACGGCCTATTTTCTCCAGCGGCCGCAGACTGTGGCGCAGCTCTGACGCACGGACCCACCCCGTCAGGAAGGGCGGTGCCAATGCAAAAACACCCTTCAATAACGGAGCACAAAATGCCAAGCGACTCCGAGCGTCTCGCGTCGAACGGCGGCGGTCCCTCGCGCGCTCACCGCGGGCCTATCTGCGCTGTTAGATCCGGAATTAAATAATATTCCTCCGCGGATATAAGCGCAGGTCTGTCAGAGAGCTCCGTCTGCGCGAAGGCCCACCCACTTCCATTTAAATATCTATGAATGCCAAACCGTCACGCGCGGGTCGCTCCGTTTTTCTCTCCCCCGGGTGTTTTTGCGTGCGGAATTCACTCACGACATTTCCCGAATTTCCAATTGTTCACTTTTTTGATGCACAATTGCATTTGAGGCACTCTAAAATTGCTGTGGCTTTTGTGGGCGGATGCTCCCCTCCCACATATTCAGATTGGACGGTGGGCGTGGTGACGTTTGGGGCTTGTAGTTCCGAAGCGAGCGGCGCACCTTCGATTCTAAGCTCCGTGGACTACAAGTCCCATGATCGTGCGAGTGACGTCGCGCAAGGGGGTGTTATCATGTTCGGTTGCTCGGACTGAAGAAGGGCGGGCTTTTGTGGTTTGTGGGGGTTGGGCGAATGGAAACGGGTGGAGAAACACGAACCACCGGCCCAGTTCGGCGAAACGCACGCTCAACCCACTCACAAACTCACGCCCTTAAGTCTATCACGACTGTTAAATGAGAGAAATGAACGCTTCTGAAGAATAACTGTACGAGAAGTGACGAGGCGTCGCGTTTCGCGCAATGGCGACCGCGAAAAGTGTTTAGACACTTTAGCCACGCTTAAAAATGTGTGAATGTCACTGTATTACATAACAATGTCAAGTCATTTAAAAAAAAGATCACTTTAATAATGCACTTTTTAATCAAAATATTTAAGGAAAACAAGTTGGTTTGCTATTTAAGTACATTATTTTCCTTCCAAAATAAATGTGACTCTTTACCCACCTGTGCGCCCTATAATAAAAATAGTCCACGTGTGAGATTTAGATTCAAAAATAATGTTTTTTAATGGATTTGGGCTCTTACAAGAGTAAATACAGAAGGTTTGCATATATTTTCTTCACTCTTTGCTTCAAAAACTATGTCTAAGAAAGAAATTATTTTATGTAGGCTATTTGAGGTTAGCATGTGGGAACGGTGAAGAGAGAGGGCAAACATTTTGGATGTTAGGTCAGGATCGTCGTCTAATCAGCCAATATTGTCTTAAATAGCCCTCACTTCATCTGTTTTAACATGGAATTGTGACCAAATATATACAGTCTTGATTTTGCAACAATAGGCCTATGTTATTTATTTATTTTATTTAATGATTTATTTAGTTTTTACAGGTATAAAGTACAAAACTATCTGTGCAATCTTCTCAACCTTTTTTCCTCCCTCTTATCTGTTTGCATCTCTGAAAAATACTAAAATGCATTCGAAATACATTTATTTCATGCTAAGTACACTATAGTATATATACTTTTAGTATACTAATCTGATATACTTAAAGTCTGCTAAATTGGAACAACTAATTCTGTGCTTAATGCACTTTAATTGTGCGGAGGTAGTGCAGAAGTCCAACTAAAGATAAAATGATTGATTTGTGCTTAAGTGGAACTACAGGCCTACTTCAGGTGTACTTTAAACATCCTACATTTTATTCAAAGACCATACAGTCCTCACCAACAGTGACATTACAACATATTTTAGGCTTAATATTACGAAATGAGCTATATTTAATATGAAATACATGTATTTTATTGGTGAACGTGTGGAAAACTGACTTCAAACATTTGCTAAAAACAGCAAAACTTATTCAAAAACATTGATCTTTGTGTCCTAACCTAGATTTCTAATAGCATTCTGTATTAACTCGGTGAAATGAAAAATAAAAGCTAAAAATGGGCTCTTAAGTAGATGTGAATATTCGTGACTGTAATGTGTGTATTTATAACGCAGTGCCAGCGTACTCAGAATAGACCTTGTATTCTACCTCAAGGTCCACAATGGAAATGTTTTGTTTTCAACTTTGCTGTGACATCTTTGAGTGTATTTAGCCTACTAGTTTTTGTCTAATAAAATAAAGGTGTGTAAGTTGTGGCATTACTTTGGCATCACATGGTTTGCCCTTATCCCTCCGATCCTGAAATTGTATAAAGTCTTTTTAGAGAATAAAACATTTTCTAACATGATTTCTTGAAATGTATTTGCATGTTTGTAGGTTATGGTGGCTTTCTTCTTCTGCTGCCCTCTGCTGGCCGTGGAGAGTGAACTCTGCACCAACTTCAAAACTAAGGGCCAGTTTCCCGGATAGGAATTAGATTAAGCCAGGACTAGACCTTTGCCAATTTAGGACATTTAAGAATTTTTAGAAACATGTCTTACAGAAATGCATTATCTGTGAGCATTTTAAGACCAAACAATGGCAATGATGTATTTTAAGATATCTCAGTGCCAGCCTTTTCCAGTATAGACAGCTCTTAACATTTATTTTAATCTAGGACTAGTCTTAAACCCTGTTTGGGAAACCGGCCCTAAGTGTTTAAAGATTAGTCCTTTATTTTTTTGGACCTCATATGCTCTACAGTTAATTAGGTTAAATATAACGTTACTTAATTACATCAGTTAGTAAACTAACATAAACTAACACCATGCGCACAAATCACCTGCTTTATTATTTGTTGGTCTGTTTATTTGTTTAATACTTGTATTTTTGTTACTGTTCGCTTTTCTAAAAGAAGCACTTGTTTTCTTAACACTTAATGTCAGTCTCAAGTGAAATTGATGCACTTTATGTGTCTACTAAATGACTTCAGTGTTGAATAATAACTGTCCACATTAAAGTTAGATTATGATATGTGGCACAGAAGTGCAAAATAAGTTAGGTCTAAATGAAAGCAGGATTAAATGATCTAATATTCTTCCTATGAGCTGATATGACTATAATGTTCCAGATGTCCAGTAATGTCCAGCAGGGGGCAGTAGATGAGCTGGAAACAGTGAAGGTCAGCGAGCTCGAGATGCTGAAGCAGGGGAGCTGATCTGAGAGTTCAGAGATACTCCAGCAACTCTCCAGAACAACAAGAGCCACTTGAGAAAGACACGTATGAGATGTGACGCACTTCACCTGTTTCCATTTGTTCAATAACACACACACACACACACACACACAGAGTAATTGTTTTTTTAGATAATTTTATATCATATATGCTATAATTATACATTTAATAATAATATTATCTGTCTATCCGTCTATCTATCGCTCTATCACTTGTGAGATGTTGCAGTGTGAAAATATATAATTACAAACATTATAATAATCTGATATAATTTATGAGTTCATATTAATTCTATAAACTCTTTCTATATATATCCATATAATTAAAATATATTAAACCACATATTTGCTCCATTACATAAACTTTTATATATTTAATGTGTTGTAATATTAGATTATACAGTACATATAATGTGAATATTAATTACAATATTATATTATAGAATATAAAATGACAATAATATAATACTATCATATATTTATTACACACATATATATATATATATATATTAAATTTAATGTCATAATATTATGAATTTAATTGTTTGTTTTTTTCACTTCAAGTTTATCTTTATATATATATATTTGATATTGTGTTTTGATAAGAAATATCTATACTGAAATGTCTTGACTTGATCTTAAGCAAGTCTGAGCATCAAAGTTATTTAAACTGGAACCGGAGCATTTGATTTTATTGCTTTCTCTGAGAAACACTTAAGTTTTTTGAGTTAGATTCAAACCTATCAAGACTTCAGTGATTTCCACATCAGCTCTCGGTGGTGTTGACAGTAAGGTGTGTGTGTGTGTGTGTGACAGGCGTCTCTCTGTCTCTGTGTCCCGCGGCTGAAGGTAAGACAGATTTACTGTTTCTCAGTGAATGAGATTTTTGGCACGCTTTGCTCTTCTTCTTAAAGTGAGCGTTTACTAGCTTGGGAAGGTGTTGATGGGCCAAGCGAGCGTCTGTTAACCCTTTATGTGCTGGAAAGAGCAGCTGATCTCGTCGACAGCTGCATGAATGGATTCTGCTGTATAGTTGTAGTTGTATTGTGGTGGTGTTTAATGCGGCGTCTGTCCTGTTTTCAACACAGCAGAGCAGTAAATGTTGATGTAAGAGGCCGGTAATGTCCCACAGGGCTCCAGAAAGCTCATGTCTGACAGAAAGAGAGAATACAGGTGTTAAAAGACATGAAGCACAGGAATCAGCATCTTGATTTATTAGGATTAGCAGCACATACAGTCATGAGGAGCGCGCGCGCGCGTGTGTGTGTTTCAGTCTTGTCTCCGATCTGTCTGAGCTGAGTAATGTTTGCTTGTTGAATGACGTAAAAACAGCCGAACATAAATGTTTAGTGCTTTCTTCTGTAGTGGTGAATTGGGGCCAACAGGTGTGGTTCTCAGTGATTGTCTGGAATGTTTTTATGTTAGTAGAGCACTCGTCTAGTTACTGTTTTGCAGTTGAGAGGCTTGTCAAGTTATTGATGCTACGTGTCTTTTAATAGGTTTATTTTCATGTTTGTCAGCGTGGTTCTAGGACACTGTTTAGCGCCGTGGAAAACTTTTATTGTATTTTATTTGTTACTTTTTTAATATTTCAAACTGCATGTATTTTTTTCTCCAATTACAATAGTTTTTTTATTAGCCATTTTTTTTCATTTATTTAATAATGTATCAATTATTAGTGCTGTCAAATGATTAATCACGATTAATCACATCCAAAATAAAAGTTTTTTTTTATATTATATGTGTGCAATGTGTTGTGTATACATAAATACAGAATATATATAAGAAATATTTACATGTATATACATTTATATATTTATATTCATATATTTTATATGATATATAAATATATTTAATATATAAACATACATTTTTTCTGAAATATACACCTGTATGTGGTTGTATTTATGTACACACACAAATATCTTATGTAAAAAAAAAACTTTTGGATGTGATTAATCA
This sequence comes from Enteromius radiatus, assembly GCA_032357445.1. Taxonomy (NCBI): domain Eukaryota; kingdom Metazoa; phylum Chordata; class Actinopteri; order Cypriniformes; family Cyprinidae; genus Enteromius; species Enteromius radiatus. Next base: position 1,158,767 of record JAUCMS010000128.1, on the reverse strand, counting down.
CGATTAATTGTTTGACAGCACTAGTATTTACATTAATTTACTACATTTTTGACAAGTACAATTAATTGTTTTCGTACTTTCTGTCTGAACTTTCTGTTCAAATGTTTTAATTTATCACAGTTTTATTTTTTATATATTTTAAATTGTTCAGATTTTAAACTGTTTACATTTCACTTTTACTGAAATTATATATATATATATAAATAATTTTATTTTCCCAGAATGAATCTTTGTACTTTCCATTCCACTTTCCTTTTATTTTTCTATATTTAATTGTTTTATTTTTAAACTGCTTAAATTGAACTTTTACTAAAATGTAATTATTTAATTTAATAATAACTTTTGAAAACGTATCTTTGTATCGTTCTGTTTAAACCTGAACTTTTGTATGGTTTTGTACGCCGGCCATGTCAAGCTTTACAAATCTGTTACGGGAAAAACAATGAGAGTGATCCTTTTACAGTAAAATATTGTCTGTAAATAAGTGTGTTTGAACCATACTATAGTAAAATGTATTACACTGTAGTGTATTGTTTACAACACTTACTGTAGTATAAACTATAGTCAATTAATAAATCAGAACAAATACTGTAGTATACTTTAGTTTTTACCACAGTAAACTGTAGTATATTGCAGTATAGTTGTAGAAAGTAATTTGTTCATAGTTGTTATATAACCACAGCATTACTACAACAAATTAATTCAAGTACTTTATTATAGTATGGCTCAAAAAACTATAGCATAAATTAATATTGTTTCATGCAAAAAGGGAAATGCTTTTTGTGTGTCTCTTCGCATCGAGAAACAAACTCAGCGCTTTCAATCAGATCAGCAAAATGAGTTGAAAAGCACCCCCCTGACGTCTGGAGAGGCAAACGCACCTCAATCTTCCTCCATTACTCCCGCCAGGCCAATCTAAGCACACAAATTACTCCACGGCGACCTCATCAGTGTTGGTATTTTAAGATCAAACAACAAACCTGGCTGAAGCAGTCCGACGGGGAGGTAAAAGCTTTCCCCACCCATTAGAGCGCCTTTACCCCGGGACTCCTTTTAGCCCCAGGTGAAGACATGATTGGTCAATTGCTCTGGGAACCAAGCGCACCTGAACGTTCTGTGACCTCAGCAGGAGGACCTGAGTGAGAGCAGGTGGAGATCAGCCAGAGACAACAGCATCACATTTGCCCAAATCAAACACATGCTTAAACCTTTTGTGTTTAGGGAGACTGTATTACTTTTCAAGTGTCTGTTCTTTATCAGAGAGTGTTTGTTCAGAAAACTTTACTTCACAGCATCCCGAACCATAATATTGTACTTTTTACTGCACTACGTTTCATATTAAAGGGTTATATGATGCGATTTCAAGTTTGCCTTGCTCTTTGTACTGTTACAAAAGCCTAAAGTTTCAAAACCAAAGATATTCTTTATAAAAGTTATGAATTTTCACTGTAAACGGTGACAACAGTTTAATTTATATTACTTTATTTATACATTTATGAGCATGTAACCCAACACCTGCCCATGAATATACCATCCGTTAATAAAACACAAGAAATCTATTACTTTCTTACTTTTTGAAAGTAATTCAGAGATTTAGATGAGAAAATACTACATTTATAATGTTATTAGGTATTAAAGGTAAAACAAACAACTTTTCTTTATGAAACGTTGAAGCATGACATAATGCTTTGAAATGTAGTGATGTTCTCCAAAGAAAAACACAGTAAATAATTGTGTTACTCAGTTATGAAATGTAATGCATTATGATTGGTACTTTTTATCACTTGAACTGGGATTATTTATTTATTTGTAATAATAAAAAAAACCCAAAACTTATATTTTTGGCAAAAGAAAAAGGCTGAAGGAAGTGCCTATGACTCAAGACATAAACATTTGTGACCACAAGGGTCAAGTTTTGGAAACTGAGATAAAATTATTTGAAAATCTGTAATCTTAAGGTGCAAAAAACAGAGAAAATCACCTTAAAAGTTGTTCAAATTAATTTCTTAGCAATGCATATTACTAATCAAAAATAAAGTTTTTATATATTTATGGTAGGACATATCTTTAGTGTTTTCATGGAACATGATATTTACTTAATATCCTAATGATTTTTGGCATACATTTTATTTTTATAATTTTGACCCATACAATGTATTGTTGACTATTGCTACAAACGTACCTGTGCTGCTTATGACTGCTTTTGTGCTCCAGACTCACATTTGATTGAATTCATTGCAAAATAACTGCAATGCTCAGGCAAACCACTATAGAGCTGGTGTCGCTATAAAGTTATGATTTCTGAAGGATCATGTGACACTGAAGACTGCAGTAATGAAGCTGAAAATTCAGTGTCACATCACAGAAATAAATTACATTTTAAAGTATATTCAAATAGAAAATGGTTTAAATGGTTTGTTGGTTTAAATTGCAATAATATTTAAAAAAAATTCTGCATTTTTGATCAAATAAATGCAGCCTTGATGAGCATAAAAAAGTAAAAAAAAAAAAAAAAATGTACTGATCCAAACTCTTTAATTGCATTTGAATATGTATAATTTTATGTCTGGAATAATTGTAAAGGATTTATTTATTTTTTTGTTTAATGAGAACAATGCTAGGGAGTTTGCTGGATGGTTGCCAAGTGGTTTTTGACCCAATTCATCCATCAATGTAGTGTCTCATTACGACCAGAGCTGGTCTGGTGTGGGAGAGAAGTGTGCAGGCCCAAAACAATCAGCTCTTTTAAGAAGTTAAGTGCTCTTTGTGCCGCTACCCTCCAAAAAAAATCCTAGTTGTTTGCTCAGTTTACTTGAATAAAATAAGCTAATCCAACACAAATCTTTAGTTTTTTTACGCCGTTGTCATTTGCACTCAATTTTACTATGTTAAATGAAATGACAAAAATTAAGTTAACTTCAACCATTTGTGTTGGGCCTGCACAGATCATTTATCTTGCACTGATTGAAACTGAGCAGTGGATTTCTAGTTCCCAGCATGCTTTGCATAAGGATAGATCATGAGAAGACATGCTGAAATGAAATGCTTGTGTTTTGAGTAAAAAGAAAAACCTTTTATAGTTTGTTGTTCAGTTATATTTGACACTTAAAAGAGTTTATGTTGATTTTTGAGGTTACCATAATGGTGAAGTATAGACCTTGTTGTTAAGCTATGGCTTCATGAGATGTGAATCTGCTTAGGCTAATAACGAGAACATTTTTGCTTGATCATTACAAGATGTAGTGTTCAGCATGTGATCAACAATAATGATGTCTGTTATGTTCCCATCTGTTAAATTAGATGAGTATGTGATTTACGCAGTCTATACGGTCAGCGTTTCTATATCTTTCACAGTCAAACAATCATGTTTGTGTGAGCGCTACTGACAACCTAAACACAAGCTCCACTCTCCACCACCATGGGAAGCCAAACAAACATTATTTTATAATGTATAAACTCTTTTAAATGTTCAAAATAACTTCTACCAGGCCTTTCCATGTTCATAAAAATTCAGAAAACTCAACAAAACCAGTCTGTACAGCAACAGCAATGGATGGGTCAACAAGAGTGAATTATGTTCAGGAAACATTTATATGTCAAATGAAATTGGTGTGATCTCATTGTATTAGCATGAATTTTATAGTACAATTAATTTACTTTAAAGGTGCCCTAGAATGCATTGAGAGAATATTTTAAATTGTTGTCTGATATGTACATAGAAGGTCTGTAGCTTA
>JAUCMS010000128.1:1136744-1154933 GCA_032357445.1 Enteromius radiatus | reverse complement strand
GATGGAGTAAACACTGTTTTCCAAAAGCTTCTCGGCCAGTTGAGCGATTGTGGGATGCTCCTAAAAAACAACAACAAATTTGTACAAACATGAACAAAAAATATGACTATGAGCAATCTGCACTATATAAATAATGGTGACTTAAAGTATTTAAAGTACTATCAGTGAAGATCATTCATTATACTATCTATCAACAGATTATCAATAAATAATAAAACAATGCTGTTCAGCACCATGGTATATCGTATGTTTATATATTTGTGTATACACACACACACACACTTATATTGTATATAAGTATCAATTGTAATAAACCCAGCCCTTTTTATACAGTATTTGCCCCTTTTATGAAAAGAGACCATAAAAAGGCAGAGGGGCACATCTTGGGCCAAAACTAAACTCCTGCTCAGTGTTTGTCTGTGGTCTGTGTTTAGTGCTTTAGTTTGGTCAGTCGTACCATAGTAGTGGTCTGAGAGTAGATGTTATTCTCTAGATGGCAGCGGCCGTCGTGAGGAACCACGAGACCAGCCAGTTTACTGTCCAGCGCCAGATGAGACGGCTGGTCAGTCATCACCAGCAGCAGACGCTTCGCTTCGGGACGCCACCCGATGTCCTTCTGCACAGAGATATCTGAGTGAGTCACAGAATACATCTGTCCTGTGTTATTAACAGCACCAACATCATCACTCCAGAGATGCCAGGATGAGTAATGCTTGGACTGATCATTCCTTAAATCAGGTCTCGAGAGAAAGAGCGCTGGTATTTGTGCTGATTTACAGTTTTCCTCGACAGATGCAAAAAAAAAAACGAATAAAAAAAAAATAAAACAATAAATAAATACAAAAAACAAATACATAAAATAAGTTACAATGTTTATGTTAATACATAAAAAAAAGTTAAATGCAATAAAACTATTTTTAAAAAAAATAAAAAAGTAAAACAAACACCGCAACAATTAAATATGCAAATAAATAAATAAATAAAACAAAGAAAACAATAAATAAATATTAATAGCTAAACATAAAAAATAAAAAGCAAACAAATAATTTTTTTTAAAGAAATAATAATAATAAAATAAATAATACTAAAATTAAATAAATAAATACTACAAAGATAAACAAATAAACTAACTACAATAGTCTGTGTTACTAATACAAGACAAAGTGAGGGTTTGAATTATTAATCACTCACTCCGTAAATCATTTCTTAAGGTATAACATTTAAAAAACATAAATAAGGAATAAATAAATAAATAAAATACAAACAACACTAACAGTTGTAAAAACAAAAATAAAAAATAAATAAATATCAATAAAATGTTCTAATTTCACTCGTAAGAGATTGCTATTCTTCTGACCTGAGCCTGTTACTAATTGAACACAAACTGCACAAGTCAAGCGCTTTTAGCTGCCAGGAGTAATGAGTAATGTTTGACTAAAAAACCCCCACGAGATGTCAACAGGAACTAGCTTCTAAAGCTACGCCTGCGTAACTCCGGTGTGACGAGGGAGGACGAGAAACAAACGCTGTTCCACCTGAGAGTGAGAGACGGCCGTCTGGAGGCCAGAACGAACGCTTCGTTTCTCTGCCCGACTCATTACAAAGACTGAAACTCAGTCAAGGTCACACAACCTTTCAGGCCCACAGCTCAGAAAGCGCTCACGGGAAAAATCCCAGCGGCCAGATTCCATAAAGAGGCTTTGTTGATGCTGCCGGCGAGATGGAGTCTTTGTGCTCGATGAGCGAGCTGTGACTCTTCTGGACGCGCTCTCATTCCCAGACCGCAGCAGAAATATGTGCTGATGAAGACACAGGACGAGTCATGATAACACACCGACTCAGATCAGTCTTTCCAGAGCCCATATTTGCACAAACGCAGATGGATGAGAGCGGCACGAATCCTGCTTGGATCTGCTAAGACTGAGTGTCATGTAAATCACTCCGACATGAATCATTCTTCAGAGCAGAATTTTGCTTTGATTAGTCAACGAAAAAACATGGGAAAATGAATACATCAGTGCATACATAATTTAACAGTAAAATATAAAGAAGAAAATAAAATGCATATTATAGATTAACTGACAACTAGAACATTACTATATATCATTCATAAAACACTTGAGGGTTATTTAAGCCAAAAAACAAACTAATAAAACAACAACAACAAACAACCACCATAATGAGATGCATAAACAAATGAATGAATAAATCTGGTGGGTGTCTTGGGTGCATGTCTCAGACGCTTGTCTCGGGGGCGTATTTCTGGTGGGTGGGTGTCTCAGGTGAGTGTTTCGGGTGCGTGTCTCGGGGGAAGGGTTAGGGGAGGGGTCTCGGGTGCATGTCTCGAGGAGAGGTCTCGTGTGTGTCTCAGGTGGGTGAGCGTTTTGGGTGCGTGTCTCGGAGTCTCATGTGCATGTCTCTGATGCATGTTTCTTGTGGGTGTCTCAGGTGCTTATCTCAGGTCGGTGTCTCAGGTGAGTTATTCGAGTGCGTGTCTCAGGAGCATGTCTCGTGTGTGTCCCCTGGGGGGAGGTCTTATGTGTGTGTTTCAGGTGCTTGTCTCAGGTGGGTGTCTTGGGTGTGTGTTTCTGGTGGGTGTCTCGAGGTGCATGTCTTGTGTGTGTCTCTGGTGGGTGTCCCCTGGGGGGGAGGTGTTATGTGTGTGTTTCTGATGCATGTTTCGGGTGCTTGTCTCAGGTGGGTGTTTCTGGTAGGTGTCTCAGGAGGGTGTCTCGGGTGCTTGTCTCGGGTGAGTGTCTCCCGTGGGCGTTTCGGTGAGTGTTTTGTGTGCATGTCAGAGGGATGGGGGGTTTCATGTGTGTGTTTCTGGTGGGTGTCTCGAGGTGCATGTCTCGTGTGTGTCTCTGGTGGGTCTCCCCTGAGGGGGAGGTCTTATGTGTGTGTTTCTGATGCGCATTTTGGGTGCTTGTCTCAGGTGAGTGTCTCGGGGGGGGGGGGGGGTCTCATGTTGTGTCTCTGGTGGGTGTCTCGCGTGGGTGTCTCGGGTGCGTGTTTTGTGTGCATGTCAGAGGGATGGGGGGTCTCATATGTGTGTTTCTGGTGGGCGTCTCAAGGTGCATGTCTCGTGTGTGTCTCTGGTGGGTCTCCCCTGGGGGGGAGGTCTTATGTGTGTGTTTCTGATGAGCGTTTTAGGAGCTTGTCTCAGGTGGGGGGGTCTCATGTGCGTGTCTCTGGTGGGTGTCTCTGATGCGTGTCTCAGGAGCGTGTCTTGGGTGTGTGTTTCTGGTGGGTGTCTCGGGTGCGTGTCTCCCGTGGGTGTTTCGGGTGAGTGTTTTGTGTGCATGTCAGAGGGATGGGGGGTTTCATGTGTGTGTTTCTGGTGGGCGTCTCAAGGTGCATGTCTCGTGTGTGTCTCCCCTGGGGGGAGGTCTTATGTGTGTGTTTCTGATGTGCGTTTTAGGTGCTTGTCTCAGGTGAGTGTCTCGGGGGGGGTGGGTCTCATGTGCGTGTCTCAGGAGCGTGTCTCGTGTGCGTGTTTCTGGTGGGTGTCTCGGGTGTGTGTCTCGGGTGCGTGTTTTGTGTGCATGTCAGAGGGATGGGGGGTTTCATGTGTGTGTTTCTGGTGGGTGTCTCGAGGTGCATGTCTCGTGTGTGTCTCTGGTGGGTCTCCCCTGAGGGGGAGGTCTTATGTGTGTGTTTCTGATGCGCATTTTGGGTGCTTGTCTCAGGTGAGTGTCTCGGGGGGGGGGGGGGGTCTCATGTTGTGTCTCTGGTGGGTGTCTCGCGTGGGTGTCTCGGGTGCGTGTTTTGTGTGCATGTCAGAGGGATGGGGGGTCTCATATGTGTGTTTCTGGTGGGCGTCTCAAGGTGCATGTCTCGTGTGTGTCTCTGGTGGGTCTCCCCTGGGGGGGAGGTCTTATGTGTGTGTTTCTGATGAGCGTTTTAGGAGCTTGTCTCAGGTGGGGGGGTCTCATGTGCGTGTCTCTGGTGGGTGTCTCTGATGCGTGTCTCAGGAGCGTGTCTTGGGTGTGTGTTTCTGGTGGGTGTCTCGGGTGCGTGTCTCCCGTGGGTGTTTCGGGTGAGTGTTTTGTGTGCATGTCAGAGGGATGGGGGGTTTCATGTGCGTGTTTCTGGTGGGGGTCTCATGTGCGTGTCTCTGATGCCTGTTTCTGGTGTATGTCTCAGGTTGGTGTCTCAGGTGAGTGTTTCGGGTGCTTGTCTCGGGTGCGTGTCTCAGAGGGGGTTTCGTGTGTGTCTCTGGTGGGTGTCTCGGGTGCATGTCTCAGGGGGAGTTGGGGGATGGGTGTTTCTGGTGGGTGTCTCGGGTGAATGTTTTGGGTACTTGTCTCATGTCTCAGTTGAGTGTCTCTGGCTTGTGTTTCTGGTGTGTTACCTGACAGACGGTGGCCTGCAGCATAGCATCGAAGCCTCCCTCCGGAGTGTCCATGTTCCCTGAGATCCTCTGCTCCTGGATGACTCTTGTGAACTCTGTCATGTTGTGAGTGACGGGGAGGACGTGGATGAAGCCGTGAGCCGGCCTACAATTCACCTCATAATCACTGACACAAAGAAACAAAGCACAACAAAAACACCACCATTAGTTAACATGTAAATTAATATTAAAACAGAAACTGTAACAATACAAAACAATTCATAATTATTAATAGATATTGTAATACAATACAATAATCCTAAACACTGTTATAAATTGAGTGCAATCTTTTCTCATGAATTTCTTAACAGCTTGTTGTTGTCTGTTTATTTGTTTATTTTTAAAAGAATTTTAGGAGAAACATTTGCGACAAAGTACTCAATCTCGTCATAAGCATGCATATTTTGCTCAGTTTATTAAGAAAATAAATGGATCCTTCCATTTGCAGTGCCACAGTGAATCATTTTTGTGTCAAGAGCTTCCAGAGAACAATGATATAAAAAATGATGTCCTTCATACAAAGGCAACAGAATTTGTTGTATTTGTATTGCTAAGGTTTCACAAGAGATACAATCTGGACAATGTGGACAAAATAATCTCCTCCAAAAAAAATGAGCTGTATGATTCTGCGGCAATCTCAGTTCAGAAGCATGAAGTGCAGAGATACAAAGTAATAATATTTACAAGAGAACTCAAGTATCAACTTACATGTTTCTCCTAAAATCACGTTCCAACATAAAAAGTAGTTGCATATGAGAGAGTTGCAAAACTGAAGAGAACAGAGCTGTAAAAATACTGTAACTGTTTAGATCAAGAAACAATTATGACTGCATATTTAAAAACCACACTATTGACAGGAGAAATTACTGAATAAATTATATATATATATATATATTATGAGAATAGATGCCTAAAATATCAGGTTATTAAATAATAAATGTTTTATTTTTATTTTTTAATAAATTAAAAGAATATTTTAAACATTCATGTAATCAAATTACTAATTTATCAATTTATTATTATTTAATAACTTATTTAATAATAATAATAAAATAATACAAATATTACTGTGAGAAAAGATGCCTAAAATAAAAGGTTATTAAATAATAAAATACACAAAAATTATTATTATTATTATTATTTGTGGTAGTAGTTATATTAGTATTGCTATTATTTCATTACTATTACATATTTTTTCCCCTCACAAGTTTCTCATTATGAGAATAGTTTTCTCAGACTTATTCTTGTTAAGTTTTGTGTATTGTGTTCACCTGCAAGGGTTCAGGAGTTTGGAGGGATGGACATCAATGTAAGGAGACAGTGGTTTATCCACGAAAGAGCCGAAGCCCACTCTGAAGTCGCTGGAGTGTTCCTTCATCAGATGAGACAGAGCCAGACCCGCCGTCTTCAGCCGGTCCAGATTGTCCTGCATAGAGGCCGAGACGTCCACTAGATAGTACAGATCCACAGGATAGCGCTCCAACTGCTGCACCTCCACCACAAACGATACCTCGCCACCTGGCACAGGAAGTGACATCACCACAACACTGCATTTACCATTTCACATTTTAGAAAAAAAAAACCTACTGTTGGTTGCCATGGCATTCTGCATTTACTGTATGTTGTGTTGTTTCAAAGGCGTTAATATGTTTTTAGGTTGGTAATGTGTTGCTAGGGTACAGCCAGTGGTTGCTAGGGTGTTTGCCAGTTCAGTGGTTAATAGGTCAGACGTTACCTGGTCGTAGGTGGATGTTAATCTCTTTCGGTGACACCTGTGAGCTTCCGTCAGTGGCATTCACTTCCACTTTCACCTTTGGGTTCTGGATAAAAGCCTCCTCACAGCCTCGGACTCGCAGGTCAGACACAGATCCGCATCGCTGACTCACATGAGCCCCATCCAGAAACCTCTGTCAGTGTAAACAAACTGTCAGATGGGTCAGGGGTCACTGCTAATGCCTGTTTCTTCAATAAACAAGGCGACTGTTGTGTAGGGTGGCATTAAGAGAAAGCTCTTTAGCTCTGAGATGTCGGTCAGGGATTAGTCTGACTGGTGCCGAGCACCGCTGCCACTTAATGAACTTAACCACAATCCTGGGAATAAGCATGACTCTCTTTACAAAGAAAGCATTTAAATCAATTGTTCGTCCCAAGGAAATAAACACGTCAGAGATGGAGAAAGTTACAGCTCTATAAACTGACTAAGGACTTGGGCAAGTGTTTACGTATTTGATTTACTCATTTTTTGGAAGGACTAACTTTTGAACAATAGTGTGAATGGTATTCATAAATGTTTGTATTTGGCATTTATATCAGGCATATCAGGTCACTTGCAAGGTGCTTACATGTACACTTCAGTGACTAATAAGTGCTTTCAGAGTGCTAGTATTAGGGGTAAACACGGCACAAAGATGTTTCCGCTTTCAGTTTTATGGGTTCCCACGATCACCGGTGCATTCTGGGGATTAGGGCTCTGGTGCTTTATCACTAACAGACCAAACATGAGCACTTCACACACTCAGACCTCGAGCAGTGTGCTGAGATACAACAATGGCAGCTTACACACACACACATTACCTCCTGAGAGCACCACGCACATTCAGGGCCGCGTCTCAGACAGTCTTCACATGTGGAGATGAGGGACGACAAGCATCGGTTATCCGCTGAACACAGAGACAGAGACATTTACACATGAATGAGCGAGCGTTTAGATCCTCAGCGGCCCTTTGTGTCCAACACAGACCCTGTCAGGACAGAACAGAGCACTGTTTGGAAAGAAACGGTCTCTAAAAGATGAACAGATCACGGCATTGAATGTCAATGTCAATCAGAGTAGTAATTGCCAGAGGCAAACATAAACAGTAGATATAAATGTACACAACCAATCAAGCTATATGAACTGTATTTTATACCCTCCTGGGGGGGGGAAGAAACTCCCCAAACTCTGGTTTCCAAGTCTGGTCTGGTTCCAGCTGGTTTTTTACCCCATGCACACGTATGGGGCATGTTGTCACAGTGAGAACCTCCTGGGTACTGACAGTGATTTAAGTAAAACACCTGTGTTTGAAATCTACTGAATATTAGCTAAAATAAAGTGGCATTATCTACAGTGCATCTGAAATGTGTTATAGCCTATTAAATGCCATTGTTCTGTGATAAACTTAAACATTCTGACAAAATGAGAGTTTTTTGGCTGGATTAAGTTTGCGTGGTTCCAGCAGGTACAGGAATCTGGCTTTAGAGGGGGTTTGTCTACTTCTTGAGCTGGTCAGTCCAGCTAATCAATCTCCTTTTGTGCCACTATACAGTAGGGGGCAAGTTGTCACAATAGGAATCTGTGGGTTACTGACACTGATAATGCAAATTCTGTTTGACTTCTAAATGGCATCGACATATGTGAAGTACAAAACCAGTCATAAGTAGCACAGGTATATGCGTAGTAAAAGCCAATAACACATTGTATGGGGCAAAATTATAGATTTTTCTTTTATGTCAAAAACGATTAAGTAAATACCAAGTTCCGGTATATTTCCTATACCGTAAATATAACAAAATGTATTGTTTGTTAAGTAAACACGTAACTAAAAACTTATTTTGGACGACTTCAAAAGGCAATTTACTCAATATTTTATTTATTAGTTTATTTTTTTGCATCCTCAGATTCCAGATTTTCAAATAGTTGCATCACGGCCAAATATTGTCATATCATAACAAACCACACATCAATAGAAAACTCGTTTATATGATGTATTAAATACCATGACTGGTTTTGTCAACCGGCAAACAGACTAAGATGGGAAAAGTGACAACAATATCAAAGCCATGAAAGCCACTTATACTGCTATTTTTAGAAGTTAAACCATACCTTCTGACTCCTACTATGATAATCTACTATTGTGGTTTGACGTGTTCTTCACTTGTCATTAAAGAAGCTATCCAGTATGATGCTGGAATATGTGGAAACCGACATAACAGGGTTTCGACTCAGAAGCTTGTTCTATTGAACTGTAAACCGCGTGACAACTTGCCCCGTGTGTAAACACTGCCTGACATTTCCATTCATTTCCATGAGTTCGCTACGCCACGGCATGGCAGGGTACAAACAATGAAACGCACAGTCAAACGGTTACAATCGACAGCCAAACTCACCCGGATCGGACCTCACAAACACGAGCAGCACCGAGATGAGCAGCAGCAGCAGCATGCGAAGAGCAATCAGATCACAGTACAGACGCATGCAGGAAGTCATAGCAGCATTGAGAGCGTGTGTGTGTGTGTGTTCAGCGTTTGAACCGCGACTGAAAATCCCCCGGTAACACGTCAGACCCTCATCCGCGCGAACAAAGGAGGGAGATTCGCTTCACCCAACGACCTCCTAATCCGAATTTCCAGATTCAGATGAAGCGCGGCGGAACCGCAGTGTGCGCGTTTTCTTGTCATCGCGCGCTTTTACGCATCGGACACACAGGTGACCTCCCCGGTCTTCTTATACCGTCGCGCAAAGGTCACCGTCCTGCGCGTCATCCCTTAAACGTGCTCGGCGACGTAAGAAGCTGCATTCGCTTCTGTTCATTGCAGTGATTTTGAAAGTGGAGCTGACGAACGCCCACCTCGGTGTGAACCGCCAGGCAGCTTTATGGTACCGTACAGAGGAGGAGCAGGAATTTGACTGTTCCCCCTCGCTTTTTTTCCTTTTCAGAATGAGAGGTTGTTGAGAAAAACTCTGGCAGGGCTTGTTTTGAATCTCAACGTCGACGTGGAATTTAAACAATGACGAGTGCGCTGCTCTCGGACTTTTCCTCTGGTGTTTCTGAGGTTTAGTCTCACAATTACGAGTTTTTTTTCCTCGCAGTTACGAGAACTGCGACGTATAAACGTGCAATTACAATAATTGCGTGATGAAAGCTCACAGTTAGTTCACCTCAGTCGAGGTAGCATGATATTTATTTATTTATTAAAACTAATATATATTAATTTTATTTTTAAGGGTTTGTTTTTGATTATATTTAAGAACAGGTGAACTGGATTTGAACTCGGGACGCCAGTAAAGCAACAGCACTGTAAGTGTGCTGCCCACAAAGCAAGGACAAGCGCATGGTGTTCTGACTTTCCCCCTAGTGTTTCTTCGTTTATATCTAAAAATTATTAATATTAATTGATTTTATTTTTTAAAAGGGGTCATATGATGTTGCTAAAAAGAACATTATTTTGTGTATTTGGTATAATGCAGTCTTTATGTGGTTTAAGGTTTAAAAAAACACATTATTTTCCACATGCTGTACATTATTGTTCCTCCTCTTAATCCCATCTTCCTGAAACACATGTGCGTCCAAAATCGCTTACTTCCCTACTATATAGTACCCGAAAAACAGTATGCGAGGCGAGTAGTATGTCCGAATTCATAGTATTCGAAATTCAGTAGGTGAGAAGTACCTACTGCTTCCGCCCAAATTGTATGGTAGACATACCATGGACGCTTTCCTATCCCATGAGGCTCCGGGAGAGGAAAAATGGCGGGAAGTTGAGACGCAGCAATAGATTTTAAGAAACGAGGTGTGCTCTGATTGGCCAGCTATCCAGTGCATTGTGATTGGCCGAATACCTCAAGTGTGTGGCAGAAATGTTACACCCCTTATCATCAAGGCCAACAACAAGCACCACCTTTCACCGCTTAAAACATGCGTTTGAATAGTCAGCGAAAAATTCTTTAAATATGATAATATAGGTATACAGAGTGAGTCAGAAGCGCCACACTGTCCGTGCAAAGGATTGCCTCACTTTATCGAAACAGCCTTTATAGAAAATGTGCCCGCAGCAACACTACAGCTACTGTAGAATAAAGCTCCACCTTCTTTCTTTGTGTAAACATTTGGGCGGTGTTTTTTAAAATGAACCCTCTCTGTGAGTGTTAACACACTGCCCACAAAGCTGTTGGTGCCTCCCCTCAGCAGTCCTTTTTCACAAAACCAAACATCTAGGGCAGTTTAATCATAGATAAATGCAAAATATGCAAGCTTTTCAGTCAAATTTAGTTTATGCACTATATCAAACCATTAACCTCTGTGGAAAAATCAACCTGTGACAATTTTTAAATGGCGCAGTTTTGTTGAATAAATGGAGACTTGGCAACCGTGCATCCAACACATATTTGACTGATCGCTGTGGAGAGTAAGGAGAGATGACTGACAGATCACGCTGCTCAACAGATCCCGAGCTTATTGACCAATTTCTTACCTTGCAAAGTGTGAACCCTTTACACAGAGTGCGCCTGATTGCAAAAACGAAACAGAATTTTGAGTGCCAATTCAAAAATGACTTCAACACCCCACACATTAATAGCAGCTCCTTGATGCTTGGAAATGATTTACTACAATATTATAATGTTTTTGGGAGCAGGATTACGAAACAGTCCGTTTGTATGCTGTAGATTTGCAAGAAGCTAATTGTTCAGCTGAGAAAAGTTAACAAAACCCCCATGAAACGATTTAGAAAGTTGTGTAATAAATTACCAAAGACTATCGATACACAAAAACTCAAAGTTCACTCCTTCGCTCAATGTCACCCGTCCTCGTTCACTTTCATTTGTATTTCCATGGAAGAAATGGAAAGACATACAGGTAAATGATGACAGAACTTTTCATTAGTGTACTATAGCTTTAAGAAAAGGGCTTTTACTGAAGTTTCTCCAGAAGCACGTACTATTGCATTACCTTTTCAGTTAGATGTGTCAGTAAGAAAGCAACTAAAGCTATTCATTTAACAAACAGATGAGACATTTTTTGAGCCCGGGCACAACTGTTTATTTCGCTTCTACACAACACGCTGAGAAAAAACAGGACAACAAATAACAGCCCTCCTCTCCAAAAGAAGCCCAAATGTTTCATCATGGGAGGAGGAGAAGGACAATGGTGTCTCCTGTTCACCAGATAAGAGCTCAGTGGAAGCAGATTACGGGAGCGGGTCCAACATGTGGGACGTGTCCCGGTGGAGGGACGTCGCCGCTGTCTCAAAGACGAGCTGAGAGGAGCAAGAGAGAAAGAGTAACACTGTGATCTGACTTCACTCTCGTTATGCTGTAATGTAGGTCAAGACATCAGTGATAAGACAAGAGGTGTCTGTGACTTACTCAGAACCAGTCACACTTTATTAAGTTACATTAGGCCTTGTGCTTTTCTTTTCTTTTAAACTGGCATATATGTTTTCTAAATATATATATATATATATATATAAATAGTTTTTTATTTGTAAAGTGTTATTTCTGTAATATAATTTTTATATTTGTATAATAAAATGTTTGGGGTCAGTAAGCTTTTTCATGTTTATTGTAAAACTCACTGTTTTTACACAATATTGAATCAAATATAATTTCTGTAATTTTATTTGTGTATAATAGAACTAAATGTTGAGGTCAGAAATTGGTTTTGTATTTTTATCTTCTGTTCACCAAAGCTGCATTTTTTTTTATCATAAGTACAGTAAAAACAGTGTTATAGTGAAATATTATTATAATTTTAAAGTAATGTGAATATCTGTTAAAATGTAATTTATTTCTGTGATGCACTGCTGTATTTTCGGCATCATTACTCCAGTCTTCAGCGTCACATAATCTTCAGAAATCATAATAATATGCAGATTTGCTGCTCATTAATGTTAAAAACAGTTGTCCTGCACATTATTTCTGGGCAAACTGATACAAAAGAAGAGCATTTATTTGAAATACAAGTCTATGGGAACTGTGTGTGTGTGTGTCTTTACTGTCACTTGCTGAATAAAATTGTAAGTTTCCTTCAAAATGAAATCTCTAAATGAGTTTCTGTGTGTTTTATTCCTCTGTGCTGCTAATGAAGACTGGCAGGCCGTGTACTCGCTGTGACTGTAAGGTCTCTGTGTGTTTCTCATCCTCCCCCATCGTATGTTCTTCTCAGGCCGTTGTTTTTCTTGCTGGTCGGTTGGGCTTGAGGCCACTCTGGTCTGGTTTAATCTTCCTGCCACAATATATCACATTCCCCTGCTCGGACCGTGGGTCTCTCCGCTCGGGCTGCCCGCTGACCCAACGGGGCTTTTTGTCAAACTCCCAAACAAACGCTTCTCTCTGGATAGCATCACGGTTATTTTCTCTGCTGTGACATGTTTTGGTTAAAGCCTTAAAAGGCCAGTGACAACTTCAATATTTCACTTGCTTTGCATGCTTATTTATGATTTCAGTCAACCAGCGTACACACGCTCCGTTACAAGACCGGACGACATTCTTAGGTATCATAGCAACCATTAAGATTTTGGAATTCTGAAGTATTTTAGAATGCTTTTGATTTTTTTTGAATGCAAAAGCCTTTAGAATGTTCAATTTTAAATGTCCGTCTTAGTTTATATGGGAAGCTAATTAATTACACAACAGACTATTTTACTTAACATGTGTGTGTATTCTTCTGCTTATTTGAGCATTATCAACATGCTAGCGTCTGACGCCCATGCTACGTTTTGGGACAGACAAGCTAAAGAATGTTCTACATAAAGGTCAAAGGTCAGCCTAACTCGGGCTCATACCTCACATGGCGGATTCATCAGAGGTCACGGCTCTAATTTGCTAACCGCTCCTGGACTCATCAATCAGGGTTCAGAGGTCAAAGGGAAACTGCTGCAGGTTAACGGCATAAACACTTGCTAAGAAACACCAGTCTTCACTAGAGGCACCTCATTTAAGAGATTTCTAAGCAAAACCTATGTCTTTTGTGTGTGTTGCTAAACATTTGTAAGGACGTGTTAGTTCTCAATTCCAGAAAATGAGTATTCATATAACCCAATTATGTTTATTTTCATATTACACTGACATTTATTACTCAGTTTAGCATTTCTGAATATTGCAATTTTTATCGATTACTAATAACTTAATATTGATATAAATGCACTTGGTTCTATTATATGCACACATACACGTAATTAGCCATTCATCAGTAAATCAAGAGGAATCTTTTGCTTTCCTTTGCGTAGCTTTAAGATCAAGTTTGCATCATCATTTTTATCACAACCTTTCCATTTTACCTTTAGAAAGGGGAAGATGTAGTGAATTCCCCTAAGATGCTTCTGTTTATCATGCTGTGAAACCTACTAAAGCCCAGCGTATTTATAGATCTGAGAATGGAAACACCCACGCGCCCATTCTTCATTAGTGATTGATTAAAGCATCACATCACATGGTTTAGAGTTGCGTGGTTTAAACAAGTATATATAAATGTCACATTTCACCTCGCAATCAAATGAAATTATTTTCTGCATTAGGAAAATAAAGCTTGTATCTAATAAAGAAAATTATTGCATGATAATGTTATTTTCATGCCAATAAGCACATTTTTCATGCATGTTCTTATTAATGCACTCTAAGAAAACAAAACTGTGGTGTGTTAATATGAAGCCGTTTTCTGTATTAATTATATATTGAAGAAATATATGCAAATGGATCTATTTTTCTCACAATGTGCATCTAAAGATTTTACTTATATTTATATTCAAATAAATAGTTATTTAATTTTGGGATGAAATAAGACCTGGATGATACAAATAGAATAAAATACAATAATTAATATTTTTTTATTATTATTATTATTTTACATTTGCATACTACAAACATTTGCATATTATGTTTTACATTTGAAAAACATTGATCAATATGTATTAATATGTCCTGTGGTGTGACAGAAAATGTAAAAACAACGACTATTAAAAAAAACAAAACAATAAAGATAAACTTCTCTCATGTTATTTGTAACTCTAAAAATAAAGATCTTTTTTTTTTCTCATATTATTATTATTATTTTTTTTTTTCTTTATTATTTTTTATTATTATTATTTTTAACATTTTTTTGTCACACCATATATAGGACACCAATTTTTACTACCCACAAACAATATATCATTATTGTTGCTGTAAAATTTTAATGGCATTATGGTATGAACAATAAATAAATAAATAGGCTTTAAAATCCCTAAATATAATATAATATAAATTATTTTGGAGTTAAATAAGACCCAGACATGGCAAATAAAATATGAAAAAAATATATATTAGATTTTTTTTAATGTAAATAAAACCATCACAACACATGTTAAGATAATATTTAAAGATATTTTTAAAATACATCCATGTCCAGCTGTAATCTAATGTCACAGAAAAGTCCCATTCTGTCCACTGCCGAAGTGTTTTGTGGCAGAGATTAACATGTTTTAGCCGCCTGGCCTACAGAGCGGTATAACCACACGCTGAACCTGACCACGTCTGTGGGAATATCCTTCCGCTCCCGCTGGGACTCATGTTTGTGGTCTTCACGACTGCATACCGTCACATCCGCAGCGTGGGCCGAGTGGTCAAACACAATATGCTGTCAGGAATCTCTGCGATTTCATCATCACACGGCCATGTGTGATGTAAAATACTGGCTTCAGAGGCGGTGACCTTGTATGGCATATAATTTGGTGACCACAGAGAGGTGACAGAGCTGAGAAGCAGGACGAGTCTTCAGGCCTCAGACTGACCACACAAACGAGAAGATGAACTGAGTCAGATGCGTAGGCTTTCACTCAAAGAAATTCCCCTCCACTAATTAAACATGTCTGAGGCAAATAATGCTGAGTCGCAGTGAAGAATCAGTGACGTTTACGCTGTTTTTATGAGAGTACTAAGACGCGTTAAATTTAATAAACTGGATGTTTTCTGTGTTTCATTATTGTTTATTATCAATAAGAGCAGGGCTTGAACTTTTTCTGCTCACTGACCTCTGTGGCTAGTGGTTTTCCAAATGAATTGAATGAAGCATTTTCACTGACCACAATTTTGTTGTTGGGAAATTACATTTTATATGCCTTCATACTGCATACAAACATGTATTTAAGTTGACTTCCAGGTCATTTAGATTTTCTTCCTAACCACATTAAATGCATGCATCATCTTTTATATATAAATTCTTACATTTTATTAACAATTTCACTTAATATAATAACACAACATAGGGCTGTTACCAATCATATGAAATCAACAATTAATCACATCCAAAATATGTGTACACTGTATATTTATTATGTACATACAGTATAAAAGCACCCAAGCACATACAGCTTATATTTTGAAATTATGTACATGTATATATTTATATTGATATAATTTATAATATATAAAAACATATTTAAAATATAAACCACATATTTTTCTTAAATATATACATGCAGGTTTTTGTATTTATATATACATAATAAATATACACAGTAAACACATATATATTATGTGAACAAAACCTTTTATTCTAAATGCAATTACAATGAATCATTTGACCGCACTATACAACTAGGCTATGAAATGGCGGGAAGAAAAGAAAGTAAACCACCAGTAGGCGGCAGCAAATTTTAATTAATTCATAAAATGAGTTGTTTCCACTGTTAAAAAATGGATTCTCATGCTACGCATGAACAAAGTTTTTAAAAAGCAATAGTATTAAAAAATATTACTTTCGGTTTTGTACGAGTTTTTTTCCGATCGTTTGACTTAATGACGTAGTCGAGGAGGGAAATCCTTATATGGGCATTTCTCCCGGAAGCACGCGCCTGGCGGGCATAGACCAGAGAGCGAGATCGTGCTTCATTCAGCAGCACTATAGGACACTCGAGGGAAGTACTAGCCAGCTTTACCTGGCATGACCTTGTTACTAATTGACTACCCATTATCAGTTCCATTTACACTGAGTAATAAAGTCAGAATCGTTCTCGCCGAAAGTCAGTGCTTCTGTTATTAGATGTTTGATCAGATATATCCTTCCACTTGCTCTTTCAAAAAATCAAATTGTCCCGTACTGCTGAACTCCACCCACACAATGTCAAGCCCTGAATAACTGCCATGTAAGTATGACCATGACTTATGATGACTGTCTTAGCTGGCTAAGGAGGTTAATTTGTGGATTACATGTTTTTGCAAACCCATTCTAAATGCAAAGTCATGTTGAGAGTACAAATGTAAAGGAAATTGTGTTGCGAATCAAAAACATGTGTCATCGGTTACTCTGCTGTTGATAGTTTTAGCTTGAGTAAGTGCGTCTTTTTTAAACTAACATTCAAATATTGGGTAAATGTGTCTTTTTTTATGCATTAAATGAAATAATAGTGGCAATAAAGACATTTACAAGATTACGGATTTCCAGTTAAAGGCTGTGAACTTTCTGCTTGTCAAAGAATCCTGAAAAATACAATACATCACTGTTTTTATAAAAATATTCAGCAGCACAAATTGTTTTCAACATTGGTAATAATCAGAAATGTTTTCTGAGCAACATATTAGAGGATCATGTGACACTGAAGACTGGAGTAATGATGCTAAAAATTCACTATTGCATCACAGGAATAAATTCAGTTTTACTATATATTCACACAGAAAACAGCTGTTCGAAATTATAATAATATTTCACAATTTAACAGATTTTATTGTATTTTTGCTCAAATTAATGCAGCCTTGGTGAGCAGAAGAGACGTTTTTCAAAACATTAAAACTCTTTGGAATTCTTTCTCCTCCCACAGAGAGCATAATTTCCTGATGGCAGAGCACCTCTCACATATACTTCAGAAGTCAAGGGAATTTTGCTATTCCTGTTGCTGTGCCCACTAATGCATTGTGCATAAATGACACACTGCGCCTTTAAATACAGTTGATGAGCTCATAACTAGCCTCTGAGTGAAGAGTTTTATTTAGAAGCAAAAGCAAAAGCTGGAATCGTACACAGCATGATAATTACACAGATAATGGTCTGGATCATGTATTATGTAACACTGTATTATCACTAATGAATTTTCTAAACATTCCCCGGTTGACCTCTGAAACAAATATAAAACTAGGTGTGTGGGCCTATAGCTGGGACTGCTGCGACGTACCTTTTCCTCAGGAAGTCGGTGGCTGTAAATCAAAAACTGGGAATTCACAGTCACCGCAGCGATATTCTGCTGGCATAGGATTACACAGACTGTGGTCACAAGACATATAAATATTGATTTCTGGGAGGAACACACCCAAGGTAAAAGCATTACTATTCAGAGTGCAAACCGGTTGAAATAGGCTTGAGAACTGTGTCACAAACCTTATCTGTGGCTTATTATAAAATAGACCTTCAACTTTAAAGAATGTTACATTGTCCAAAATGTTTTCTTTTTGTGATTGGAGTTGCATTTAAGATCCTTAAAATGTTTTTACAACATTCTACTGACTTTCTATGGAAGCCTGTTTCCGCCACTGATATAAAACATAAAAAAAGTCTAAATTGTGACTTTATAATTGCAATTTTTTATTTTAGTTTTAATTTAGTGGCGGAAACAGGCTTCCGTTTTTTTTCCTAGAGTGCTGTCAAAATATTAATCAAGATAAATGTTTACATACAAAATAAAAGTTTTTGTTTACATGATTTATATGTGTGTGTGTGTGTGTGTACTGTATATATTTATTTCGGATGCAATTAATTATGATTAATCATTTGACAGCACTACTTTTTACCAAAATATTTTTTCTTGCCATACTTGTCCCTTTTTTTACTTTTATTTTTTACCATTATTTAAACATGTCTTAAATGTCTGGTTTTGCTTTGATCTATAGTGTAAGAGAAAACAATGCTTTCTTGTAGCATTTTTAATGACGTAGTCGAGGATGGAAATCCTTATATGGGCATTTCTCCCGGAAGCACGCGCCTGGCGCCTGACCGCGGGGCGGTCGTGGCCTAATGGATAGGGAGTTGGGCTTGTAACCCAAAGGTCGCCGGTTCGAGTCCCAGGTCCGGCAG